>JAWQEG010000740.1:3010000-3405000 GCA_033782935.1 Petrolisthes cinctipes | reverse complement strand
CAAATCTTTAGTGTGTAGGACAGCAGCAGAAGTGGTGGGGTACAAAGGACAAAAGAGGGGGAAGAAAGGGAGTGCATAGTGGTCTGAAGAAGTGAAGGATGCAGTAGAGAATAAGAGGAAGGCTTTTAGGAGAACCCTGCAGAGAAATGTGCCAGAGGAGGTGAAAGAGAGATGGACGAGGGAATACAATAAGTGTACGAGGAAAGTGAAGAGGACGGTGAGTGAGAGCAAAAGAAGAGTGGATGAGGAGTTTGGTAGGAAACTGAGTGAAAAGTTTAGAGAAAACAAGAAATTATTCTGGAAGGAGGTTAAAAGAGAAAGAGGAGAAGGAAAGACTGGAAGCGTGAGAATGAAGAGAGGATGGAGTTACTGTAAGTGGAAGTGAGGAAGTGAAAGAAGTGTGGAAGAGGCATTTTGATTGTTTGATGAATGGGGGGACGGGAGGGAAGGCGGTGGTGACATGCATTGGGATGGAGGCAGGTGGTAGATGACAGGGTGTACAGGGAGAACTAAGGAGGGAAGAGGTTAGGAAGGCAATAGGAAAGTTGTAGATGGGAAAGGCACCGGGGGTGGATGGGATAACTGCTGAAATGTTAAAGTGTGGGGGGAAGGTAGTGGTGGAGTGGATGTTGCTTATATGCACATTGCCTTGGAGGCAGGGAGAGGTGCCAGAGGATTGGAGAGGAGCCATAATTGTGCCTCTCTACAACGGTAAGGAAAGTAAGGATGAGTGTGGTAGCTATAGGGGAATAATCCTTCTTAGTGTACTGGGGAAGGTGTATGGGAAGGTTCTTACTGAGAGACTGATAGAAGTAACAGGGAATAAAGTTAGTGAGGAGCAGGGAGGGTTCTTTGCAATAAAATCAGCAGTGGAGAAATATATTGGGAAGAGTAGGAAGTTGTATGCTGCCTTCATGGATTTGGAGAAGGCATATGATAGGGTTGATAGGAGAGCTATGACAGATGTATTAAGGATTAACGGAGTTGGTGGGCGCTTGCTGGAGGGGGTTGAGGCTTTCTACAGAGAGGCAAAAGCTTGCGTGAGGGTCAAGGGCGATTTGAGTGAGACCTTTGATATCAGTGTAGGATTGAGGCAGGGGTGTGTCATGTCACCATGGTTGTTCAATATCTTTATGGATGGTTGCATGAGAAAGATGAAGGCAAAGGTGGAGGGCCTGGGTGCAAAACTGAGGTTGAATGGAGTAGATTGGTCCTTGGTTGCAAGCTTATTTGCAGATGACACTGTGCTGCTGGCCGAGGGTGAAAGGGAGTAACAGAGGGTGGTGGATGAGTTTCAGTCCGTGTGTAAGCGAAGAAAAATGAAGGTGAATATTGGCATGAGTAAGGTGATGGTATTTGAGAGGACCCAAACAGAAGTAATTGACTTTGCTACACCCTATAGAGTGGCTGTGCCAACTGGGACTGAATGTGAGACGACTTTAGAGGGTGAGAGGAGGGAGGAGGTGAGGGAATTCAAGTATCTGGGAACAGTTCTGTGTAAACATGGAAGTATGGAAGGAGAAATCAGGGAGAGAGCAGTGAGAGAGAATGGGAATGAGAAATAGTATAATCCTGCCAACACTGACATATGCGTCGGACACATGGACATGGAGTAGGTTGCATCAGTCTAGAATAGGTGCTGTTGAAATGAGTTATCTAAGAGGAGCATGTGGACTTACTAGGTGAGATGGAGAAAGTAATGAGAGTGTGTATGAGATGTGTAGTATGAGTGAGAAGGCAATTGGTAATGAGTGTGGAGTGGTTGAGAGAGTGAAGCGTAATACACTGAGATGGTTTGGACATGTGGAGAGAATGCAAGATGAGGAGTTTGTAAAGAAGGTGTACGATAGTGAAGTGTGAGAGGCAGACCTCCGGTTAGATGGCAGAACAGAGTGGAAGAGTATGTGAGAGAGAAAAGTGTGAGGGGGGGAGGGGGGATTGATTGATTAATGTTTGATACAACTAGGCATCTGGCGGTGCAACAGCTAGAGTCATATACCGAGCAACATAAAATGGTCATCTACATAATTAATAAAATATGAACACACATTAAATAGGCTTCATTACCCCAAAAGGGATAGGCAGCATGATTAAAAAGACACAAACTAAAAAGCATATTTTTACTAAATGAACCCGTCGACTTAAGGAGCACTCACTCTAGTCCCATATCGTATCCCCATATCGCTACACAAATTTTTGAGCTCACAAAAAGATTCGGCAAAATTTCAATAGTCTACCATACACCAGCCACTTCTCAATACTCTGTATAGCCTAGGGAACATACAGAAAATGAAGATATTACAAATTTAGAGCACCCACTAAAGAATTTTTTTTTTTCAAAAGTGTTTTTTTTACAGTATAATAGCTAACAACACGAAGGGTTTTTACGTCATGTCAATGAATCTTTTCACACGTGATATACGTATATATGAGTACATTCAGTAAGAGGAATTTTGATCAAAATTATTATTTTATTTTTGGTTAATTTTTTTCCCAAAATTTCAGGCGACAATTTATTTCAACAATTTCAGGTGAGGAAGTTTCCCATTTATAGCAGTGATAAAGGACTTTTAGTTTTATAGAAGTGTTGCTATTTATCAGAGGATAGTCCACATAAAATCTTATGCTATTCTGAAACATAGATTTTTTTTTTCCAAAAAAAAAAAAAAAATGGGAAAAAATATTATTTGTTGCTTGATTGCAATGAAAATTGGTTAGTATATGTAAAAAACAACGAGGATTCTAAAATGAATAAGAGCGCAGATGGAGGGTGAGAGTGAGGCCTTGTCTTAAAGAAAATATGTAAAGGAATCAAAACTAAAAAATATCAAACCATCTAAAAACCATAAATACAAGCCTCCTCCCAGAGCACCTGGGAGAGACTGTAAGAACCATTACCCACCCGGTACTCGGAGAGGTGCCTACGACGAAGGTCCCTAAGACTGGGACACTCGACAATAAGATGCCGTAGTGTCAAAGGGACCAGACAATCATCACAGTAGGGAGGGGGAGCCCTCTCAATTAAAAAGCCATGTGTCAATAATGTGTGGCCAATGCGGAGACAGACAAGAGCCAACTCCCCGATGGCGTCCCATCTGTCCTGCCAGCAGAAACGAACAGCAGCATCTATGTAGGGTCGAAGGTCCACTGCAGGAACGGGATGACACCTGGCAGGAGACCTCCAACACCAATATGGGCAGGGACCCAACAAAATGTGATTTTGCGGCCACGATGACCCAGGAGGACAAGCCACTCAAGAATGGCCAACACCAGGGGATGGGAAGAGTTAAAATTGCACAAGGCCTGCAAGGCACTTGGAGGGCATTTAAAATGGCAGAGAGCTCAGCAGTAAAAGTTGACATGACAGAAGGGAGCCTGCCATCTCTGCAAAAGTCAGGAAAGACAACTCCAAAGCCAACTCCAGCATCAGACTTTGACCCATCAGTGTACACAGGGAGGGACTCCCTGTGAGAGGAGGCATGTTCTAAACAAAGGGAATGAGCCACTGGAGGAGGAAGAGATTCCTTCTTGTCTGAAAAGCAGGTGCAGGGGAAAACTTCTGGAAGAAGCCATGGAGCTACCCTGGGTTCTGGGTACCCACACAGGAAAAATCTGGAAGTCATCAATGCCCATCTCCTTCATAACCTTCCTGACCCGGAAGCCAAAGGGCCATTGTGTGCGAAGATGTGAAAAGGTAGTACTGAGACATGATGAACAGGGTCTAAAACTCTGAGACGGGCATCGGTGGCAGAGGAGTACACATCACACCTATAGTCGAGTTTTGACCTAATAAGATAATGGTATAGGTGGAGGAGGGTGGCCCGATCAGACCCCCAGGACGTATGGCCCAGGACCCTCAACAGGTTAAGAGCCTGGAGGCAAGAGACCTTAAGTGAACGTAATTGGGGAACCCAAGTCAAATGTTTGTCAAAAAGGAGATCCAAAAAGCAAGTCTCCTCGACACAACGTATCTGATGACCATACATGAATAACTCCAGATTGGGGTGGACACCTCGGATGCAGCAGAAGTGCATAGCAACTGACTTGGCAGGAGAAAATCAAAACCCATGAGAACCAGCCCAACACGACACCCTGTCGTGGGCAAGCTGCATTCGCCACTCCGCCACTGACATTCGGGAAGCAGCAAACCAGACTGCCAGGTTGTCAACGTACATCGAGTTGGTTATATAATTCAGAAAGGATGAGGTAATGTCAATAATTGCTAATGCAAACAACGTGACACTGAGGATGCTTCCCCGGGGGAGCAATGGATGATGCTGAGAGGGTTGTACCAACCCTCACAGAAAAACTGCGACCACTGAGAAACTCCTCAAGAAAGCATGGAAGGCGACCGCGCAGGCCATATGCATATAGTTGCTGCAGGATGCCATATTGCCATGTAGTGTCATAGGCTTTCTCTAAATCAAAGAATACACAGACAAGGTGTTGATGTAGTGCAAAATCCTCTTATGCAGCAGCTTCCAACCTGACTAGAGCGTCTGTAGTGGAATGGTGTTTACAAAAACCAGACTGGGATGGAGACAGAAAAAGACCCCATTCGAGGAAATATACCAGTCTGACATTCACCATCTTCTCAAATAGTTTACAGAGACAGGAGGTCAAGGCAAGAGGTCGGTAATTGAGGGCAACACTAGAGTCTTTGCCCTGTTTCGGGAAAGGAAGGATGGTAACAAGCCTCCACCCAGAAGGGAAGACATACTGCCAGATTCTGTTATATAAAGCTAGAAGAAATGAGATCACCTCCTCACCAAAGTGTCGCAACATTGCATATGGGATGTTGTCTGGCCTAGAAGAAGTGTCGCTGCAGAGAGAGAGAGCAGAGTACAGATCTCTCAGGGTAAATATATGGTTATAACTTTCATTCTCCTTCCCCGAGAAATACAGGGTACTGCGCTCCTTGGCTCTCAACTCATGCCTGACAGCCAGAGGTCGAGAGTCACGGCTGGAGACTCTAGCAAAAGCTTCTGCCATGGTATTGGCCACTGTTAAACCATCCATGATCTTAATTCCATTGACCTTAAGAACAGGTGGAGAACTAGGAGAAAACTTCCCCGCCATTTTACGGACTCTCCTGAACACTTGGGTGAGTGGAGTTTTAGTATCAATTGAAGACACATAGGCCTTCCAAGATGCACGTCGTGCCTCTATTAAAACTCGTCTAGCCTGAGCCCTTGCCCATCGGAAGTCCTCTAATAGAGTGGGTCCCCACGATTGCGACGAAGGCGAGAGAAAGCAGCGTGCTTCTCCCGCACAGCAGTGGTGCAGACTGGTGACCACCAAGGGACAGGACATTTGGGAAAGTAGCCAGAAGTTTTTGGGATAAAGTTGAGAGCAGCAGAGTGGAGCATATCAGTGAAATATGTTACAGCCTCGTCAGAGCTACCAAAATCGGCTACAGAAGTGACCGAAGAAGTTAGCTCTCTAAAAAAAACTGCCAGTCAGCCTTCTCTAATTTCCACCTAGGAAGATGAGACTGTGGTGCGTACCTGTCACCTTCTAAAAGTATAGGGAAATGGTCACTGCCATATAAATCAGGCAACACTCTCCAAGCAAAATCCAACAGAGCACTGGGTGAGCAAAGGGAAATGTCAATGGTGGTAAAAGTCACAGTAGGGCTATTAAAATGTGTCACATCTCCCGTATATAAAACTCCTAATCCCTCATCCTCAATAAAAGAACCTAATAAAACACCCCAGGGGTTGACCAAACTGTCACCCCACAGAGGATGACGACCATTAAAATCACCCAATAAAATAAAGGGAAAGGGAAGGTCCCGTACAAGACGGTTGAGATCACTCCTCTCAACTGTAACACTCGGAGGAAGGTATAGACTGCACACAGTGTACGGGTGGTCCATAAAAACCTTAACTGCAACAGCCTGGAGCGGAGTGTCAAGCTCCAGGCTCGTGTATGGAATATCTCGGCGAACTAGGATGGCAGAGCCACCATGGTGACCCTGCCATTGAAATGACTTGGAATAAAATGCAGAGTATGCTGGAGGACTGGCAGGAATGTAGTCCCCAAGCAGTGTCTCATGGAGAGAAACACATGCAGGAGAGAAGCTAGAGAGAAGAATGCGCAGTTCCTCCCAAGAAGCACGCAAGCCACGGCAATTACACTGAAGGACCTTGAACAGTGTTATTTTAGTACTGATTTTTGGGAAGCCTCACAGAAGTACTTTCCACTACCACCTCGACCTGAGGGTTTACTCAAATGATAAGATTTGTCTAATCCTGGGTCACTAGAAGAAGAGCGAACCCGAGGAGTAGTACTTGGGGCAGTAATTGGGACCCGTAGACGAGTCTCTGAAGCATCTGATATGTTAGAAGAAGATGAAGGTATATGAGCTGGGATATTCTTTGAAACAATTATACATTGGTATTGTCCTGTACAGCAGTGGTATCACTGATACAGGCAGATACATCAACATTCATAATACAGGTGGTAGAATCCCTCCGCTGCTCAAGCGGAAGAGAAACTGAATCTTTTGATGTCACAACATCCTTGGCATCCACATTAATTTCACGCCCCTCTGATGATCCCGAAGGAAGCTTGCGAGGAGGAACTTCTGTTGAATCAAGATATTCATCAGAGCCACGAAAATGCTTCTGGTGACATTGAGAGGAAACTATGGATGAGTCCACAGAGATGGTTGGCTTACAAGGAGGAACATCTATGGAGTCAAGTGCCTCAGAGGAACCACAAAGGCGTCTCTGTGGCAGTGTAGCAGGCAACCTTTATGTATATGATTGAGCATATTCCAGGTTGACTATAAAATATATCACATGATCATATTCCAGGTTAGCTTCCAGGTTAGCTATAAAACTTTATATGCAATGTAGAACCTGAAGAAATAAACAGATTAGACAAGACAGACTAGACAGACGAAGACTAGACTAGACCAACACAACAAAACTTATTTGTCATTAACCCTAAGTGAAGATAACAAACATCTTCACTACACAGTAACAACCGTTACATTGGTGACCCCGGGGTGACTCGAACACCCGGAGTGACAATGGCAAATAACGACGAGAATGTAGCCTCAGTGGCCTTCAAAGCCCCTACATTCTGCACTCACAACCCTGCCATGTGGTTCTCAATACTAGAGTGCAACTTCAAGGCAAGTGGCACCACACCTAGTCTCACAAACCCTAGCCACACAACTACCCTCCTGCCACTGGAGCTGAATTAAAGCATAGTACCAGCACAGGCATGCCACAAGTCATTGCCAAAGAATTATCGGTACCCTCTCTTCCATTAACTGCATAACCTCTCTTACCCTGGAATACGAGCTTCACAAGAAATGACACATTCAAGATTCATTTGGTCGGATATCAACAAAGACATCAGGAGTTGGACTCACACCTGTGTCAAGTGCCAGGCTGCGCAAGCACGCGCAAGCCAATTTGGGCGCCGATTTTTTGACAAACTTCGACCCTGTTGTCGACATCAAAAATCGTAAGCCCAGGGGTCATTGACTTCCATTGGCACAGCAGCCACACGCGCACAAACACGCCTGCGGCGGACTCACACGCATGCACGCGCACACACGCCTGCGGACACAAACGCACGCGCACACACGCCTGCGGACACACACGCACGCGCGCGCACAAACGCCTGCGGACACACACGCACGCACGCGCACACACTCGCGTACACACGCGCACGCACTCGCGCACACTCGCGCACACGAGCACGCACTCGCGCACACAAGCCATTCTGGGCACCGATTTTTTGACAAGCTTCGACCTTGTTGTCGACATTAAAAATCGTAAACCCAGGGACTCATTGAGTTCGATTTAATTGGCACTGCAGCAACACGCTCACGCACGCAGGTGCACATGCACCAGCTTTCCTGCTACACACCATTCTACGACCTCAACCACTACAACAACAACTACGCCTACAACTCCACGCTACTGATACGTTCTACAACTTCTCCACAATGCAAGCGGACGCCATAAGAAGACTGTATCGTTCCTCCTTCCTCGTCACTAAGGGGGGGAGTATTGTAGCAGGCAACCTTTATGTATATGATTGAGCATATTCCAGGTTGACTATAAAATATATCACATGATCATATTCCAGGTTAGCTTCCAGGTTAGCTATAAAACTTTATATGCAATGTAGAACCTGAAGAAATAAACAGACTAGACAAGACAGACTAGACAGACGAAGACTAGACTAGACCAACACAACAAAACTTATTTGTCATTAACCCTAAGTGAAGATAACAAACATCTTCACTACACAGTAACAACCGTTACAGCAGTTTAGGTGAATTAAGTTTCCTTTTTGGAGGGCGTGTGGCAGTGTGAACCTCTACCACATGGACACCTAACAAAGGAATGCTCAACAAAAGGCTTCACCTCAAAAGAGGTGGAGTTAATGCTAATGCGATGTGGGATATGCGAGCCATAGAAAGTGAGGATGATTTTGTTCTTACTGCCTTTCATCTTTGTTACTCATTGGACAATGTCTGGGCACATAGCGAGAATGTCCTCTTCTGAGAATTCATAAAGGTCCTCATTATATATACGCCCCTTGCTATAATTAAATGTTCGATGTGGTTTAATAGATTCAAACATGCTATCAGAAGGACAGGGGAGATTGAGGAGCATCATGGCCTGTGTAAGATCTTTGGCTCTGATTAAAACGCCCTTACTATATTTCTTTATGTGGCCCATTGGTAATAATCCAATTTCTTTCTCCATATACCGGGAAGCATGGATAAGGTTACCACGTCCCTCCCTGTAGTAAGCCACAATCCAAAAGGGTGTAGGAACCCGACGTTCCTTAGGGACATGCTCTACAGAGTCATCAAAGATGTTACGGCAGTAGTCATTGTCACTGTCAACTACATTTGTGGACCGCATCATCTGAACTTTGCAGTGAGTATCCCCAACAACCAGAGGATCTTTTGCCTCAAATGCTGCTTTGGCAGCAGCATTTGTATTGAAAGTAATATAGCACCGATTAAACCTACAGTTACTGTCATATGTGATTCGGATTCGAAGAACTACTCCAAAACACTTAAAAATGGAGTGGATAGCGCCATAGGAAAGGGATGCAAGTACATTCGTTAACATTAACGTGTCCAAATCGCTAACAGGGTTCGTCGACACAACACCCGACCTGGTAGGTCTAGTCTTATTTGCAGCTTTCTGCATACCACCACGACCAGAGAGTGACGTCTCAAGGGCCTGGTTGACCACCGCTCGAGGAAGAGATTGGGGCTTTTCTTTATCCATATATCACTGATTTAATGTTGTTGGCCCCAGGAGCCAAGAGCTACTACCTACCTGGCAGATGAGGGGACCGAGCGCTGGTTGCTGTGGGTGGGATACCTCTTCCCCTAAGGGGCCACTCGTTTTAAAAAGCAGCCACAATGGCTCGAAAGTTTGCCCACGACGGTGCTGAGAACCCAGTCACCAACATTTCCTGGCCCAGACACCCAACCATCCAACATAGGACGGCCCCTAGAGGGCAGTCCCTCCGGAGGGCAGCACTGTTGGCCCGTACTCTCTTACTAGCATGGGAAGCCCTCTCTTCCCGAAATCGGGGCAGAGCAGGGGCCGGAGCCCCCTCTAGTCTAGCTCGCCAGGTCTCAGAGACACGCAATGCCCCCCCCACCCCACCACGTCAAGGCGGTTCTTGTTGGGGGGGAAGAAAGAAAAGAAGTGCCAAATTAAAACAAAGTAAAGCTATTATCCCCCATTAAACCAAAGTATCACAACTAACTTAGAATATTCCTGAAAATGATTCATTAGCCTCCGAGCTAGATTCCCCTGCCTCCCTAAGTCTCGTTTGTGGTGCCAACACATTCGAAATATATTCTTCTACTTCTCCAACCTTACCCCCATTAAAGACTCGATCTGTCATACTATATCAACCTGTATTTTCTTCAACAATAGCTACTCCTCCACAATCTCCTACTGTCTCTGCTCTGTATACAACTTCTTCTGATCCCACTACCTTCTCTATGCAACCAGTGAGAATCTTACCCACCCACAATTATTCAAAGCATTATACGGGAGATAATCCGAGATATGGGATTCATCTCTTCTTGCATCATTGGGAGGATGTTTTTTACCAAGCGAATATAGAGCACGACGCACATAAGATAGGATTCGTGAGAGAGCATATTGCACCAGATAGTCCAGCCAGTTATATGTTAACTACAAGTGATTTTTCTGATCCAAAGAATTTAACGTCATATGCTACATTCAGACAGTCACTTATTGATGTTTTGGGGGATGGTAAACTACATAATTCATTATCATGGGTTCAGAGAATGATTAAAACAAAAGCAGACAATATAAATACAAGTGAACCAGCAAAAACACTTACATTATCAGGGTCTCTCGCTTTGAATTCGAAAGAATCTCGTATCATACATCTTGCATTACAGATTACTCAATCCATGGGTACGAAGATTTTTAATTTTGATGCCACACATACTCAAGGGGAATCACAGGGAAAACGTTGCAAACACTGTAACGGAAATAATCACATTACCAGTGAATGTTATAACACATAATACAAAGGGAAATTATCAAGGGAAAAGTAATCATAAATACTGTCATTTACATGAGTCAAATTCGCATTCCTTAGGTGAATGCATGATCCTTAACAGAATGAAACAGGACTTGCACAATCGAAACATGATGTATGAAACGAGACTACCACAATATTTGAAGAGCATTAAACGTCCCAAAAATAAAACTGTAGAACCCGTCATCGCATTTACCGATAATGTACGATCATTCCCTGTCCTAGTATCACATTGTAACACTCCCTTAATGATAGCCACAGGCGTGGCAGTTTCCTGTACGGATAATTCCTTTAACATATTGTGCAACTTAGGTCCCGAGCGGCATATCAAACCAAGAGTGAGCAGGTGACATAGAATTGTCAACCATGACAGCCAATAAATTACAGGTATTAGGGTATAAACTAAGGTTATCATACCTTATCAAACAAACCATAATAATTGACCCTAAAACATAAAATAATACATTTTAGGAATTAATGTATTCCAATACAGGATTGTCCAGGCCAATATATAAGTCCATGTAATGTTAACCCTATACGTATTGATCATGAGGAAAACGACTCCATTATCATAAAGGTCATTGCTGCATATAATAATATATTAACTCCAAATTTCGTCCATAACTTGGAGGTAAAGCTTCCATCTCATGTACAGCCACATACTACCGTTCTATCCTTAACAGAAAATAAAATAAATAAAATAAAAATAAAAACAGGTATTAGAATCTATTTTAACCAATGTAAACAGTCAAAATGTCACTGATCTTAATAAAACATCTACCAATATTCATGTAAAGAAAGGAACATATTTTTGTGATCTGTACAGATGGAAGTTAGACCAAATACTACAAGGAAATATTGCATCGGTTCTTATCGAAGGGTATAAAGTGATAGTCACGTAAGGGAACAACTTAGAAATTTTGTCAGTGGACGCGATTTTCCACGTTATCGTGATAATCTCATCACCATACTAGCCACATATCGAAATGCAATTGCCCTACCTGGTGAATCCTTAGGATGAACCAACATTATAAAGCATATCATTACCTTCACATCCCCTCAACCTATTTACTCGAGCATATAGACTACCGTACCTCATAGTACGCAGAAAGCTGTAAACAAAATGGTAAATGAAATGATGGATGAAGGCATTATTAAGAATTCTAACTCCCCTTTTAACAGCCCAATGTTTTTGGTAAAAAAAAAAATGGTGAGTTTAAGCCAGTAATTGTTTACAGGAAAATAAATAATGCTACAATTAAAGATAAATATCCCCTCCCTCCTTTAAGATGTTTTGTCTCCACCTTAAACTTGGTCAGCGGAAACTGGCAAGTAGCATTAGATGATAAAAGTCAACCCATTACGACATTTAGTACTTCCCATGGCTATTATGAATACAATCGTAGACCATTTGGGTTATGTAATGCTCCATCCACATTTCAGCATATGGTCACATTTCGTATTGGTTTTATTAATAACGTAGTCATCGCTAATCTAACCGATTTAATTATTTTTCTAAAGGCGTACATTCACAATAAGTAACAATTTTGAAGGTTATCCAGAGACTACATTAGGTAGGCCTCAAACTATAAATGTCTAAGTGTCATTTTCTTTACCAGAAAATTAAAATTTTAGGTTATACGTTAACGGCCACTGTGCTCCATACACAATTTGATAAAATACGAGCTTGAAAGTATTCACTATTCCAAATAAATGCTACTAACGTAAAATCATTCTTGGATTTATGTTCTTATATAGAACCTTTGTAAAGAGTTTTTCCCAAGTATGCTGCCAGAGAAACAGCTGAGCTTTGAATTATTAAAGGTTAAGTAATGTCAGCTCCAATTCTTGCGTTCCCAAATATTCATTAACTTATATCACATGTATAGATGCTTCTTCAGTAGGCTTAGGCGCTGTACTTATGTAAGAGATAGCTATGGGTCTATGTCAGGTATGTGCTTATGCTTCGAGGATATTAAATGCGAGATTCGTTACTCTGTAACAAAACAGGAAACTTAATTAAGCAATATTATGGGCACTTTGTACCTTTAGAGAAATCGTATTAGGCTATCCTTTACAAGTTTTAGCGAATTATCAAACGATCCTTGGCTTACTATAACCTCAAAACCTAACGGAAAATTAGCCAGATAATATCTAACCATTCAGAAATTTCATCTGCATATTGATATTACCTACCTTCCAGGACGATTAAATAAGGTAGCAGATCCCTTAAACAGTCATCTTGTCCTTTTAGTTCCAATGACACCCATGGTCTTTGACCTTAATGCGGTTCGTAAACATTAGTAAACGGATTCTATGATAAATGTAATAAGATATTCATTAAACCCTGAGGATAAAAATAATGGACCAGAATTATAAAGTCACTTAAATAACTTTTCCTTTCATGATGATATTATTTACAGAAAACTTAAGAAACGTGACGTACAAACAAATCAAATAGTGATACAACGTATAATGATTCCCTCAGTATTAATTACTCTTATATCATAATGCAGCAGGACATCCTGGGAGAGGTAGGTACAGCTCCGGACAGATCAATGGTCCACATCCCATCCATCAGCGACTTGGTTTGGGCCTCGTCGGATCTGGTAACAGTTGCAGGTGGAGGGAGGGGGGATGTTAGTGGGAGAGGAGAGAAATGTGGGCGGAGCTATATAGGAGGGTAACGAATGATCAGGTAGAGAGATGTGTGTCAGGAGGAATGAATGAAGCATACACTGTGAACGGTATCGAATCACCAACAGCTTAAAGCAAGGTTCTTCCTTATTTTTCAGTCGTGACCCAGTTTTTACTATGACATCATTCTCGCGACCCATACAGAAAGATATTTTACAAATTATCTGAATTATCAATCTAAGAAAATACAAGGCCAGACGCTGAAACATAATATTTATGATTAAAAGGCATTCTAACCAGAATTATAAACACTGCCTCACCTACCCTCCCTCTCTCTCTCACACACTCATTCAAGAAGGCTAATATTTGTGCAATGATTTAGTTTTATTTATAATTAAATATATGAATATTCGATTATAAAAATATGTTAGGTGGATTCATGTATGAACTTCATATTTATTTTATTGTCACGAATATTATTCTATTTTACTCATGTATTTATTTTTGTGAGCCTGCGACGCAGTTTGGAGGAATTCGGGACCCGTAATTTGAAGAACCCTGGTTTAAAGAAGTGCATACTGCATTAACGTAAGTGGATATAGGAGAGAAGAAATGTGATGATTTGAGGCGAGGGTGAGGGGGAAGAGGGTAAGAAAAATGAAGGTGATTAGTTGAAAAGTAATAACAAACAAATATAATTAAAATATCTGTTACATTATGTCCTTTAAATAAAGGCACTGTCTTTTGTTCACCATCGTAGTGGGATAGACTACTGAATATATATTATCCTTTGGATATTAGACAGCTATCCCTGTATTCCTTTTATCCCTCGTGCTTACCCCGTAGAGGAGTATTGCCTGTAATGATGTGGGCAATACTTTAAGGGTTTTGGCGCCCCTTCGGCCCCAGCCACTAGCTTACATTTCAATAGCTAACTAGACTAATACTTATTCAAGCCAATCGCTAAACTTGGATAGAAAAATCGCTAATTATATATTAGACAATTGCTAAACCTAGCTAATACTGTAATACATCATAATTAAACAATATATACAATACATATAATATTCATAATTGCAAAAAATATATACAAAATGGTAGCAAAAATAGTAATAAAAAGTCACATCACTCTGATCAGTTCGGTCTTCCTCAAGAAAGTTATCAATATATCAGTAATACCACCATCCCCATCACCTAAGAGAGCTGTGAGTGTGAAGGGGACTTTTACTGCATCACAGTAACTTATGAGGGAAGCACGTTCCCCCACAAATCGCCGACAATGCAGGATGATATGACTGATAGATAACACCGCATTGCAGGCTTTAGAATGCGGTGGATAACGTCTGTCTATATAAGGATCTAGGTGAGTTAGCCTTGTGCAATAGGTTCGTAATCTTGCGAGGATTGGGCCGGTTATATATCACCAGTTGGGACGGTTGACAGTGGCATAATCACCCAGTTGAAGCTTGATGGTGTTAATATTAAGTCTGGTCCACTGACTCTGCCACAGAAGATTAATTGATTTCTTTCCGAGGGATAGACACGACTGTAATCACGAGGGACGTCCCAAGTCCCCTCGAGCTCTACCGCCGATTTCGCAAGTAAATCTGCCCGTTCATTGCCAAGGATACGACAATGCCCGGGCAGCCAGATCAGAGTGAAGGACTTGTTGCATAAATGCAATGTATTAATGATGCAACCCTGAATTTCATTAGAAACAGTTTGACATGATTTAATTGCCTTAAGGGCTAACTTTGAATCTGAGAAAATTACTATTGAATTATGACAAGGATATAGTGCATAGTCTATGGCTTTGTCTATTGCAAAAAGGGTCTGCTGTAAACACAGATGTATGTGTCGGCAATCTATACCTAATTTCACATTCACTCGACCATACACTCGCACCCACACATTCATCGGACTTGGAGCCGTCAGTGTGCAGGTGGTGAGACCCCAGGTGACTGCGGACTATACTATGAAACCACGATGTCTTGACGCCGAAGTTGGGTGTCTCCCACGGCGGTATCTTGCTGGTGATAAACTTGTCACAGTCCCCGAGGTCTACATTTAGATGCTCGGCCAACTGGTGGAGGCGTACAGCCAGTGGCCTCTTTTTTCCGTGGTGAAGGTTGTGATGTTGTTGGAGGGAGGCACTGGCCATGTTGCCGATCTCCGACTTCCGGATATAGCAGTGGTAATGGCGAGTTGATCCCGTCGAAGTCAGAGAGGAGGTACAGTCTCCTCCACTCCTGCCTTCACCACATCAGCGTTGCCATCGTATGTCCACCAAATTGTGTGAACCACCACCAGTTTTGAGACTCAGATTCGAAGCATATGCCAAGACTCTGGCATATGTTTTGGATCGGAGTCTCGAAACTGGTGGTTCACACGATATGGGGAGGAGGGAGAGACACATTGGCAACGCTGATGTGGTGAACACAGGAGTGGAGGAGACTGTATGTTCGCTTCCACCTCCATCCTAGCTACCCGTGTACACTTCAGAGCTCCCAAACACACACGTAAACATTTATTCTGGAACACAGCCAATCTTTTTAGTGTTGTATCTGAAGCCGACCCATACACCTGTGAGCCATAGTCTAGCTTTGTACGAATAAGGGTCTTAGACCTGTAGTTTTAAAATATGTAAGGGTCCTTACTGGAGCTCTATGATTTCTCCAAACTACTTCGAGCAACAGATTCCCTATTAGAAATACTAAAGGGTTCTGTGGCCTGGATTATTTTGGAGGATTCATAGAGCTCCAATAAGGGCCCTTAATTTTTTTTAAACTACGTGCCTTATATACCATTAATAGAGATTTTCTGTTGGCTCCCCATGTGGTACCTGATAGGTACTTAAGGACATTTAAAGGTTTTTCACAACGAACGAGCAAATTATTAATATGATGTGTAAAATTTAATCTTTGGTCAAATTGAATTCCTACAAATTTAATACAATTGTGAAATGGTACCGGTTGGCCCTCTAACGCTACATTAATTTGAGGTATTCTACGTTTACAAAAAAGTGAGTCTTCTAAACCTCTCTCAACGTTGAGAATGGTATGGAAAATCCACTTTCTCCGAACTCTGTTCAGTTGCTCTCCAACGCTCCTTGGACCCTGGTCCAGCACTATCAGCCATGGCTGTTCACTTGCGCATCACAGTTTCTAGCCCACCTGAGTTAGGGCCGGAGATATGGCTTGGATCCTTTCTGGACGACAGCCCAGTCAACAGTTAAGATGCCACACAAGCACGAACATATGTTTCGAACCGATACAAGCTTGACTCCCTGTTTGACATGTATAATTAATTGTTTTTTAAGGCTACGTAATCATATTTTGGCTGTGTGAATGACATTTATGTTTATAATCATTGCAATATACTATCCCCATAATTTATAATGAACTAGCACACGAAAGAATATTGCCAGAGGATTCATGAAATCACTAACTAAACAACACACTTCAAATCAGCAAGTGAACTCAGAGATTTATTTCGGCGCACGCGAGCGTGTGTGTCTATATTGAGAGAGAGAGAGAGAGAGAGAGAGAGAGAGAGAGAGAGAGAGAGAGAGAGAATTATCAGACAATATCAGTTCACTTATATTGCCGTCTAAACACAGTGGCTAAAAATAATGATGGTTCCACCGCAATGACCAATAATGTAAGGATGACCAAACACAATTCAAAACATGTACAGTATAGAGCTATAACAAACAACAATTTCCTACACATTAATCAACTGACATTTTATACGTTCTCAATATTATCTTACAATAATTCCATCTTTTCATACGGAGAGGAGACACACTGCTGGTGCTTCGGAGACACACACGCAATATTCTTCATGTTCATTTTAATCTCACCTTACTTTTGATAATGTTAATCAGCCAAAGCATGGATACATAGGGGACTGTAATTACTGCATATTGATATAAAGATTAAATTTCACTGCATGCCAATGTCATATAAATATGGTGTTATCTCATTATCAAATGCTCAGCCTATACAACAATGTCGATCTTATTTAATGTGAAGTAATAAATAATATCTGAAAAGCAACGCCATTTTAATCAGATCTCACACGGCAGAATGACTGAAAAAATGAAGAATGAGTTTGAGGAAAACACTGAGATTCAGGACGAGTCACTATCGTCGAAATAAACTTTCAAAAAAAAAAAAAAAATCGTTCTAGATAATTTAACAAAATACATAAGATTAATCACGTTAAGGAAACAAATTCTGAGGAAGATTCTTGATGTTACAGAAGGCTACACACACACACACACACACACACACACACACACACTGAATACCTGTCTGTTCACTAGGTGGTATGGAAGTGCTTCGTTTTAATTGTAATTCTTGAAAGCTTATTGGTATATTCTTTTGTGACCTTCTTTCATGCAAATATTTGAGGAATTAAAATGCAGTAAAGAAATATATTGATTTTTGCAGCCAAAATACTAATGTATAGTATAACCACAGAAAGAGTTGTATATAAGGTTTACATGACACAGTGAGTCAGACCCCTTTTCAATTTTTCGAAGATTTCTGTTGGTGCGGGTCTGACCTTGGGATAGTTTCAGTGGGCTGTCGTCCAGAAAGGATCAGAGCCATATCGCCACCCCAAACTCAGGTGGGCTAGAGATAGTGGTGCGCGAGTGTACATACTTGGATACTCCTTCTGTATATTTTTCCAAATATATCGTATTTTCTCTGCACACTTCCGGCATCCACCAGCTCCTTCCAGTCTGTACCCTCAAAGAACTTTCTTAGAATTCTAAAATCAGTCCTTCCATAATTCAACCTTTTCTCCCTATACGCTTCATCCTTCACATCTACACCTTCGGCTACGTCTAATGTCTGCTCTGTTGCAAGATGATGACGATGATGCAGAGAAGATAACTGAGGAGGAGTTGCGCCGTGCTCTCTCTTGGGGTAGATCTTCTTCCCCTGGTGATGATGGTGTTACTTATTCAACAAGTTCCTGGGAACCCTCTACTTCGACTGTACAATCTTTGTCTTTGTGACGGTTGTGTACCATGAGCCTGGACCAGCAGCACAATAATACCCATCCCTAAGCCCAGCACTGAGAAGTTCAGGCTTATTTCCCTCACTTCCTGTTTTTGTAAGGTTATGGAGAGAATTTTACTCAATCGTCTCATGTACAGACTGCAGGATCGCCATTCTCCATGGATGTTTGGTTTCCTTCCTCAGCGGAGCACACATCACTGCCTAGTCGACCTGTACTCTCCCCTTTCCAGGGACAGTGTGGTGGCCTTCATTGACCTTCGAAGTGCCTTCGATATTGCTAATAGAGATGTCATTTTGGATTAACTGGTTGACTTTGGGATAAAGGGTAATCTACTATGGTGGATTCGGGGCTACCTGAGTAACAGGACCTCCCGTGTGTTTTTCAGTGGTGCGCTCAGTCCTTTGTGCAGTTTTCATCTTGGTACGCCTCAAGGGGGTGTTCTCAGCCCATTGTTATTTAATATTCTGATGCATCGGTTGCTCACTTCTCTTCCTGATATTCCTGGAACTACAATTACGTGCTATGCTGATGATATCTGCGTTCATTCTACCTCACCAAGGGATCTCCAGCAGTTTCTTGACTCCTTCTCTGTGGCCTCCTCTCACTGTGGCATTATTGTCTCCCCGAATAAGAGCAGAATATTCACTTGCCGCCTTCCTCAAGCTCGGCCAGTGTTCAGCATTAGAGGGACTGTCATTCCCATGTGTTCCCAGTACCGCTACCGAGGCGCGCCAGTCAATATTTGGCCGATTGTCCCTGCCAGACCTCAAGACCATCCCATTGTCCAGGACTTATTGGGTCGTCACCAGTGCCGACTCACTGTACCACACTCATTAGGTTTACTGAAAATATAAATGCCGTCACAATATATTGTAATGGTCAGGTTGGGATGGTGAGGCAGTGGTCGACTACAGTTGTATTGTTGTATAGTCTGGTTGTGTCCTGGTGTGGTCTCAGTCACCCTCATCCAGTCTATTCCCACCTGTAATATTACATTATGATAATTACACATTCATAAACACACCTAGTATAATGTACAGTACAGTTATGGCATATAGTCTTTGACCAGGGTGTAAAGGGAAGTCTGTTCAAGGACTATGTGCTGCGACTGTACATAATGTGTATATGTGTACAGGCCTAGTCTAATGTACATAATGTGTATATGTGTACAGGCCTAGTCTAATGTACATAATGTGTATATGTGTACAGGCCTAGTCTAATGTACATAATGTGTATATGTGTACAGGCCTAATGTATATAATGTGTACACATGTATTAATATACCTGTAATAATATAATTGTATTCAGTTAAATACAATATGCACACACACATACACGAAAACATAATCCAACACAGAACTCAGTGGTGTACACACACACACACACACACACACACACACACACACACACACATACAGAAACATAATCCAACACAGAATTCAGTGGTGTACACACACACACACACACACACACACACACACACACAATTCCTGTTGGATTCACAATATTCTAATTTTCTTTTGTCTGTGTGTATGTAATGAGTGGGTTGAATTGAAGCTTACTGATTCCTCCACACGGGGCAACAAAACAGACCCTATAATATCTCTCTCTCTCTCTCTCTCTCTCTCTCTCTCTCTCTCTCTCTCTCTCTCTCTCTCTCTTATTACTATTACTATTATTATTGCTATTACTATTATTATTATTACTATTACTGTTATTATTATTACTATTACTATTACTATTATTACTTATACTATTATTATTATTACTATTATTATTATTACTATTATTATTATTATTATTATTATTGTTATTACTATTAATATTACTTATTAATATTATTACTATTATTATTACTATTATTACTACTATTATTACTATTATTATTACTATTATTATTATTACTATTATTATTATTACTATTGTTATTACTATTAATACTATTATTATTACTATTATTAATACTATTATTATTAATACTATTATTATTATTACCATTATTAGTATTATTATTATTACTATTATTATTACTATTATTATTACTAGTATTATTATTATTATTACTAGTATTATTATTATTATTATTACTAGTATTATTATTATTATTATTACTATTATTATTACTATTATTATTACTATTATTATTATTATTACTAGTATTATTATTACTATTATTATCATTATTATTATTATCATTATTATTATTATTATTATTATTAGTATTAGTATTATTACTATCATTATTATTATTATTATTATTACTATCATTATTATTATTATTATTACTATCATTATTATTATTATTACTATCATTATTATCATTATTACTATTATTATTATAACTATCATTATTATTATTATCATTATTATTATTATTTCTATAATTATTATTATTATTACTATCATCATTATTATTATTATTACTATCATTATTATTACTATTACTATCATCATTATTATTATTACTATCATCATCATTATTATTATTATCATTATTATTATATTGTAGTACTTTGTTCATAAGTAATTTATTATATTATTATTATATGTTATATTTACAAGTTATAAGTAACTGATTATTATAGTTATAATTATTTTTTCTTTCTTTAAATTTTAATAGCACTATTGGCTGGGACTATTTAGTAGGGAATATGTTACAAATAAAGTGTATTTCATATTTGTTATAAATATGTTTAGGCCTGTATAAGCTACAATGCTCACGAATCACTATGTATACCTAGCATGGCTCAATGGACTAGGGCCATATTATGTACAATAAACCAATTATTCTGTAAACTATTAAGGCCAATAAACAAATCAAATCAAATCAAAATCAAATAAAATCTCTTTCTCTCTCTCTCTCTCTCTCTCTCTCTCTCTCTCTCTCTCTCTCTCTCTCTCTCTCTCTCTCTCTCTCTCTCTCTCTCTCTCTCTCTCTCTCTCTCTCTCTCTCTCTCTCTCTATTATTAATATTAATATTATTATTATTTTTTTATTACAGTATTATTATTTTATTGTTTCTATTATTATCATTATCATTAATAATAACAACAACAACAACAACAACAACAACAACAAGAAAGAGATAGAGAGAGACATGACATATTAATTAAGTGAACTATACACAACTGACCTGAACCAAGTAGTATCGTGGAGGTGATGTGTTTGAAGGTGTTTCATTGTACAACTGAACATGGGTGTTGTAAGGAATGTACACACGACACCTCACCTCCAGCCACACGTGTTGACCCATGGTGTTGTCTGGAGTGTGAGACATTGTTACCACGGCACCAGGATAAACACGACCTTCACCAGGGTACCACAACCTGATACTCCAGTGTTGGTTTGGTAGGTCCTTGAAGGTTCAAGTTCAAGTTCAAATTTTAGGGTCCCGCAGAGGGCCGCTCATGGGCGGCATAATATGCGGGGGTTGTGCGGGGGATTTAGGGATCCAGGGCAGGATTAGGAAGAGGGTTAGGATAAGGGTGGATTGGGTTAGGGACTGTGGGTTGAGGATTAGGATTGGGGAGGTATTGATTGGTGATCCTATTTCTAAACGTGTCAAGAGTGGGGCTATTAACTACGTGAGATGGGAGATGATTCCACTCTTGGATGCTGCGGGGAAAGAATGAGTGCCTAAATATATCAGTGCTTGTCTGGTATGTATGGTATTTTAAGTTGTGGCTGCCTCTAGTGGATCGTATACTTGTAGGGTGTAGATATGTGTCTTTGTCTATGTCAACTAACTTGTTTGTGATTTTGTATATCATCTGTTGTCTGTGTATCTGTCTTCGTGTTACTAATGGGTCTAGTTTTGTGTCTTGTTTAAGCAAAGTGACTGATGTAGTGTGTCTGTAATCACGTCTGGCCCATCTTGCAGTCTTGTTTTGTATGGACTCTAGTTTATTGATATTATTGTAAGTGTGTGGGTCCCAGACGGTGTCGCAATAATCTAAATGTGGCCGAACGAAAGTGTTATATGCAATAATTTTGGTGTCTGTGTTACACCTGCTGAGGTTCCTGCGCAAGAACCCCAGGACCCTCCTAGCTTTAGCCCTGATGCTACCTATGTGTGTGTTCCACCTCATGTCAGCTGAGATGTGGACGCCCAAGTATTTGTGGGAAGTGACTGTGTTGAGGTTGGTGTTGTGTAATTGGTATGTATATGGAATGACATTATGGGCACGGGTAAAACGGATGTGATGGCATTTGTCTGGTCTAAATGTCATCTGCCACTTGACTTCCCAGTCTTCAAGTGCAGTTAGGTCGTCCTGTAGTCGAAGGCAGTCATTCCTATCTTTAATTGGTCTGTAAACTAAGCTATCGTCTGCAAAGAGTCTAGTGGTAGAGGAAAGTGAAAGTGGGAGGTCATTAATGTATGAAAGGAAGAGAAGGGGACCCAGGAGAGTGCCCTGGGGTACTCCAGAGGTCACAGGAACAGATGGAGACTGAATACCGTCAAGAACTACACGTTGCTTTCTGGTAGTCAAGAACGTTCTAATCCAGTGAAGAAATTGTCCCTGTATGCCATAGAATTCTAATTTGTGTAGTAGTCTTTGGTGAGGGACTTTGTCGAAGGCTTTGGCAAAGTCTAATACTATGGCGTCAACCTGTCTGATTTTTGTGTCATTGAGGGACTGCAAGATGTCATGAGTAGTTACCAGTAGCTGCGTCTCACACGAGCGTTTAGGCCGAAAACCGTGTTGATTGTCAGTCAGTATATTTTGCCTATCAAAGTGGTCCATTATGTGTCTATGAATAATGTGTTCTAAAATTTTGCAGGGGACTGAGGTAAGTGAAATAGGTCTATAATTAATGGGAAGGGTTCTGTCTCCGGATTTAAAGATTGGGGGTCACATTTGCCAAAAGCCAGTCTTAAGGGAGTTCACCGGTCTGTAAACTCTGTGAGAATATAACCTGCAGGACAGGGGCAAGAACGCTAGCGTTAGTCCTCAATATCCTGCAGGGTATATTGTCTGGTCCAGTCGCTTTGTGTATGTCTACCTCAGATAAGAGTTTCTCAATTCCTTGGGTGTTTATATGAATGGGAGGGATAGGTGGGTGTGATGGTGTTGGCATGTCTGGTAAGTGTTCATGTTCATGGGTAAAAACGGACTGGAATTGTGTGTTAAGGGCGTTGGCTTTGTCTTGTGGGTGTGTAACCTAGGAATTGTTGTGTAGTATTGTTGTAATACCGGTCGAGTCTTGTTTGCGTGCTTTAAAAAAGCTGAAGAATTTTTTGTGGTTTTGTGTGTTGTCTGCGAGGAAAGTGGATGTGTATTTAGTTTCTGCTTGTTTAGTTTCTTTCTGTAGTGTTTTCTGTATGTTTTTGTATTCTAACTAGTGTTCTGTATCGTTGTATCGTTTTGCTCTGTTGTATGCCTTTACCTTGTTTCTGTGTAGTCTCTTTAATTGTCTATTGTACCATGGTAATGACCGGTTATGTGTGATGGTTTTCGTGGGTATGTGCTTGTCCATTGTGTCAGTTATAAAGTCACGAAGTCTGGTCCAGTTTGTTTCCACAGAGCTGGCCATTGGGTCTGAGTCAAGGAACGAGTCACAAAATTCAACTAAGTCTTGGGTAATGCCATCCATGTCAGCTCTGTTGTACATGTAAATTGTCCTTGGTAATTGTTTTTGTGTTGTTGGCTTGATGTTTGCGTCAATGAGTACCATCTCATGGTCACTAAGACCAGGTAGTACTCGTGTCCGTGTAATTAAGGAAATGTTGTTTGTGTGAAATAAGTCTAGTATGTTGGATGTGACCCCGTGTCTTATGTTAGGATTATGTCTTTCTACACTGACTTGTGTGCGTGTTGGTTCACGTACTGTTTGGGTAAGTGAGTGGGTGTTAATGATGTCAATGAAATTTTCATGTAAGAGTTTCCTATCAGTCTGTAATAGTAAGTCTGTAAGTAAGGTGAGTCTGGTCTCCTGTTCCTTCCCTTCCATCACATCTATTGTCTTTGACGACGACGACGACGATAGTTTGGTGTACTCTGAAGGTGAGGCAAAGAAATGATAGTGTTGTGTTCACCTTCATAACCTCCTTTTCTACCCTTCTTTATCAATACAGTTATAGAGAGAGAGAGAGAGAGAGAGAGAGAGAGAGAGAGAGAGAGAGAGAGAGAGAGAGAGAGAGAGAGAGAGAGAGAGAGAGAGAGAGAGAGAGAGAGAGAGGCCTTGTAGGAATTAGTGAATGGTGATAGAGAGGTAGGATAGCAAGAAAAAAGGAAATAGAAAGAAAAGAGGGACAGATGGCAATAACAATAAATAAAATAATAGTTAGTGCTTTTTTCGTTTTCTCTGGTGATTTTGTTATAGAAAACGATTAACAAGCAATATATTATATGGGCTACTATGATAAAACAATTATTTTTAAACTACACATACTTTAATAATTTATCTTCTTTTAACCCCTTTCATTCTCTCTCTCTCTCTCTCTCTCTCTCTCTCTCTCTCTCTCTCTCTCTCTCTCTCTCATGCCTTCTTTTCCACCTCTCCCCCAGTCTCTCTCTCTCTCTCTCTCTCTCTCTCTCTCTCTCTCTCTCTCTCTCTCTCTCTCTCTCTCTCTCTCTCTCTTCTTTTCCACCTCTCTCTCTCTCTCTCTCTCTCTCTCTCTCTCTCTCTCTCTCTCTCTCTCTCTCTCTCTCTCTCTCTCTCTTTACATACAGCATCTGCGGTACTTGGAACGCGCTTCCTGCTGATGTAGTCAACAGCAACTCTGTGGATCAGTTCAAGTCCAGATTAGACAAAGCCTTAAATCACCGTCTAGGTGTTTAAGCCGTTGTGCGAGTGTTCCTTGATGGTTTCACATGACACATTCGAGGACGGTCGCCTACTTGCGCAACTAAACCCACAGGTACCCTCTTTGTATGGATCGTAAGGTCCCCTAGGGTACTTCTTTTCCTTGTAACTCCTTGTAACTCTCTCATGCCTTCATTTTCCACCTTATTTCTTTTTTTCTCTCTCTGTCTCTCTCTCTCTCTCTAATATAATTAAAGAGAGAGAGAGAGAGAGAGAGAGAGAGAGAGAGAGAGAGAGAGAGAGGCTTACCTTGATATGATACTGATGGTGTTGTGTAATGGTGTGATATTCCAGGGAGTCAACACACGACCAACATAATCCTGGAGACAATAGAACTCCAGATACTCATAACCATCAGTTGGAGAGCGCATGAAGTGTATCCATCCCACAGGAGTATTGTTCATGTCGAGTGTTCCCACCTCCACCCTCACAATGTTATACTCAGTGCTTGGTGGAGGTGTGAGGACGATCTCCGCCTCCAGCACCACCTCCTTCATCATCATCGTGTTGTTGTTGTTGTTGTAGTGGTGGTTGTGGTGTAGTGGTTCCCTGTAGCCTTCTAGGTGTGGTATAGTCATCACGTTACAGTGTGTCGGGGTCTTCACTGTTGGTTCACTCTCTGATTGACAACAAATATACATACACATTACCTTTATTTATTTTTATATGGTGTAGCTGATAAATATATATATATATATATATATATATATATATATATATATATATATATATATATATATATATATATATATATATATATATATATATATATATATATATATATATATATATATATATATGCAAATAAATCACTTGGTGGCACGTGATCCAGGAATATGCGTAAATCCACAAGGAAGGAAAAATAAACACGGAGTCCCAAGCGCTTTCGTGTATTCACATCTTCATGGGAAATACAGAGTGTAGAAGAATGGTTGCTGAGAGACACCTTATATACCGATACAATTAATAACTAACTGGCAACCTGAAGGTGTTGCCACTACGAGTTCAAAGCAATACACACCCATATGGTGCATACAAGGATATACTACCTGACCCAACTCTCATCAAACCTGACATGACCTATAAACCTAAGATTATCCTCAGTCATTAAGGAATAGCAGTTGGACTTATCTTATTAACAATCTTGTCTATGATGAAACTATCCAACTTGTACATACCATTGTTTAAGTTCATATTAATATTTTCTGTGTGTTTAATCAAATTTGACTCTATGATGTTTCTATTTACGGATGAGTTACAAGACATGATTGACGAGGCATTATCCCAGTCAATACAATGATTATTGTCTCTCATATGAATAAATAAAGCATTAGATTCTTGTCCGGTCCTAATACTATATTTATGCTGTTTGACCCTGGTTGAAAGGTCTTTTCCAGTTTGTCCTATATAGAACATATTGCATTCTTTACAAGGTACTTTGTAGATACACCCACATGAGGATTTGGGTGAATTTTTGATCAACATTTTCTTGACTGTGTTATCATTGCAGAAGGCAACATTAACATTCCATGTTTTTAGAAGATGAGGGATTTGGGCAAATTTATCACTGTAGGGTAATATCAGTAAGTTTTTATTGTCACGGGGTAGGGGAG
The DNA here is from genome assembly GCA_033782935.1 of Petrolisthes cinctipes. NCBI lineage: Eukaryota > Metazoa > Arthropoda > Malacostraca > Decapoda > Porcellanidae > Petrolisthes > Petrolisthes cinctipes. The sequence goes on along the minus strand of JAWQEG010000740.1, from coordinate 3,378,331 downwards.
GTTCAACCCTATAAAATGATGTTCTTGCCAATTTTAAGGCTTTATCCAAAAATGGTTTGGGGTATTTTAATTTTGTTCCAATGTCAGAGATAAATCCAAATTCCTCATCCATGAATTCAGGACTACATACACGTAGAGCACGTAAGTACATGGAAGAGAAAACAGACAGTTTGACTTTATCGTGGTGTGCAGAGTAAAAATGAATATATGACAAAACATTGGTTGGTTTCCTGTATATGCTAAACTTAAAAGTGTTGCCTACCCTGTGAATCAGGCAATCCAAAAATGTCAATTTTCCATCCTCCTCAATTTCAGTGGTAAAATTAATGGAAGGGGCTAAGTTGTTAAGCAATGGCAGAAAGTTATCTAGATTTTCAGTACATGGCCAGAGGCAAAGTACGTCATCTACGTACCTGTACCATACAGCATTACTGGGTAAAATGTTATCAAGCAGTTTCTTCTCAAAAAACTCCATGTACAAATTGCTCAAAACTGGGGAGAGTGGATTGCCCATTGCCATACCAAATTTTTGCTCAAAATATTCATCTTGAAAAACAAATTTGCAGTCTTTAACCCCTCCGGGACGGGCCAAGAATGGAATTACGCTCTGTGGGTACGGGCCCAATACTAACTTTTACCCTGCCTGTCCGGGTATTTCCCGGAAAATCACTCTACTTCTCTTACTCCCTACGTCTAAACTACAATACTGAACAACTTAAAATTTGATTGTGTACTCACCATCAACTCCTCCTCTTTCCATTAAAACCAACCCCAGCTCTCTAGGACACTCCATTGCCGAGAAATCAAGTGAGGAATGGAGGTCACTTTTCCCGTGAGAGCGAGGCTGCGTTCGCTTTGTGAGCGTGGCTGTGACAAGGACTGGCGGGGGTGGAGGCAAGATGGCCGCCGGCAGAATGACGCAACACTTGCCTCCCCCGGGCGACACGTCGTACGGCTCGTGTGCATCCTACCATTACAGCCCCTGTATTATTTGTGTGGTTAGCTGACCATTCCAGAGTGGTTTTATGCCCTGGAGAGAAGCGTGGGAGTTATGTACAGTATTTACGCGAAACATTTTCAGTGTCATTCGCACCATTTGTTCATGTTCAACGTAAATATAAATGTGTCACTATCACTGTTATCCTTATTTTCTATATATTTTTGTATTTTGTTGTTTTAAATTTTTTATTATCATTTTTTCTATGCGTAAATGTGTCACTCTCACTTTTCTTATAGCCTAATATGTACAAATGTGTCACTATCACGTCACTACAGCCTAAAATATATGTACAAATGTGTCACTCTCACTTTTCTTATAGCCTAATAAGTACAAATGTGTCACTATCACGTCACTACAGCCGAAAATATATGTACAAATGTGTCACTCTCACTTTTCTTATATCCTAAATAGTGTCACTGTCACCAAGTGTCACTGTCACTTTATTCGCATACTCCCATCACTTCCTGCTTCTATATATATTCCAATATATGGTAGTCTGAGAAGCAGTTTCTAGGGCATAACGGCACACAACATTCCTTGCACCAGAAGCGAGTTTCCTTGGACTTCTGGGGGTGACGTGTTGTGTGCCTGCAAACATAGGAGCGACGAGAGCCTGGACGTCCTGACGGCAACGGTGGCAGATTAGTAAGGTAGTGGCGAGCCATATAGCCACTCTGCTGCAACCTGTCAGGCCGTTGTGCCGCTGCCTGTCTGCCTTGCTGTGGTTGCACAGTGCTGAACCTTTCCAGGAGCTGAGATATCAACTCTAGCTCGAATTCCCGGAGTGCCAACTTGGAGTCAGGGTGATGCTGGAGGTAGAGTATATAACAGTTCAGCACTGTGACATCAAGAAGGTGGAAGAAAGCCTTCTTGTACCACTTACAAGTTTTTCTCAGACAATCGATGGAACTCACCATCATGTCTGACTTATCGACGAGTCTCATATTGATGTTATAATCGAGCACAGCATCAGGCTTGTAGATGGTATCACCTGTGCCGCGCTCAGTCTTCCCAGAATCCTGCATCACGCCCCTGTTCACGGTGGTGAGCATATTGACGGGGCGTTTATCGTGCCATTTGATGGCCAGCATGTTCCCACATTTCTTCTTGATGCAGTCGCCCCTCCGGGTGAGAGGGAATGCTGGCCACCCCTTCCTGTTGACACGAATAGTTCCGCAGGATCCTGTTTGGTGCTGCAGGAGAAACTGGCTAAGTGCTGGAGAGGTGTAATAGTTATCAGTGTACAGGATGTGGTTGTTGTCAAGGTAATCCCCCATGAGTGCCTTGACAACACTCCCGCTGAAGCCAAGAGGGTCGTCGGCCGGGACATCCACATCCATACCTGAATAGAGTATAAAATCCAACACATAGCCAGTCTTACAGTCGCAGATGACATAGAATTTGATGCCAAATCTATGCCTCTTTGACGGGATGTACTGGATGAAGGACAGTCTTCCCCTGAACAGCACCAGAGACTCGTCGATAACCACTTTCTGGAATGGTCGAAAAAATGCTCGTATTTTCTCCTGGAGGATAACTGGCCTAATTTTCCACAGCCTGTCGTTCGGGTGTGGACCCATGTTGGGGGCGAAGTGCAGGTAGGACAAAATGTCCCTATATCTGTCCCTGGACATGTATTTCCCGAACGCAGGTGTGGATATCAGGGCGTGTGTGCTCCAGAAGTCCTTGAGGCGATGTTTCTTGACATGAGGCATCATCATGGTCAAAGCTAACCACACATACAACTCAGCAATATCGACGTCAGCCCATTGCAACATCTTACTATGTTCCCTGCCTGGTCTATTGCTGAGTTGCACAGAGAGTTGTTTGAAGGTGTTTATCTCCTGCATCATGTAAGTCATCAATATTATATCAAAAAAGGCAGTGAAATAATCTAATATTGATGACCTCTGACGACAGGGAAATGCGGCCTGTATACCTGAATGACTGTCGTCAAAGGCAGGTATATCAGGCGCAAATTCATCGCAATCCGTCCACACATAGGGATCAGCGGGTCTATGACGAGGTGCGCCGCGTTGCTGTCGTTGTTGGCGTTGTTGTTGTTGTGGTGGTGGTGGTGGTGGTGCAGCGGTACCAGGGGCAGGCGAGAGTGAGTCGTCAGGCACGAGAGGAGAGGGAGAGTGTGGTGGTGGGGGAGGTGGCGTCAGGTCTCGGGGGGGCGGGCTATCAGGGTCAACAGTAGGGGAGAGATAAGCTGCCTTTGTCCTCTTCCCCCTTCCTTTACCCTTCCCTCTTACTCCTACTCTCCTCCCTCTTACCACCACTGGTTGCGACGCATCCTCGTCCGACGAGGAAGAGGAAGACGAAAAATCTAACCTCCTCCTCGGCCTCTTGCCCATGGGAGTGGAGACGTAGCGAGGTTTGGAGGTTGAAGCAGGAGTAGACCTCTTCCTGCCTCCCACGCCAGATGTTGTAGGAATGGGAGACAAGAGAGTGTCTCCAAAACTACCTCCCACCCCACTGGTGGACGGAATTGCAACAGGGGCTGTAACCTCTGACACATCATGCAAGGCTGAAGTTGAGGGAAGAGCTGTGATGGAAGTCACCGCTACACAGACATCTTCCTCAGTTGATTCGTCAGCTTGCCATTCAGTATCAGAGTAGCTGTCCAGGTCGTCACTCCCATATGAAAGGTCTGCCAGATTCTCCAATTCCCGCCCTATTGCAGAATCTGACAACCTTGCAGGTGCATGACGCAATCTAGCTGGTTGCACCCGCGGAGTGGAGGTTACAGGAGCGGGTGCGCCTGGCAGCACGGTAAGATGCACCGAATCGAACGAGCCCGTATTTTCTTCACTACGCCCAGCCATTGCCACGGTCAAGCACACACTGATTGAATGTGGGGATGAAAAGGTCTGGTGGTGAAGTATAGCCAGATCAAAAAAAATCCCGACAAATTTGGCGTTTTTCCCCATAAATTACCAAAAGCGGGATTTCCCGCTGCCCGGACTCTGTCGACAGAGCGGGATTTCCCGCTGCCCGGCCTCTGTCGACCGAGCGGGAAATCCCGCTGCCCGGACTCTGGGGGTTAATGCACAGCTTAATCAATTTTAGGATAGCATTTTTGGTGATAGGGAGAGGGATGTTATCAAGTATTTCATCAAGATAATCCAAAAGGTCGTCAACAGGAACTTTGGTAAATAGAGATTTAACATCAAAACTCACAAGCTTAAATGCACCAGTTACCTATAAACTGTTAAGTTTTTCTACTAAGTCAACATTATTTTTTATGTTGGAGTCCGAAATTGTGCCAACTAAAGGGCTTAGCAAGGAAGTTAACCACTTTGATAATTTATAGGTGATGGATCCCACAGAACTAATAATGGGTCTGGCTGGATTATTGGGCTTGTGAGTTTTAATGAGTCCATACATGTAGGGCAGGGAAGGAGAACGAGAGGAGAACTGTTTTATAAGTTGATCATTACCCTTTAACACTGTTTTCATTTTCATATTGAACTGAGAATTCACCGTTTCAATGGGATTCTTTCTAAGCTTCGAGTACGTTACATCATCACTTAATAAATCTTCCATTTTGAGTATGTAATCATCTTTTTTCATGATAACTACTGCATTCGACTTGTCAGCTTTTGTAATTTGCATTTCACTGTCATTTTTCAAGGCTTTAATTGCAGTGGTAAATCTTTTAGGGCAATTTGGAATCTACTGTTTTGAAATAGCAGAATATACAATTCCTTTACACAGACTAACTTCCTCACTCGTCAAGTCACTGTATTTTTCCAAGTTACAAAATGCTCTCGTTACATTCACACCACTAATATCCTGTTGGGAAGCAAAACTCATTTCATATCCTAGAGCACTTACTGTATCTTGGTCCAGTTGTCGATCGGATCGGACCTATAAATTATCAAAGTGGTTAACTTCCTTGCTAAGCCCTTTAGTTGGCACAATTTCGGACTCCAACATAAAAAATAATGTTGACTTAGTAGAAAAACTTAACAGTTTACAGGTAACTGGTGCATTTAAGCTTGTGAGTTTTGATGTTAAATCTCTATTTACCAAAGTTCCTGTTGACGACCTTTTGGATTATCTTGATGAAATACTTGATAACATCCCTCTCCCTATCACCAAAAATGCTATCCTAAAATTGATTAAGCTATGCATTAAAGACTGCAAATTTGTTTTTCAAGATGAATATTTTGAGCAAAAATTTGGTATGGCAATGGGCAATCCACTCTCCCCAGTTTTGAGCAATTTGTACATGGAGTTTTTTGAGAAGAAACTGCTTGATAACATTTTACCCAGTAATGCTGTATGGTACAGGTACGTAGATGACGTACTTTGCCTCTGGCCATGTACTGAAAATCTAGATAACTTTCTGCCATTGCTTAACAACTTAGCCCCTTCCATTAATTTTACCACTGAAATTGAGGAGGATGGAAAATTGACATTTTTGGATTGCCTGATTCACAGGGTAGGCAACACTTTTAAGTTTAGCATATACAGGAAACCAACCAATGTTTTGTCATATATTCATTTTTACTCTGCACACCACGATAAAGTCAAACTGTCTGTTTTCTCTTCCATGTACTTACGTGCTCTACGTGTATGTAGTCCTGAATTCATGGATGAGGAATTTGGATTTATCTCTGACATTGGAACAAAATTAAAATACCCCAAACCATTTTTGGATAAAGCCTTAAAATTGGCAAGAACATCATTTTATAGGGTTGAACCTCCCCTACCCCGTGACAATAAAAACTTACTGATATTACCCTACAGTGATAAATTTGCCCAAATCCCTCATCTTCTAAAAACATGGAATGTTAATGTTGCCTTCTGCAATGATAACACAGTCAAGAAAATGTTGATCAAAAATTCACCCAAATCCTCATGTGGGTGTATCTACAAAGTACCTTGTAAAGAATGCAATATGTTCTATATAGGACAAACTGGAAAAGACCTTTCAACCAGGGTCAAACAGCATAAATATAGTGTTAGGACCGGACAAGAATCTAATGCTTTATTTATTCATATGAGAGACAATAATCATTGTATTGACTGGGATAATGCCTCGTCAATCATGTCTTGTAACTCATCCGTAAATAGAAACATCATAGAGTCAAGTTTGATTAAACACACAGAAAATATTAATATGAACTTAAACAATGGTATGTACAAGTTGGATAGTTTCATCATAGACAAGATTGTTAATAAGATAAGTCCAACTGCTATTCCTTAATGACTGAGGATAATCTTAGGTTTATAGGTCATGTCAGGTTTGATGAGAGTTGGGTCAGGTAGTATATCCTTGTATGCACCATATGGGTGTGTATTGCTTTGAACTCGTAGTGGCAACACCTTCAGGTTGCCAGTTAGTTATTAATTGTATCGGTATATAAGGTGTCTCTCAGCAACCATTCTTCTACACTCTGTATTTCCCATGAAGATGTGAATACACGAAAGCGCTTGGGACTCCGTGTTTATTTTTCCTTCCTTGTGGATATATATATATATATATATATATATATATATATATATATATATATATATATATATATATATATATATATATATATATATATATATATAATAATAATATAATACAATATACATATACAGTATATATATATACAGGATATATTGTGAGGTATATCATTAACTTACACCAGAGATATAAAATATAATTTTGAGTATATTTTGTCGTATAAAGTATGGTGTGTGTAATCTCAGTAAAGTACAATGAATACTGATAAAAACTATTTTAACTTGTGTTGTCAAATAGCGGTGAGCATCGGAGGGAGTGGAAGCCTAATATGTTTTTCGGACAAAAGAGGCCTCATTTATTTCAACTTAATAAGTTTTATCATTATTGCAATATTTATGTGATGTTCTATAACGTATATTCAATCATATTTTCAATGCAGATGGATAATACCAGGCCTATATAAGAAGAAAATCCTTGAAATGTAGAGAAATGCTAAGAATTGCAGCTGGCATTGTCGGATGAGTTTAGGTAACCTTCAAAAGATATTAATCATATTTCGTAGAATACCAGTAAGGGTGTTATGGTACCAGTAAGAGTGTTATGGTACCAGTGAGGGTGTTATTGTACCAGTGAGGGTGTTATGGTACCAGTGAGGGTGTTATGGTACCAGTGAGAGTGTTATGGTACCAGTGAGGGTGTTATGGTACCAGTGAGAGTGTTATGGTACCAGTGAGAGTTTATGGTACCAGTGAGAGTGTTATGGTACCAGTGAGAGTGTTATGGTACCAGTATGAGTGTTATGGTACCAGTGAGGGTGTTATGGTACCAGTGAGAGTGTTATGGTACCAGTGAGGGTGTTATGGTACCAGTGAGGGTGTTATGGTACCAGTGAGGGTGTTATGGTACCAGTGAGGGTGTTATGGTACCAGTGAGGGTGTTATGGTACCAGTGAGAGTGTTATGGTACCAGTGAGGGTATTATGGTACCAGTGAGGGTATTATGGTACCAGTGAGAGTGTTATGGTACCAGTGAGAGTGTTATGGTACCAGTGAGAGTGTTATGGTACCAGTGAGAGTGTTATGGTGGCCTGTTGCTGGAAATTGTTTAAAGGCATCATAAACTTTAAGGTTACGATAAGACAAGGTGAGAATGTGGTGAGTATTAGAATCACTGAGATGATTTGTTTCTTGGGATAGTTTGGTGTAATTAGTAGCTTTCTAATTCCCCCATTATAAATAATACCTTTAAGGAGATAATACTGGAGCAATTGATTCCTCCAAATTATTCCAAGCAACAGGACATTAGTGTATTTGTTCACCTGGTGTTCCTGTTTCTTGACATGCTTTGAAGGAATGAAGGCACTCCAATGTACCACAAGTGTATAACACCCTTACCTTGGTGTTACATGCTTAATTATATTGATATTTAATTGATGGTTGTAAATAACTTTTCATTCATTATTAATGCTATAAAAATCCTTGTCTGACATCTAATATAATACTAATATAGTATATATATAATTTAATTAAAGAATATAAGCATAACTTGATGAATTAGACTAACCGGTGTTGCAGAAGTTGATGGTTGCACATTGTTCATCATTATCTGGACACTTGACTGTCAGTTGAAGTTGTGGGAACTCTGGTAGGTTGTAGGGACACTTGTGGTCCATCAACTTCTGGTTCTCCTCCTCCTCCTCCTCATTGTTAGTTGACAACTCCACCCAACACTCTCCTCCCTGAAATAATAATAATACACATCATTATTTACATCCTTATTATATTCATCTGGTAATAGTTAGGTTAGGTTAGGATACTGTAGGTTAGGTTAGGTTACTGCAGGTTAGGTTAAGTAAGTTAGGTTTTGTTAGGTTAAGTTACTATAGGCTAGGTTATGTTAGGTCAGGTTATGATAATAATTGTCATGATTTTACCTGTATGCATTGCTAATAAAGAGAACAACTGACCTTCTTGTTGATATGTTTAGGTTGTTTTTCCCACTTGTAGCGGGTGAATGACAATGGGAAGGTCATCTTTTTGTAGGTGTTGTAGTACACGTGATGACACCCAACCCTAAGCTGGAGAAAGTCTTGAAGTGCCAGCTTGGTGATGACGTCTGATGCTGTGATGGTTTTGACACTGGAATGATCATCTTCACTAGTACAGGAACACTTGATGTTGACTTGGTTATGAGGTCCGGTAATGTGATCAATGTCGAGTGTTGCCAGAGTTTGTTTATTGTCTTGATTCATGATGTGTAGACTTGTCCCCCACGTGGTATTATTATCAGGTGGAGGCAATACCTGAAAGCGAGTCTCCAGGACACCTTCACCGATTTTGTTCATCTCTAATGGTTGTTGAGGCACCATGGATGACTGGTTGTAGGCGGGACATTCTGGTGAGAGAGCAAAGTTGTTAGTGATAACTGTGTTCTCTCTCTCTCTCTCTCTCTCTCTCTCTCTCTCTCTCTCTCTCTCTTTCAATGGTAATAGTGGATTATTATTTATATCAACATTTCTGCTCCGTCTCTCCATTCTTCTCTCTCTCCTTTCCTCCATTCTTCTTTCCTTCCCTCCCTCCTTCCATTATTCCTTCTCTCCATTCTTCTCTCATTCCTTCCTTCCTTCCTTTATTCCTTCTCTCCATTCTTCTCTCATTTCTTCCTTCCTTCCTTATCTCCTTCTCTCCATTCTTATCTCACTCCCTCCTTCCTTCCTTTATTCCTTCTCTCCATTCTCCTCTATCTTCCTTCCTTCCTTCCCTGTCTCCCCTCCATTCTTCTCCTCTATCTTCCTTCCTTCCTTCCCTAAATCCTTCTCTCCATTCTTCTCTCATTCCCTCCTTCCTTTCTTTATTCCTTCTCTCCATTCTTCTCTCCTTCCTTCCTTTATTCCTTCTCTCCATTCTTCTCTCATTCCTTCCTTCCTTCTATCCTATTCTCCTTCTCTCTATTCTTTTATTCATTCCTCCCTCCTTCCTTCCTTCCCTATCTCCTTCTCTCTATTCTTCTATTCTTTCCACCTTCCTTCCTTTCTTCCTTTACTCCTTCCTTCCTTTCTTCCTTTACTCCTTCTCTCCATTCTTCTCTCCGTTCCTCCTTCTTCTTCTCCTCCATTCTCTACCCTTGTACTTTCTCATCTCATTACCCCTCTATCTATTTCTTCTCTTGTCTCCCTTCCATATTCTTCTCCTCCTTTATACCTTTGTTTCCCTCTTATTCCCTTTACTTCACCTCCTCCATACACCATCTTTTCCTCTCCTTTCCTTCTCCTCCTTCATACTTTACCATCGTTTCCTTCTTATTCCCCTTACTTCACTACCTCCATACACCATCTATTCTTCTCGTTTCCTTCTCTTCCTTCATACTCTGTCCTTTCCTGTCTCTTATACATTAGAGCACCTTAATTCCTCCAAAGTATGCCAGGAAACATCGGGACCATATCAACAGAAGTAATGGTTATCTGTTGCTTGGAATAGTTTGGAGGAATTAGTGGCTCCAGATTTAACACCAACGCTGCATGTAATAACCCAGTAACTTAGTGGACAATATTTGTGGGTAATTCTAATATTGGGTAATTCTAATATTGGGTAATTTTAATATTTTTTGGTCATTTTAATCAACATTGTCTCAATGGTATTTATCTAATTGTACAGTACATTGTTTTGGTATTATACACTATATGGTTATTACAACACTATTAATCACAACACTGTCTGTATGTCTGACACATACACATACACACACACACACACACACACATAGTAACAAACAATAATAACCAAACTTACCAGTACGTATTCCAGCATCAACAGGTGGTGTGAGAGCCAACACCATCACCACCATCATCACTATCATAATCATCATCAGTATTACACTCCGTCCACACATGATGTGTGTAATATAACAATAACCTCTGTACATACACACACACACACACACACACACACCCTATCATTGTACACAAACACACACTACCCTATCAATCTATACACACACACATACAGTAATACACTCCGTCCACACATGATGTCTGTAATATAACAATAATAATAACCTCTGTACACACACACACACACACACACCCTATCAATGTATACACACACATACACACCCTATCATTGTACATACACATGATGTCTGTAATATAACAGTAACAATAAAACTGGGTCCATTCCACAGTGGTATTTGTTTGTTACCTTCCCAACCAACCACACTTGTAAGGCTTCATTATTTTAGGGTCCATTCCACAGTGGTATTTGTTTGTTACCTTCCCAACCAACCACACTTGTAAGGCTTCATTATTTTAGGGTCCATTCCACAGTGGTATTTGTTTGTTACCTTCCTAACCAACCACACTTGTAAGGCTTCATTATTTTAGGGTCCATTCCACAGTGGTATTTGTTTGTTACCTTCCTAACCAACCACACTTGTAAGGCTTCATTATTTTAGGGTCCATTCCACAGTGGTAATTGTTTGTTAGCTTCCCAACCAACCACACTTGTAAGGCTTCATTATTTTAGGGTTGATTCCACAGTGGTACTCGTTTGTTAGCTTCCCAACCAATCACACTTGTAAGGCTTCATTATTAGCCAAGAGGTGAGTATCCACATTCACAAAATCTATCCAACAGTTAGATAATAATAATCACTGTATAGTTTACTCACCAAATTCATTAAACAATTCACCCAGAAGTCATTTACACGGCTGACATTCTTTCGTTGTGGAATTGATCAACTCTTTGTAGTTTCCAATCATGTGATTGGTGTTGGTGTAGTAATATTATTTTCAGTGTAGTAAATACAGACATGAGTGTGTGCGGGGGGGTTTAGTGGGGTGCGGGAATAGGGGGACTGGCCTAGGAAGGGGGGGGGTTGTGTGTGGTTTTGGGGCTATTGGGGGGTGCGAAGGGGGTTTAGTGGGGTGCGGGAATAGGAGGACAGGCTTGGGGGTGGGTTGTGTGTGTTTAGAGGGGTGCGGGGGGATTAGAGGGGTGCAGGAATAGGCATAGGGGGGGGGGTTTCTGGGTCATGGTACAGAGGTCTCACATGGGTACCATATTAACCTACCATGGAGATAACAGTAGGTCATGTGTTGTGTGTGTGTGTGTGTGGTAATGGTATTATGGGTCATGGTAAAGAGGTCTCACATACGAGGGTGGCATGCGAGAAGTTCCTCCAGAACCTGATGGTTCAGCAGGTGTCGACAAACCACATCAAGTGGCAGGCCCCGAGGCAGCAAGTGTCAGACAGTGGGGCAGGCCAGACAATAGTGTTCTATAGTGTTAGCACGAGGCGCTCGACACAAGCGACACTCAGTGAAGGGAGGCTCACCCTGCATTCCAGCAACCTGCCATGGTGGCCGGTAGCCAAGCTTCAAACGAGCAGAGACTACATTGTGCCTCCGAATCATGAGGCCCCGACGACGGTAGGAATATTTGTGACGGCAGACAGACTCGTAGTGGGTGATGGAGATGCTGAAGGGCCTCTCTGCATCCCTGTGTCGCCGTACAGGGAGGAGAGCGGCGGAGGGAACTCTAGAAAGGTAACATGTCAGGTAGAGAGGACATCCAACACCACGAGGAGCCAGACGGCAGGCCTCCTTCGCGAGTCTGTCAACTGTACCATTGTGACGTAAACCTACATGGGATGGCACCAATAAAAATTTGACAGTCAAGATACGATGACACAATAAGGCCAAAAATGACAAAGTCTGCACGTGATTGTATTTCAAAGAATATCAGGGAGAGAAGTAAGCAGCCGATGCATCAAAATACTAAATAACAATGGGCTGACAACACCCCCTTGAGGCATACCAAAATGAAAACTGCGCAAAGGACTAAGAGCACCACTGAAAAACACACGGGAGGTCCTGTTACTGAGGTAGCCCCGAATCCACCATAGTAGATTACCCTTTATCCCAAAGTCAACCAGTTGATCCAAAATGATGTCTCTATTAGCAACATCGAAGGCACTTAGAAGGTCAATGAAGGCCACAACACTGTCCCTAGAAAGGCTAGAGTACAGGTCGACTAGTCAGTGGTGTGTGCTCAGCTGGGGTATCCCTCGGCAAGTTTCTGGTCAACATCAAGAGGAAAACGGGTGAGGATGTGCTGTGTGTCAGTAGATGGGTTCCTAGAGAAGGAGAGCTTGACATAAGTATCTCTCGGGACAAAAGCAGGATGGTTAGACGAGGGCAAGGAGTGGGTATACAAGGAAGAAACACCAGGGTGAGGCAGAGAAGGTACGTCGTGCACAGCTGGAGCAAACTTTGCCGTCTTGGCATTTGGAGGCAAACAGTCCACACCATCGGAATCCTGCGAGGAATCGGACGAGGTATCAACTGGTCACTTGATAGAGGTTGATGAGGTGGACGGCTGCAACCTGAGCTGCAGAGTGACCGAGGAGAGGTGGGAAGGGTTGCGTGAGGGCAGCTCAGGCCAGTGATCTGCAACTGGAGTCTCGCCGTCTTCCAACATTGCCAAGTCGGCCTCCAAGCAGGAATCCACGCTCTCCATCAGGCCAGGCAAGGCCTAGATGGGAAGCAAACAACTGGGGGAGGCGGTGGCAGAGTGGATAAAGAGACGGACTGCGAATGTCAAGTACCCGGGTTCGAATCCACGAGAAAACATCTAGGATTTTTCAGAGGTGAATTGGGTCCAGCTGTTCGTCAATTATCCTAGCTACGCCAACACGTCAAGAAAATATCCCCTACATCGTCTCACAACATAGAAGATGCCCAAGCATATTCCAAGATTCTGTGAGTGACCAACATCACCACGAAGCTCCACTGTCTCATCTAGTGCGACTCCCAATAATCTCGGGGCCTCGCAAGAGTCACGGGCTACTGATAGCCTGCAGCCCCGAGGTTGAGGAATAAAAAAAAAAAAAAAAAAAAAACTGAACACTCAAGCAGCCAGGGACACACACACACACACACACACAGAATCACAACAAAACAATACACAGAACCACAACAGAAAAAAAACACCATCAACAACACACAAACAAGAATGCACAAACAACACAAACAACAATGCAGGCAGAGCGCCAAGAGAATGTCCACACTCCACCAATGTTGGAACTAGACTCATACATAGCCTTCATACATACATATATACATACACAAATATACAGTACAAACACATCTTTCTCTCTCTCTCTCTCTCTCTCTATATATATATATATATATATATATATATATATATATATATATATATATATATATATATATATACACACAGAAGAGTTACACCCTTCCACTTCCTCCAGGAGAGAGACCCACCACAAGTTAGTGTTCTTCACCAGGGTGCTGTTCTCCGTCATACATTTACTACCAACATAACACTCATATATAAAGGGACCCTGTAATCGTGTATGAGATCTGGTGGCTTTTCATTCTTCCTGCCTATGCCACGAAACAAGATCCTTTAATTATATATTGTTTGGTGGCAACATTTGAAGGACTCATTTATCTACAATTTTCTGACTACATAACAGGGACCCTTAATCTATACCAATGGGAATATGAAATATAATAACCAAACCACTTTCTCAAACCCGAACAAGTAGCAGAAAAGTTCATAATTGTCCTTTCCACACTATAACAGTGGAATCAGTGCAGTGAACAAACTTGTACAGTCAGAGGCAAAAATCAAGTCGTCACATCTGCCAAGTCATGAAATACAGTATGGAAATATAAGTTTCACAGGCTCGTAAAATGACTTACCTTATATTATTTCAAACTAGCTGTACCCGGCCCGCTTCGCTGGTCCAACCAAACTTGAAGTGGTTAAGTACGGTGCCAGAAGGAGGAGTTACAACATTCATTTTTTTTTTTTTTTTTTTTTTTTCAGCATGGTTTACATAAAGTCACGGCCATATATAATCATCCATATAGGGGTAACTCACATAAGAGTTTGACAGCTTCCCTCTGTTCCTTAGATGATAATCTTTCCAATAAATAGGTTAACTACTATCTTTTAATTTAATACAAGCAGCTACACACTACTTAAAACAATAACATCATAATGTGAACTTGAAAATATTAGACAATAAATTGTTTGAGATACCCATATGTGGATGATTGTTATTGACCGCGACTGTACAAGGTTTTTTGCTCAATCGTTTACCCGCCGCATTTTCATTATTATCTTAAGTTTTGTTTTTTTAAGCTGATGTCGTAGTGCGGCAGGTAAAGAATGCACTGATAAAACCTGTATATAACATAAACAGCAAAAACTTTTCTGTGTTGTGGTCAAACTTTCATTGCAAAACTTCAGTGTACACAATTTTTTTTTGTCTTTTGGTTTAGAGTCAATATATAGATGTTCTCTGCATTTCCAACACGTCAAAGTACAACATAGAGCTGCCCATGTGTGAAGACTGGATTTTCAGAGAGATTAAGCCTTATAGATGTCATGGTTTGACCTTGGCTCTTATTAATAGTCATTCCATATGACAGCTTCAGAGGATATTGTAATCTTCGAAATGTGAAGTTTTTATGTACAGTTGGCTTCACTTCCGCGTACCGTATATAAGTTAGCGTTGGCAATGTTGAACCACCTAGAATCTTGAATCCCGAACCACGTGTGATCATGAGGCGAACCAATCATTACAGAGTGAAATGGAAACAGGGGTTGAGTTGAAATGCTACAGCATCAACAGTGATCGAGTAGTGTTATTTGCTGTATTATACAAAATTAATATAGAATTTATGTCACAGTATAATTTACATGCCAGCAATTGTTTATTAAATATATATATATATATGAGTCATGTAGTAAGTAATTTTTATCCTGCCAGTTACTAATAAAGAGAAGGTGGAATAATCAATACCAAAACATCCATAACCCTTAAAGATTGTGTTCGTGCACCACCCACTTTATGATTATTATTTTGTTGTCGCTATGATTTTAACTTTGTCATGGTAGACAATTGTAGCATCGCAAGGAAGAATAACCTGGTGGTAATGAAAGTTCTTTAAAAAGTTTGTGTAATGAATTATTACCAGTATATACCTTGTCAATATTGCCTCGTGAGGAGTTCACAAAAGGCTATACAAGCTGAAAACACATTCCTCCGGCTCTCTTCCTTCGTATAGTTACATAGTAAGTATCTCCGAATAATGGAAGATAAAAGAGTGACGTTCATGTCTACGTATGATATGCATGTGTTCAATATAATTCAATTATAATGAATGAGTTTGAGTAAATGTCCTGGAGGACATTAACACGAAAAAAGAAAGAAATAAAGAAGATAAACAGTAACCAGAAGGAAAGAGAAGGAAAAAGGGACAATTGAAGTATTTCAAGGGAGTAGCTTGAGTCTGCAAGGGGGACAAACCTTTATATGTATCCTAAAATTGTTAATATATTACCATGTTATGCAATGAAACCTTCCACGATCTATTCATTGTTGCAATATATTACCATGTTATACAATGAAACCTTCCACCATCTATTTATTGTTGCAATATATTACCATGTTATGCAATGAAACCTTCCACCTTCTATTTATTGTTGCAATATATTACCAACTTATGCAGTGAAACCTTCCACCCTCTATTTATTGTTGCAATATATTACCATGTTATGCAATGAAACCTTCCACCCTCTATTTATTGTTGCAATATATTACCATGTTATGCAATGAAACCTTCCACCCTCTATTTATTGTTGCAATATATTACCATGTTATGCAATGAAACCTTCCACCCTCTATTTATTGTTGCAATATATTACCATCTTATGCAATGAAGCCTTCCACCCTCTATTTATTGTTGCAATATATTACAAGTCAGCCAATTTTGTTACTTGAACTCAGTCAAGACATTTTCTGATTAATGACTTTGTGTTACTGGTTACCAAAGGATATTGTTTTGTAGTGGAGGGCGACTTAACTACCCAATGATCACTCACTCACTTCTCCACACTCTGTCCCACACCTCGACCACATCCTCTTTCCATTACCCTTCTCCTTTACCCATTTCCAGTACTCACTCGACTCCTTCATTTCCCCACCACATTCTCCTTCTCACTACCTACAACATCATTTTGTGTGGCCAAACATGATTAGTTCAATTATGCAAACAGTACCTGAAAATAAATAATGTTATGTTTTGTATGCAATTACAATGCATACAATATGGTAGGATATTATATTAATCAGATGGAGTCATTAGATAGTAATGTCTAGGCCAGACAATCAGGTGTTGGAGAACCATCACAAGTGTCAGAGAGAACAGTGTTAAATTCATACACACACCTTATGAGACACACTTTACTTTACCAAACCACTCTTTCCATCTCACTCTGTAGTGAGTGGTTCGTATCAGGATCACACGTGGTTAGGGATTCTAATTTCTGGGTGGCTCAACATTGGTAGTGGTAAGTGGTAAACGCGGAAATGGAGCCTACTGTACCTTAACCTTCACTGGGTCATGCCCTTTCAGGTATATATATATATGTATATATATATATGGTTTGTTCCATCTATTTCTTTTGGTTTGGGAGAAAGGTTCACACAGACAAACACACACAGACAGACGCCTCTCTTTTATAGATATATTTTATTATCTGAGGGAGAGAGTGAATAGGTCATGTGTTGTATGTGTGTGTCTGTGTGTGTGTTGAGAGTGATAATGGCCAGGGATAAGAACACTTGGACCAGTGAATAGGTCATGTGTTGTCTGTGTGTGTGTGTGTGTGTTACTTACCTTTCCTTTGTGACCACCAGGACACAGATGGACCGGTCCAGTGGGACTTTCACCCGTTGTTTCAGATGTCCAGCCACACCCTGAGGACTACATATAAAGGTTAGGTTAGGTTAGGTTAGGTTAGGTTAGCACTGTACAGTCGGCGGCAAAAGTCCTGTCGCCTCATTTGCTTCACCGAGGCACTTGATGTTCATAGACTCGAGATTATTAGGTGTAGAAAACGCAAGGCCGCTTGAAGAGTAGGTCTTCCCGCGTCTGTCTCTTAACTCGTCCTACCCCGCGCATGACGTCAGACAGAAGAGAGACAGGATTGGTGACTCCCCTCACTTCACCTCACATCACCTTCACCCAATCAGACCCACGTATTCTCACTCACACTCAGTAGTAGCCCGCGACACCCCCCAAAAAATAAATTATAAGAGGCCTTACTAGCCCATGGAAACAGGTAATATACTATATTTTTTATACGGACATGAACAAGGATATTTCATTTGATTTAATTAGCAGGGTAGAAGCAGTTGGATATCCAGTAGTAGCCATAGTGAATGATCTCAGTCCCACAACTGTAAGATTATGGAACAATCTGAGTGTAAATGTAGATCATACCTCTTTCACTAATCCAGCTGCTGCAGACAGGGAAGTATGCGTGTTTGCAGATGCCCCTCACTTGATGAAGTTGATTCGTAACAATTTTCTTAACTATGGGTTCATTGTACATTATACTACGAAAGTCAGTAGTGAATGTGTGTCACATAATCATGTTTATGTAACAGGAGTTCAAAGGATGAACGTCAGGAAGGCTGTTCAGTTGATTTTGATAATTCCTTGTGTGAAATGGAAGACATTGAGAACTGTCTTCCAATAAGTACAGAAGAAGAAGAGACATTAGAAAAAACAATGGAAACAGAAGGACTGAGGTACATTGGGGGTTATTTTGTCAAAAAGTTTCCACAGTACAATTTCCTAGGCACAGATGACTAGATTGGCACAATTTCTAGAACAGTGGGGAAGTTAAAGAGATCCAGCAATATTGTTTTTGATCAACTGAAACAAATGGAAAGACTGTTTATTTGTTATCACAGAGATAAGGAACTCAGAGAGGGACCAAAATGTGTAACAACATTAGCAAGTGAAATAAGAAATTTTGTAGATTTACCAGATGATGTGATTAGGTTTTTTTTTTCGTTGTCGCATATTTTTCAGGGTACGGATATTAAACAGAAAGCGAAATTCACAGAGGAAAATATCTAACAAAATGTCAAAACTAAGATAAGAATTCAGTGAAAGAGCAAAGCATGATACTACTTATGAATAAGTATTGTATATATCCTACATGGTATACTTGATAAATTATGAAGTTCAAACTTACTCTTAGTACTGTAATTTATGTATTATATTTGTTTCCTTATTAAAATATTAATGCCTACCTCAAGTGTATATACCCCATTTTTCTTCAACTAAGCTTTGAAATAGTTTAAAGTTGACAGCTGATCACAAGAGGGAGAGAGAGATATTTATCATATCAAAAGGTAGGCTACTCTTTTGGTGCTTGAATGAATAATGCTATAAGAAATACTGGTCACAAGCTGCATCATTCCCCATCTGCCCCCAACAGTATCAAATATCATGTATCAAGTGTAAAAGGTTATGTTTTGAGCTGTTTTTTTCATGGGTATCTATGAGTGAGGGAGAGAGAGACTCTTCGCGGTGACGTCATCACGCTCTCCCTGCCTGCGCGGTGGGACGACCTACTCTTCAAGCGGCCTTGTAGAAAACGTGTGTATTTCTCGAGTTCATAAACACTGCATGTCTCGGTGAAGCAGGTGTGGCGACAGGACTTCTGCCGCCGACTGTACATATAAAGGTGTATATTAATATTGGAAACAAGTACTGTGTTTCAGATGTCCAACCACACCCGGAGGACTACATATAAAGGTTAGGTTAGGTTAGGCTAGGTTAGCACTGTACATATAAAGGTTAGGTTAGGTTAGGTTAGGTTAGGTTAGGACTGTACATATAAAGGTGTATATTAATATTGGAAATATGTACTGTGTTTCAGATGTCCAGCCACACCCTGAGGACTACATATAAAGGTTAGGTTAGGTTAGGTTAGGTTAGCACTGTACATATAAAGGTGTATATTAATATGGGAAATGTTTTATCATGTAATGTCAGATTCATCAACAACCAATTAATTATTAATTATATTGTGGTCACAGATCAAAACCAGGGATGAATGGAAGTCATCCATGTACAAATTATCCTACCACCTCGATCAGATCCCCCCCCTCCACAAACACACACGCACGCATGCACGCACAGGCACGCACGAACGCACGCGCATTCACGTATGCACGCATGTACGGACACACTTGAATGCATGCACGTACACACACGCGTGCACACGTACGCAAGCACAGGCACGCACGGACGCAAGCACACGGATGCACGCACGCAGGCACACGCACGCATGCCAACAAACACAGCTCTCTCTCTCTCTCTCTAATGAAACCACAACATCAACTTGCTGTTCACTAATCTATACAAGTTGGTAAAAATGTTCACACCATGATAAGTAAAGGTTGAGTTATTACTACTGTTACCATTATGTGTGTGTGTGTGTGTGTGTGTGTGTGTGTTAATACATATGTGTGTGTATGTGTGTGTGTTAATACATACGTGTGTGTATGTGTGTGTGTGTTAATACATACGTGTGTGTATGTGTGTGTGTGTGTTAATACATACGTGTGTGTATGTATGTGTTTTAATACATACGTGTGTGTGTGTGTGTGTGTGTGTTAATACATACGTGTGTGTGTGTGTGTGTGTGTGTGTGTTAATACATACGTGTGTGTGTGTGTGTTAATACATATGTGTGTATGTATGTGTGTTAATACATACGTGTGTGTGTGTGTGTGTGTGTGTTCATACATACGTGTGTGTATGTGTATGTGTGTTAATACATACGTGTGTGTGTGTGTGTGTGTGTGTTCATACATACGTGTGTGTATGTGTATGTGTGTTAATACATACGTGTGTGTGTGTGTGTGTGTGTGTTATTACATATGTATGTATACTATTAGCGTTTGTGTGTGTGTATGTTAATACATATGTGTGTATACTAATAGAGTATGTGTGTATGTATGTGTTTGTCTTCATACATAATGTATGTACAGTATATTATTAGGGTCTGTGTGTGTGTATGTGTGTGTTTATACTACCTCTCTATCTCTCCCACTTCAACTACCTCTCTCTCTCTATCTCCTCTACTACCTCTTTCTCTCACATCTACTACCTCTCTCTCTCTCTCTCTCTCTCTCTCTCTCTCTCTCTCTCTCTCATTATAATGGCAATACAAGATGGTGGTTCTTCCTTGTTTCTTATATTAATAGATAAATACAGTGTGTGTTTAGGGTTTTTTAGGGGGGTGCGGAAATAGGGGGACAGGCTTGGAGGGGAGCGGGAATAGGGGGACAGGTATGGGGGGGGGGTTGTGTGTATTTAGGAAGTAATAGGGGGGTGCGGGGGTGTTTAGGGGGGTGCGGGAATAGGGGGACAGGCTTGGGGAGAGGGGTTGTGTGTGTTTAGGAGGGTGCGGGAATAGGGGGACATGCTTAGAGGGGAGGTTGTGTGTGTTTATGGGGTTTTAGGGGGGTGCAGGTGGGTTTAGGGGGGTGCTTGAATAGGGGGACAGGATTAGGGGTGTTGTGTGTGTTTAAGGGGTTTTAGGGGGGTGCGGGAATAGGGGGACAGACTTGGGGGTGGGTTGTTTGTGTTTAGGGGTCTTAGGGGGGTGCAGGGGGGTCTAGGGGGGGTGCAGGAATAGGGGGACAGAGGATTCAAAGTGCTCCAATGAACCATAAATATATTATTCCTTTAATTGTTCCCCTTACTTTACCCTACCTATCCTGTCATTATCTTCCCTATCCCTTCTCCTCCCTTCCCCTCCTGTACCCTCCCTCTCCCTCCCCTTCCTTTACCATACCTACCCTACTCTTCCCCTCCCTTCCCTACCCCTCTTCTGCCTTCCCCTCCCTCTCCCTCCCCTTCCTTTACCATACATACCTTCCCCTCCCCTTCCTTTACCCTACCTACCTTTCCCTACCCTTCTTCTCCCCTCCCTTCCATACTCCTCTTCTCCCTTCCCTTCATCTCCCTCCCTTTTCTTTACCCTATCTATCCTTCCCTGCTTTCCCTACCACTCTTCTCCCTTCCCCTCCTGTACCCTCCCTCTCCTTCCCCTTCCGTTACCCTACCTACCCTTCCCTTCCCCTCTTCTTCCTTCCCTTCCCTTCCCTTCCCCTCCTGTACCCTCCCTCTCCTTCCCCTTCCTTTACCATACCTACCCTACTCTTCCCCTCCCTTCCCTATCCCACTTCTGCCTTCCCCTCCTGTACCCTCCCTCTCCCTCCCCTTCCTTTACCATACCTACCCTACTCTTCCCTTCCCTTCCCTATCCCTCTTCTGCCTTCCCCTCCTGTACCCTCCCTCTCCCTCCACTTCCGTTACCCTATCTACTCTTTCCTACTCTTCCGTAGCTGTGTGACCGTATATAAAATCAGACACATCAATATACATTACATTCAGTGTTATCAGTCCTGCGTATGTCCGGGAGTCAGAGATTTACAGTATAGAATAATCATTCCCTCCCTCTTGTCTGTATGCTTCACAAACGCCTCACTCACCAATTCATTTTCATTCCCCTTTTCCCCGTATTATGGTACACAAATGGTCTTTCTGTCAGTCAGTCATTATATCAATTAATCATATGTGGTGTGAAGGATGAAACAACAGAGGATAGATGGCAATCAGTGGAGGTGGTATGAGTGGTCTGGTCAACACAGAGAAGAGATATAACATAGATACACACAATAATTACATATGATACCGAGCTACGACTGCCATACCATGACATTAGTTAGTAATTTCCTGTAATGCAGTACATTCTTATTAATTACTTGGACAGAAGAGTAGGTGAAGGCTCAGACATGGAGGCAGCTGGACGTGATGGCTCACTCCTGTTCACTAAGTTGTTGCCAGATTTTGCACAATGTTATATTTTACAATAAATTAATTATATTGAATGAAATATAACATTATAATGGTAATACAAGATGATAGTGCTTCCTTGTTACTTATATTAATACATAAATAAATTGGCTTTATAAATAGCCAGGAAGTTAAAGAGGAGTAGTACAGTGTTGGTAAATCTGGAACAACTGATTCCTACACACTATTCTAAACAACAGAACACCATTATTTATGTTAATGTGGTCCTGTTTGTTGGTATACTTCAAAGGAATCAAAGTGCTCCAATGAACCATAAGTATATTACACCTTTGATTGGTCTTGGTCCACAACAACAACAACAACAACAGCATTATTATTATTATTATTATTATTATTATTATTATTATTATTATTATTATTATTATTATTATTATTATTATTATTATTATTTTATTCATTATCTCTACTAGTAGTTAGCACCTTAGAATCAAAACAGTCTCTAAAGGACCAACAGATCTGTTACTGTTTGTATTATATTATATACATTAATATTGTATTCCTCCTCTCCCTTCCCCTGCTTTATCGTCCCTTATCCCTCCTTCTCTTCCTTCCTTTATATTCTCCTATTCGTCCCTCTCCCTCCCCTTCCTTTATCCTACCTACCCTTCCCTTCCCTACCCCTCTTCTCCCTTCCCCTCCTGTTCCCTCCCTCTCCCTCCCCTTCTTTTACCCTACCTACCCTTCCCTACCCCTCTTCTCCCTTCCCCTCCCTCTCCCTCCCTTCCTTTACCTTACCTATTCTTCCCTATCCCTCTCCTTCTCTCACTTCCCTACCCCTTTTCTCCCTTCCCCTCCTGTACCCTCCCTCTCCCTCCCCTTCCTTTACCTTACGTATCCTTCCCCTCCCTACCCTACTCCTCTCCTCCCTTCCCCTCCTCTCCCCTCCCTTCCTTTACCCTACCTACTCTTCCCTTCCCATTCCCTTCTCCTCCCTTCCCCTCCTCTTCCTTTCCTTCCTTTACCCTATCTACACTTCCCTTCCCTATCCCTCTTCTCCCAACCCTCCCTCCTTCCCCTCATACACCCAACCCTCCCTCCTTCCCCACACACACCCAACCCTCCCTCCTTCCCCAAACACACCCAACCCTCCCTCCTTCCTCTCTCCTTCCCCTCACACACCCAACCCTCCCTCCTTCCCCACACACACCCAACCCTCCCTCCTTCCCCACACACAGCCAACCCTCCCTCCTTCCTCACACACCCACAACCCTCCCTCCTTCCACACACACACCCAACCCTCCCTCCTTCCACCCCCCCCCCCATCCTCCCTCTTTCCACACACACACCCAACCCTCCCTCCTTCCCCACACACATACAACCCACCATTACATAGTACATAACACTGCCAGCACAACTTATCACAGGATGTACCCAAAAAAATTAATATATTTATAGTTTGCACATTATCAGGACATTTCCACTGTCACAAGAGAGAGAGAGAGAGAGAGAGAGAGAGAGAGAGAGAGAGAGAGAGAGAGAGAGAGAGAGAGAGAGAGTTACATAGAAACACAGACAACAACAGACCTTACAGAGAGAGAGAGAGAGAGAGAGAGAGAGAGAGAGAGAGAGAGAGAGAGAGAGAGATAGAGAGAGAGTTAAACTTTGCTATAACAGTAAGCAATATATACTAATTTTACCAACAATAAATAATATTACCGATAGACAATATGTAAATATAAGTGTCATATCCCAAACATTGATATAAAAGAACACACATACTGCATGCTGTATGTATTATGTTCATACTGAAATGTTAATTAATATTTAATTAAAATATAAAGATATAAGTAATACTCTTTTTCTCTCATGACAAACTGAGGTGGTATAATAATCAGGTTATAATAATATGTGTTCTTAGTGGAACGCTTGTCAATGTTATTAGACAAAATATAATGCAATAAAATAATACATATCACATATACAGAGAAAATATAATCATGTAGTGTTACAAGACAAGATAAACATAGAGCTAAGCCTCTATTGGTTTTATATACTGTATGTGTGTTAATGTGTGTGTGGCCTTGTAATAATGTATGTGTGTTAATGTGTGTGGCCTTGTAATAATGTATGTGTGTTAATGTGTGTGTAGCACTGTGAGTGTTAGTGTGTTAATGTGTATGTGGCCTTGTAATACTGTATGTGTGTTAATGTGTGTGTAGCCTTGTAATAATGTATGTGTGTTAATGTGTGTGTAGCACTGTGAGTGTTAGTGTGTTAATGTGTGTGTGGCCTTGTAATACTGTATGTGTGTTAATGTGTGTGTAGCCTTGTAATAATGTATGTGTGTTAATGTGTGTGTAGCACTGTGAGTGTTAGTGTGTTAATGTGTGTGTGGCCTTGTAATAATGTATGTGTGTTAATGTGTGTGTGGCCTTGTAATAGTGTTAGTGTGTTAGGTTATAATACGTATAATAATCAGGTTATAATAATATGTGTTCTTAGTGGAACGCTTGTTAATGTTATTATTAGTTTACCATTTTACCGTAGAATAATAAAAAAAAAAATATATATATATATATATATATAAAATTGCACAAAGGCTCCTTCTCTCCCTCCCTCCCTCACACTCTCTCTCCCCTCCCTCTCCCTCCTTCTTCCTTCACTGTCCACTCTCCCTCTCCCTCAATATCTAGTTTCTCTTCATCTCTTCCTGTGATGAGATAATCTCCGTGAACGTCAGCCAGGCCAGGCCAACTCCCAGCCATGGTAGTAACCCCTCAGTAAACAGTTTTAATTAAGGGGGTGCGGGAATAGGGGCACAGGCTTGAGGGGGGGTTAAGGGGGTTGCTGGAATAGAGGGGACAGGCTTGGAGGGGGGGGGGCTTAGGGGGGTGCGGGAGTAGGGGACAGGCTTGAGGGGGGTGTTAGGGGGGTGCGGGAGTAGAGGGACAGGCTTGGGGGGGGTTTAGGAAGGTGCGGAAATAGGGGGACAGGCTTAGGGGGGATGGGGGGGTAGGGGGACAGGCTTTCTACCCACCCAAAGCCTGTCCCCCTATTCCCACACCCTGCAAACCCCCCCCATGCCTGTCCCCTACTCCCGCACCCCCTTAAACTTACGGACCTGGGGCTTACTATACATTACTAATATTACCATTACTGTATTTATTAAAACTAAATTGGTCTCCAACCAATCACTTATTATGATCAATATTAAATATTATAATATCACCTGACAATGTAATGGTTAATGTTGGTAGTGTTGGTTCACAATGTCCAAGTGTACCTATTATTACTCAAAGAAGAATTGAGGGAGGATTGCAAGGTGGAACTGTTCAGTACAGAAAAGAATGTATGTTAACACAGAAGAAACCTGACCAAAGAAGAATATAGGAGAGGAAAGATATGAAGTGATAAAGAGAGGGAGAGATTATGAAGAAATACAGAGCTTTTCAAAGGAAGACAATCCAAAATAGTTGAGTGCAGGATTTAATATTAATAGTAACAACAAAACACTTTACTTAATATTTGGAAGGTTCTTCTTGATAATAAACTCCAGAGATTGAAGCACTGTAATGCTGAAGTTGAGAAGGATTTATACAAACACAACAATACAAGATGGTTGCAAATCCAGTAGTGACCACACACACACATACACCTATGCACACAGGAAGTGTCATGACGTCATCCATTGGGACAGTGAAGGAGGAGATAAAAGATATTAGATTATGAATTCCAGTGTACTGCGAACAACTTAATCCTTTGTAAATTATTGTGTAATTACAACTTGTTAAATCAATATAATAACTTTCATATTCCCCTTGACAAGGGTTGTATATTTATTACCATACACACTTTTAGGATGTAGGGAAGAACACTAGAATCTATGAGTGGATAACTTGTATGATCACACACACAGACACACACATACACACACACATTGCATGTGCTATAATTGCAATTAATAACTTGTTTTCTTCTGTGTAATAACTGGTCTGAGACACCTGATAATATTTATATACTGGCTAAACAGGGGGATAAAAAACCTTTGTTCTTACTATAATATTGTTTGTAGTCCAGACCCGTGAGTATGGAGGGTAACCTTAC
Source organism: Petrolisthes cinctipes (assembly GCA_033782935.1). NCBI lineage: Eukaryota > Metazoa > Arthropoda > Malacostraca > Decapoda > Porcellanidae > Petrolisthes > Petrolisthes cinctipes. The sequence goes on along the minus strand of JAWQEG010000740.1, from coordinate 3,352,037 downwards.
AACCAAAAGTTCTCGTTGGTGACGTTAACCTTGAACAGAGAGGAAATAAACTCACTCCATTTTTTCCTCAACGATGGGGGTTTCCTGAGTGTTAACAGAGAGAGAGAGAGAGAGAGAGAGAGAGAGAGAGAGAGAGACGAAGGTTTAATCAAGTACGGAGAGAGGGAGAGAGAGAGTGAGAACGAAATGGAGGGAGGGAGTGTGGGAGATAATGGCCTACCTTTGAAACTTATAAGAAAGGGGAGAATAAAATGTCAAAGTCGAGTGTAATGTAACACATGTCATTACCACCATTCCACTCGTATCATTATGAACACACAACAACTAATGTATTTCATCAATGGTAAATAGATAGGCAAAAAGATACCAATATAAATCAATAAATGTTTATATATACATATGTATATATAGCTTTACTGTGTGTGTTTGTCAGACAGTTTGATTCAACTACCTACTGTCCAGTAAGGATAGAGAAGGTCAAGTTCCCTCAATATAATATTATTGTTAGCTTTACTGTGTGTGTTGGTCAGACAGTTTGATTCAACTACCTACTGTCCAGTAAGGATAGAGAAGGTCAAGTTCCCTCAATATAATATTATTGTTAGCTTCACTGTGTGTGTTGGTCAGACAGTTTGATTCAACTACCTGCTGTCCAGTAAGGATAGAGAAGGTCAAGTTCCCTCAATATAATATTATTGTTAGCTTCACTGTGTGTGTTGGTCAGACAGTTTGATTCAACTACCTGCTGTCCAGTAAGGATAAAGAAGGTCAAGTTCCCTCAATATAATATTATTGTTAACTTCACTGTGTGTGTTGGTCAGACAGTTTGATTCAACTACCTGCTGTCCAGTAAGGATAGAGAAGGTCAAGTTCCCTCAATATAATATTATTGTTAGCTTCACTGTGTGTTTTGGTCAGACAGTTTGATTCAACTACCTGCTGTCCAGTAAGGATAGAGAAGATCAAGTTACCTCAATATAATATTATTGTTAGCTTCACTGTGTGTGTTGGTCACACAGTTTGATTCAACTACCTGCTGTCCAGTAAGGATAGAGAAGGTCAAGTTCCCTCCACAAGATGTGTCTCAGGGAATCATAAACACAGCTGTACAGTCAATACCTGAAGTTTGTCTTCCTTAGTCCATGATACGTTCCTGTTAATCAGAGAACACTCTATGTGATAGAATTGACAGGTATATATGGTTTAAATGTCTAATATTACAGATGACCATATGTGAACTAAAATAATTTAACAACAAATTCCTCAAAGTTATAATATTATATATGTTGTGAAGGTGGAATCATAATATTATCGAGAAATATATGATATTGGTGCAGGAATATTTTTGTTTACGGACACCAGCACACAGAAATATATATAATGTTGCCAGAAAGTTGTTTATTCAATATACCAAAACATTTTCAGTCATAGAGGCAACGTTGCAAGAATACAATAACGTTGCCAGATACACACGTCATCAACATAGATAATGGCAGTGTGTGTTATGCCATTACATGTTGTTTTTTTTTGTTCTATAAATACAGTACTTCCCCTCCTGGCCTCTCCTCTCCCCATTCAGTGTTAAGTAACCTTCCATTTATACCTCTGTTGTTATGAAATATTAATTTAAACTTCAATATGTATTTTAGTAACATGAATATTTCGTCACTGTTGTAATTTTACCTATGTTGCTAAAAAGTATTAATAACAACTTCAACATGTATTTTAGTACCATGAATATTTCGTCCCTGTTGTGATTTAACATTATTCGTTACCATTTGTTTAACACGGGTAATACAATGTGACAAATACTCTTCTTTCCATTGTCTCCATCAATCATTCCCTCTTTTGTTCCTTCCTATTACCACACTGGACTGGACTTTGTGCTTGCCTTTCCAATGCCCAATCTCTCCTATCAGTTTCATTTCATTGACTGGTATTCATTTTGCCTTACTCACTTTGATACATTCTAAGTTTTAATTAAGTTGTCATTGTACTGATATTAAAATAGAAATAGGGTAAATCTTATTTGTTTTGACACTCACAACCTCACTCATATTAATGTATTTATAAGATATTATATCCATCGTAATTATTAGTATTCAATAGTATCACCCCTCATGATGACTGTTCTTGCTCACCTAACTCTCCCTTGGTGTATACTTCACTACTCCTTACAACTATCATAAATAGACATAATACTTCTTGCTTTATTACACACCTGTATCCTACCCTGTAATTATTTAATCCCTTCCCTAACCCATGACATTCCTACTACCATTCTCCTCCATAATAATGTTTTCCACATCCACCTTTGTCTCAAGCATGACGGAGAAATTTGCAATTTAGTATATATTTTAAATAATGTTCCGTGAATTATTGAAATCTATGACAACCCTAAGTGAGGTATTGATATGAGTTTAATATAAATGTTTAGCCAAAGCATTACTGTCAGTCACTGGTTCTTAATATTATCTGTCCGACAACCTTCTGAAAGAATTCTGAACATTCCATGACCCACACAATAATAAAGTGTAGTTTTAAACTTTGTGTAAGTAGGATGATAACTTTATTAAGGAAAACTTTGTAATTACGAAACTCACTGACAACATTTACGTACATTAAATGTGCAACTAATAACGTTACTGTATTTGTGCAACGTCACCATTATTGTTATGTAAAAGGCAAATTACTATATTAATTTGTAATTATTTTTGTTTGTGGAAGTGATCCAATATTAATTTTATTGTTCTGAAATGCCACATTTATATATAGTATCCTTATTTGTGTGTGATGCCTCATAGTGGCATATTGTAGAAATCTGTAGCAGAGAGAAAGCGGTGACCAAGTAAAGAACCCAAACAGAGATGTGTGTGTGTTTGTTTCCCCACAAATTAACTTCACATGCCACCATCATGATGGGCTAAAAACGCTCAATAATATTACATGTCCTATAATTTGACACACTATTATAATTCCATACACCCTTCTGTACTGCACACCTGCCAGTCAATAAACATTTTTTTTCGTTTTTCTATTTCTGTGTTCATTCCTTGTCACGTGTCATTGTTCCAGTTTAATGTGTGTGTGTTTTATTTCGCAGTGAGCACATTTCTTTTAAGTCTTGATTTGTTTATCTTCATTCTGTCTGTCCCACGTCTAAACAAACTCTCTCTCTCTCTCTCTCTCTCTCTCTCTCTCTCTCTCTTATGAGACAAGACAAGAATGCTACTGTCAACTACTCTGTATAAAACTCTCTTGCGTAAAGCATCTATGAATGGGAGGTACAACGAAGTTGGAGGTGTGTATGGGAGACAAATAACTTGTAAACGACATGACTGGCAAAGAAAAGATCAGAGTATAACTGGTCCGGCAAAGAAAGGTCCATCAGGCTATATTTAGAATAGGAGCGGGTAAATTCCAGCTCACAGAGGAATATTGTGTGGCCCGTGAACATACTCCGAATTAATAATAGCATCCGTCCTGCAAATACTGGTGACAAATACTGTTTGTCAACCCTGCACTCTCTCTTGGTACTCTGGTCACCAAGTCTCACCTTCACTATCAGCTCTCGGACTGTCCCCTCAATTATGATATTCTTCTGTTGTGTTTCTCATCCATTGAACTGAACATTAAAATAATTGTTTATGGCAAGTAGAACCAACCATCACACTAATTTGTATGTTTACCAAGAACACTCTTCAATGAACAATGTCACCAAACCATCTCACTAAATTGTATGTTTGTTTCTATAAAATTTTTATGCAAAGCCACTTTGTGGTTCTCGTTTGTCACTGCTGCCTGCGACATGCTCCTGAAAGTCTCATCTGACCTTCGCCCTACTGTATAAAGGTTGTCCGCTCTTGATTTACAGGCATAGCAATATGTAAACGAGTGGCAGGAGCAGTACACCCAGCAGGTAGAATATAATGATTTACAGGCACAGCAATATGTAAACGAGTGGCAGGAGCAGTAGACCCAGCAGGTAGAATATAATGATTTACAGGCACAGCAATATGTAAACGAGTGGCAGGAGCAGTAGACCCAGCAGGTAGAATATAATGATTTACAGAGAGAGAGAGAGAGAGAGAGAGAGAGAGAGAGAGAGAGAGAGAGAGAAATTGTATATAAATGTATGTATGTGACAGAAAACGTGTGTGTGTGTGTGTGTTGGGTTCGTACTATCCCTATCGCTGTAAAATTATTGACCATTAAATTCCTTTAAGATTAACTTGGACTACTGTATGAAGGTAAAACTGATTCTGTGGTTAATGCATGTGTGTGTGTGTGTGTGTGTGTGTGTGTGTGTGTGTGTACCAATCTGAAATGCTTGTGATCCTCCCTAGATACAGAAAAGTTGTTTGATAATTGTTAAACAAATATGGATCAATTGTCAGACTTAAAATAAAGTATACTACATTGATTTGCAAGAAGTAAGAACACAATAATTTACAAAGGATTAAATTACTCGCAGTACACTGGAGTTCATTATCTAATATGTTGTATCTCTTCCTCCACTGTCCCTACCGATGCCGCCATGACACTATCACTAGGCCACACACACATTAACACACATACATTATTACAAGGCTACACACACATTAACACACATACATTATTACAAGGCTACACACACATTAACATACATATACTATCACAAGGCCACACACACATTAACACACACACTATCTCAAGGCTACACACATACACTATCACAGGGCCACACACACCTTAACACACATACACTATCACACACACATTAACACACATATAGTATATAAAGCCAGTATCTTTCATGTATGTTTATCTTTTCTTGTAACACTACATGAATATATTTTATTTGTATATGTGACATGTATTTGTCTAATTTTAACAATATACAGTATATATTAGATATATTGGTACATCCTGTGATAAGTCTTGCAGACAGTCGTATATACAATAGGGTGGAGGGTAGGGTGTGTGAGGAGAAGGAGAGAGGAAGGATGGAGGGTTGGGAGGGAACGATGACGTAAGGGTTAGAAGAAGGAAGAGTAGGAATGAAGGAAAGGGAAGAAATTGTAGGAAGGGATAGGAGAAAAAGGTTAATGGGAAGGAAGTGAGGATTGGGGATAGTAAAGGAGAGGAATAGAGAGATATGAAGCTGTAAAGGAAGGAAAGGGAGAAGAAGGGTAGGGGAGGGAAGGGAAGGGTAGGTAGGGTATAGAAAGGGGAGGGAGAGGAACGAATAGGAGAATGTAAAGGCATTAAATTTTATATTTGTCATCTTGGTTAGTGGGAAGGGTAACACATTGAGGAATATTGTGTCAGATATCAATTTTATGTTTGTCATCTTGGTTAGTGGGAAGGGTAACACATTGAAGATGTTAAAACTAGAGTCACAACAGTCACTTATCGTTCATCATTATTTGTCTCTCATACAACCTCTTTTCTCTGCCTAATATGTTACCAAGTCCATGTATTTACTCATACATTACACATATAGTATATTGGTTTTCTTGGTGTGTTTTGTGTTGTCCATGTTGGTGTTCCTTCATTACTATTGTGTCAGCCTCCTGTCCTCTACAACACACACATGACTACTGTGTAAACTGTGGACAACAAAGGTTAGTATACACACAACCACTATGTTGTTAATTAAGTCACGAGAGAGAGAGAGAGAGAGAGAGAGAGAGAGAGAGAGAGAGAGAGAGATCACTATGACACTTACCTAGAGAAAGATTTTTAGGATTCAAACCGCGAGTGTCATAATTACACTGTTAACATTCGATGGAGAAAAGTAGATGAAAGAAAATTGGAGTTTGTATTTTTATGACATATACTAGATGACTATAAGATATATTAATCTCAGAGTATAGAAATAAATTACACTATATCATCATGTCAGCCAATTATCACAGAAAGAATAAGGAAATCTGCCAGTAACACACACACACACATCACAATCATTTACTGCCTTTTCTGCCATCCACCCCGAGCACTCATCGTACCTGCCCTGATCGACCACATCATCGTCACATCAGACTGTCTTAAGATCCAGTTTCCTTCTTCCAAGCTAGTTATCTGTGGTGACGTTAATGAATTAAATACTAGCAACCTTTAGTTACAGCTTTCATTAAAGTAAGTTGTAGACATTCCAACCAGTGGCAATGGGGTAATTATTTCCCACAGAGCAGCGTTAACGACATAATATCAGCAATTATCGTTGTTATTTAACATTTATATTGCCAGTAGTTACAGCCATCTAAAAAGATTCTCGAATTTATTTATATAATTATAATACCAAAATTTCGAGCCATCTAAAAAGATACTCGAACTTAATTAAAGAGACAATCACATAACATCACAAATCCAAGAAATCAGTCGAATATCTCGATAATATATTTCTGGGTTGTGAAGCACTAAATCATAAATTACCAGGTTTAGTCTGAAAGCCGGAAAGTTAGTATTTACGGAGGCAGTGAAGAGAACACACCATACAGAGTGGATTATACAGGCGGGGAGAAGTGTTAGAGGGAATTCTCACATACGTGCAATACAAAAGAACTTGATACACAACCACATCTGGACATCAAGCTGCCAACTCCAATACAGCTTAACTAAACAATATATCGTTCACTTCTCATGATAAGTATCCGATTATATACCAGCTGCCCAGTTAGGTAGGATAAGGATCGATTTAGAGATAACATTACGACACAGGAACAAGAAAAAGAATAAAGGAAGTTTCATTGCCATTCGTAACGTAAATTTACAACATATGATATATTGTTTTTTTTTATACTTTTATACCTCGGGACTGTAGGCTGTCAGTAGCCCGTGACTCTTGCGAGGCCCCGAGATTAATGGGTGTCTCACTAGATGAGACAGTGAAGCTTTTTGGTGATGTTGGTACCGTAGCTTCTCTTCTGCCCCACTCGATGACGATACCTTATTTATACACGTCACTATCACTATCACTACATATGATTATAAATCATTCTACAATGAGCGACATACTAAAATAATTAAGATTCATTTGTTTAGTGAAGGAGTTAACTTCGAACTCGTAAGTAAATATACGAAAGCCCGTGTGAAAGTTTTGTGTGAAAGTTGTTGTTAATCGAGGTCGGCTAGGGCGGTCGTGACAAGTAAATTTCATAACGGGCAACATTACCTTAGTCCTAGTGTTGACTGATATTTTGGTAACCAGCTTTACCCTGCCCCCCCAACCCTTTCCTCCCCTGGGACGCAGCACACATTGTTCTGTTCTGTGTTCACCAGCATCCACCACTATACTCCACCAAGCCCCTGTCACTATGACCACACTTGACTCAGCCTTAAGGTCAGTGGATCACCTGGTACGCCTGGACTGAAGTCATCACTGAGACAGACTTATACACCACGTGGAATAATTTTGTTATCACGTCTACTCTACAGAAACATAAACAGGTTCAAACGGCTCAGAAATAATGTAATCAGAGAAATTTTCAAGGCAAAGAAACCACTACCCAAGTAAATTTCACAGTTTAAACCAGTTTAAATAATTTTCAGTGGTTCTCCAAAATTAAACAACTGTGTGGACTATCAAATAATTTTACCACTATCCACTGTGTCTCTCATTTCTCTCACTCTGAATCCAGTGACAAAATGAACAATAACTTTTCCACCATCTGTCAGATCCTCCCTTCGCTAGACTACACGAAGGTCCCCGAATATCTACCCTCCCTATCCTTACCTCTCAAGGTTGAGGAATTTTAAGTCTCGCGAAAACTACTTGACCTCAGATCTAGAAAATCAACCACTTCAATATTTATAAAAATTTACAAAGAATTCACACTGGAACTCGCCAAATCCCTCTGCTCGATTATTAATGCCACCATATAACAAAGCAAATGTCCTTCAGACTAAAAAAATTCCTTTATTCACTGTGCTTAGACATGTTGCCATCACCACCATCCCTAGTCTCATATGTGAAGACTTTGTATTTGAGTGACTCTATGCTCAAATTAAACACCTGACAGACACTCAACAGTTTAGCAATGTAGAAACATCTTCCACAACACACTGTTTAATAAATTAGCTTTCTTGATTATATCTACCAAAACCTAGAGAAGGGGAAGACATCTGTGGCAATGAGCTTCATTGACTTCAGAAAACTTTGTGGATCATATGTGTGTGTGTGTGTGTGTGTGTTATCTGATATTTTTTCCAATCATAGACGTGTTCTTCCCTATATCCAGAAAGTATGTAAAGTAATTTGTTCCATAAATATACAACATTTCTCAAAGGTAATATTTACCTTTAGTATTTACCTTTAGTAGAGGTCATTCGATCCCCTTGCGGGTAATAAGACTCATTGCCATGATGTATGAACACAATAACTTACAAAGGACTAAGTTACTTACAATACACGAGAGTTCTTTATCTAACTTATTTTAACTCTTCCTCCACTGTCACAAAAAGTGCCACCATGATACTTCCTGTGTGTGTGTGTATGTGGTCCTACTTAATCAGTATCCATCATGCTGTGTTGTGTATGTACAGTCTCCTCCACTCCCGCTTTCACCAGTTCAGCGTTGCCAACGTATACACCCGGCATCGTGTGAGCTACCAGTTCCGACTTTAGCATCCGAAACCCTTGCCATCAACCCTTACTCTTACTGACAGGTGTTTCGGATGCGAGAGTCGGAACTGGTAGCTCAGACGATGCCGGGTGTATACGTTGGCAACGCTGAACTGGTAAAAGCAGGAGTGGAGGAGACTGTACAGTTGTCCAACGTTCCACCTGGGCCACCCCGCTGCGAGAGGTGAGTAACGTTGCTGGCAACAGTGTATAAAATTATGTTTGTTCGTGTGGACGTGCTCGACGAAAGTTCGGATCATCAACACTCTTCTTCTGTAGTGAACCTCAGCTACAGCCTGAGTTCATATGATAAATGGCGGGGTTATAACTTGACATTATAAACGGTATAAGTTACATTATTAATTTTTGCATATAAATATAGATACCGGTATTTGACTGCTCTTTTAACATTTTGCCTGTCTTCGACCGTCTCTGTTAAACATAACGAAACACCATTCTTGATCCGGGATATGATTAAATAAGGCAAGTCATTAATCAGTACAACACTAGACTATGGAAAGTCATGAATGTGTACAGATTTATATAATGAATTTCAAATATCCTTGTAGGATAATTCGTCGGACGAATATAAATTCAAACTAATTAAAAAAATAGGACATGGAGATGTTCTAGGTGGAAAAGGGTTGGTCATGACAGAGTGCAGCTTATTCATTAATTCATCTTTTTTTTTTCAGCTGACGGCCTCGTATCGTAAATGTGGCAACTACGCAATTGTGTTGATTGTTCTAATTGTCCTAAGTCTCACAATTCTCACAATTGCTGGTCTGCATTTGTGAAACTTAGAATAGAAGTTGTAATTGCTCTTTGTAATTATTTTCAAGCAAGTATGACGGTGAAGTCGTATTATATTTTGTGTATCATGGGGGAACTAGTGAGTGAGATCAAACAAGCTTGCTCAGCGAAACGAGACCACCAGCTAATAAAAATTCTACTACACTACTGTATGATATCTAATTTATGAATATAGTTATATAATTTTTGGCTTTGATCAGTATGACCTGTGGTACACAACAATAATTTTATGTGTGACCATATTCATGCTGGTGGCTAAGCCAATGGGAGAGTCATCGTACTCCTGAAACATTTTCTCCCCACCTAGACACAAATTAGGAAGTCCAGTGTAGTAACCTTCAGCCATACTGACGACCTCATGTTTTATTGCAGTTATCGCTTTATCTGATGACTTTTACCATCGTAAACTAATAAAAATAATATGTAATTAGCTCGAAACACTTTAATTAATTTTGTTATTCAGATGGTCATTAACAGAGACAGTTCATATTTCCCAAGTTGTCAAGCCGCACCCAACTCCATATTACCCTGCCATCGATGGGATGAACTCAGGCTGTAGCTGAGGTTCACTTCAGAAGAAAAGTGTTGATGATCCGAACTTTTGCCGAGCATGAACACAGGAACAAACATAAACACTGTTGCCATCACAGTTACCCACCTCTCTCAGCGTGGTGGCCCAGGCGGAACGTTGGGCAACTGTACTTGTGTAACACAGTGCTACAATCTCATTGGAAACCTTGTGGGAGTTTATTATCAAGAAGAATCTTTCACACTTACGGTAAAGTGTTTTGCTGGTGTTATTGATTACGTCCTGCACTGATCTATGTTGGATTGTTGTCTTTTGAAATCCTCTGCCTCTATTTATTACTTTCTGAATTTCCTCCATCTCTCCTCACTTTCCTCCCTCGCCTACTTTATGCTACTTCCATTCTTCTGCGTCTTCTTCAGTCACACCCACCATCCTGATGTCCTCCTTCACTGCACCCACAAACCTTCTTACTGATCTCCCTCTCTTTCTGTTGTCTGGAAGGACCATCTCCAAGTTACTTCTTGATGATCCTCACTTCTCTTTTCAGTCTAGCATCTATAAACCTTTCCCATATCTTCATTGAATGATAAATCAAATTTATATATCTGTAGTTTCTACACATCTCCCTTGTTTTTGTAAATCGGTCCTAGTTCACATTTCCTCCACATCTCTAGCATCCTCTTACCTTCAAAAATTATGTTTAGCAATCTTGTTAGCCACGCCACCGCCATCTCCCTATGCTCCTCCACGCTTCCATTGATATGTTATCTGGGCCTACTGTTTTGCCTCCCTTCATCCTTACTTCCTCCCAGCTAATCTCTCGCACTTCCAGATTCGCTACCTCCACCCTCACCCTTCCAACCTTCTCTCCTTCTCATTTTCTATGTTTATTAGCTCTTCGTAATACTCCTTCCACCTCCTTAGCACACTCTCCTCACAATTCAACACATTTTCATTTACATCCTTTATCATTTTAACCTGTTGCACATCCCACCCAGCTCTTTTCCTCCGCCTGGCCAATCGGTACATGTCTTTATCCCTATTTCTACTATCTAACTTCTCGTACAGCTCAAAACATGTATTTACCTTTGCCTTAGCCATCTCCTTCTTCGCTATGCTCCGCCACTCCTTATATCCCTGCAAACTATCTTCGTCCCCTTTTCTGTCCTATATATTTTTCGCTTGCTTCTTATACAATATTGTACTTTATCATTCCACCACCAAATCTCCTTCGCTTCTCTTGTCTTTCCTTCCCGATGTCATTCCAAGTACCTTCTGTACTTTCTCCCTCACCACTTCAGAGAAAGCTGCTCATCTATCCTCCTCCTCACCCATAGCCTGGCTCACCTCTTTTGTAATATAATCTTTCGCCTTTAGTTTCCAACACATAATCCTTCGTTCAGTCCTCATTTTCATCTTCACCTTCACTTTCAGACTCGTCTTACCAACTAACACCCTATGTTGTCTTGCTACACTCTCCCCTGTCACTACCTTGCAATCACTCGATAATCTCAACTTGCATCTCCTACATGATTATAGTCTATTACTATGGGTTTCAGGGCCCGTGAATCATCGTTTTTTGCAATTATCTTCCAAAGTAATTGTTGTATCAGATTGTTACTTTGGCACAGTGTACAACACACCTCAACATAATTTTTAGCAATGTAGTGCATTGGCAAATGTTAATTACGACGTTTACAACTACCCCGTCCGTCCCTACATCCCTCCCTCCCCCCCATTCTCTCCTCCCACATCTCTTTTCCTTTACCTCCCCGTCATCCCCTTGCTTATCCCCATTACCATATATACATAACGTGTGTTACGATAAGTATTGATTATTTAAATATACAAAGTTACAGTGCAATCCCTCCGACAATTAAAGCTATGATATAAGGTGGTGCGTGAACTAAAAGTTTGTGATAACATCTGTATTATCATATAGATATATTATGTACAGTTGGGGAACAAAGTATCTGGACACCGTTGACGGCTTCTGGTAACAATGTCAGTGATAAACACGTTAATAATAGGCAAAATTTATTCATTACTACATAACGATAACTGATATTGGGTGACGTCGACCAACCACAGACAGTGAGATAAAAGTTATCCTTCAATTCATAAATACTTTCTCTCATTGATGTGTTTACTTTTAGGGATGTTGCCAGAAGCCGCCAACAGTGTTCAGATACATTATTCCCTAACTGTACATGTACTATTTCAATAGGGAGGCAAATACAATTTCATTCCCAAAACCCCTAATGTGCATTTAATCTTTCAAGTGTGTGAACCTCATTTTCACATGTTAATAACGGTATTGGGCCTAATGAGAGTAGGCATCAGAGTCAGAATTATTTTATTCCATAACAGTGGTTATTCCAATTACAAAGTTACATAGTCATACTTTGATTAAACTCATTAAAAGCCACACAATAAACATCTGCATAAAGGTGGACTGGACACACATACACACACTCAAAGACACACATTCATGTGAAGACATACTCATATTGGAGGTGTAATGAAATGCATTAATTGAGACGGGGTCCTTAATACGAGGTTGATAATGGATCACAAATAGGTAAGGGTGGGAATATGCAGGGATTTATGCATCGTGGTATGTGACGTCAATGACAATGAATATAAAAAGAAGTCGTATAGGGAATGGATTCCTGCATCCACGTGGATAATGTAGCATGTTGGCCATGACAGCTATGAGCAATCAGTCTCCCTAGACCAAAGGTAAACAAGTGTTGCAGCCGGCACACACACAGGGGAGGGGAGAAGCAACTGAGAGGGAGGAGGAAAAAAGGAGGGAGGGGGGGGGGGGAGTGCTAGACGACGTTCAAATGTGTACATTAGTCATGCCGACTCCTTTGACCTTGACTTTAAACGCTAAGAGTAAACGCCAGTAATAACAACATTTGCCTTTGCACTACATTGCTAAAATTTAGGTTGAGGTGTATGTACACTGTGCCAAAGAAAGCAATCCGATACAAAAATTACTTTGGAAGATAATTGCAAAAAACGATGATTCACGGGCCCTGAAACCCATAGTAGTGTACTCCTACCACCAGTCTTGTATGTAATCCTATTCGCCTCCTTTTTGAAGTAGGTGTTTACTACAACCATATCTGTACATATTGAAAAGTCAACAATTATCTGTAGCTTTGTCTTCCTCCCTCCTACTCCGTACCTACTCATTACCCTCTCATCAGTCATCACCGTTACTGTCCCTCTGTCTTCCACCCTCCCACTCCGTACCTACTCAGTACCCTCTCATCAGTTATCACCGTTATCCCCTTCTTCAACATACCCATTTAAATCCCCCCAATAACCACTCTTTCCTCCCTGTGTATGTTCTGAACCACTTACTCTACTTCCTCCTAGAACTCTTCCTTTTCCTCCAACTCACATCTCATTTACGATGAATATACACTGATGACATTCATCAGTACTCCTTCAATTTCCATCTTCAAGTTCATTACTCTGTACGACACCCTCATTACCTCCAATACACTTTAAATATGCTTTTTCTTCACTACTATCCCAACACCGTTCCTCCTGCCATTTACACAAGGGCAAAACAACGTAAAACCTCTCTTAATAAACCGCACTTTACTTCCCTGGCATTTTGTTTCCTGTACACACAATACGTTTAACTTTCTCCTTTCCATCAGGTCGGCCACCTCTCTCCCTAAATTAACAAAATATGACCATACTAACAATATTATGAGTTGATTCTCAAGTTTAACATACCTAATAATATAATTTACACATTCCTTGCCATTATAAGTCTGTCTGCAGACAATCCATCTGGTGATTGCCACCTTCACACCACATTCTTGCTCCAGCTCTTGTTGAGTGTGGACGTTCCTCTCCTCCTCAGCCCTGTGTTGTGGATTCGATACTGTTATTATGTCCTTTGTCTGCTTTCTCGTGTTCTCGAGTTTTGTTGTGTAATGTGTGTGTGTGCATGTGTTCTGGGTCTTGTCTACCTTCCATGTTTTGTTGTTGGTCTGTTGTCTAATGCTATGCCTGACAGTTACTAAGGTGGTCACTGTTGTGCACTTTGAAGAGTTTGTTTGCTTTCCCATCAAGGCCTTACCTGGCCTGATGGAGAGCTGTTTATCGGATGTAGCTTCCTGTCTGGAGGCCAACTCAGACATATCAGAAGGCAACGAGTTTTCACAGTAGGAAAAATGGCCCCCTAGACAGCCCTTACCCAATATCCCCCTCTTCTCAATCATTCCTCAGCATGGGTTACAGATATCCTTCTCATCCACCTCTACCAAGCAATGCGTGGACACCTCTTCTGACTGCTCGGAATCTGCTAATGTGGATTGTTTGCCTCTCACTGCCAAGACAGACACATATACTTCGGCTGTGCATGACGTACAGTTGGACATAGGAATTCGTGGTACAGCTGCGGTGGTATATGCTTAGCTCCTCCCAGTATGAAATTCCTTAACGACCAAAAGGATTTACCAAGGGCAGAAACTATGATGTGGGATGACGACGATAAGCAAATACCAGACAAAAGTAACTTGTTATATGAAAGACACAAGCATCTTCCACCTGGGCTGTACCACGAATTCCTGTGTCCAATTGTACTTGACTCTCAGTCTTCTTTGCCTTGCTCTGGTGCTTCGACCCCTACCCACTCCAGGTTCTCGTCTCACTCTCCTAAGTTTGCCCCGAGTGACACCTGAGTGTAGCTCTCCTTTTCTATGGACATGTAGCTGCAGTAGTTGTTTGTAGTTAACAAGGCCCTCCAACTGCAGCATGAACTGACTTCATGAAGTAAAGATGTCTGCAGTCACATCCCGGTTCATCTTCAACTCCAGAAAGTGTCAGGACATAATCGAGAGAATAAAGTGTGGTGAATATTTATGTCTCTCCCTCACATTCCTCAGGGTTCGCCTGAGAGGCCTCGTGGGGTTGCATAGTCCTCAACTACATAGTACCCATGCAGACTCTTAAGAACCCCAGCTACATCCTCACCTGGTTTTCTGTTGATGTTGACCAGAGTCTTGCCGAGAGACACCCTGGTGTGTACACTGCCTTTCGTTTCCTCCGGATCTTCTTCAAATTTTCCGATATCTTTAATGGATCGTTGTTTCCTGTTTTGGGCATTTTGTTCTATCACTGTCTTGCATGTCTCTCGCTAAGCTGTTCTTCCATCTAAGCTTTGGTCTTCCTCTAACTCCTCTCTTCTCCAATTCTATATTCATGATTCTTCTTCACACTTGGTTCTCTTCTCTACACATACAATGTCCATGCCACTTTAGTCTTCTTTGCTGTACCTTCTTCGATGCTTCCACCATCTTCATAATTTCTCTAATATGTTCATTCCAGATTGTTGGCGCCTAACTGTGTCGAATTCGGGTACAAGAAACTCCTTATAGCTGTCCGACTTTATTCAGAGCACATCAGCCATAAGTTAGTCGTTTCTGCGAACAAACATGTAAATTTAACAAACTTTATGCTACCAATATCACATACAAATCCTTAATTAGCCAGCAATAGTTACTTGAGTTCAAAACACAATTATCATTAACTTCGCAGTCCATAAGTTAACATTCCTTCTCATAAACAACACTATAATAGTTGGACATTTGGCTTTAAATTAACATTCGCTATAACTACAACAACATCCTTAACATTAGCCACATACACACACAAATCAATATTAATAATATACAAATGATCAATTAAAGTATCTGATTTTACCATGATACAAACCCAGGACACCTCGTACCGAGGCTCAAACACCAACCTCTATACAGTGATAACATTTGAACCAAAACAGAATATTAATGTTACAAGATACACATTTTATGAAGAAATATAGTTATACTAACCAAGTCATATCCCTTCTCCTGGTTAACAGTCACAGTAGGCCCACACAACAACACACCAGCAAAACAACAGGTGACTATAGGTAGGGACTAGGGAAGCAACACCTGAAGCACCTCTCCTTTCACCTGTCCCACCTAAAATGACGCCAGCCCAGGCGGTGGCAGGCCTACTCTGGACTCTGGTGATGACGTGGCTGACGTCGCTTGACGCAGCCAGAATTTTAAATATTTATTTCACAAAAATTAATTTGAACGAAACAAAGGTATTAATTGTCATTGATAATACTTTAGAATATTAATTATAAAGTATAATCAATCTTATCTTTCAATCAATCCCGAAATAAGATACATTATATATTTTCTGAACACAAATGTTGCCAGACCCCTATATACTTGTAAATGTTGCCAATATACAAGTAGGTAGCTATTCCTGGCATCTACACCCTCCTCCTTGAAACCACGAGGGGATTCAACAACCTAATATGCCAGGTCAATAAACGTTTCAACATAATGGTATATACGGTACAGTACAATACATGTGCCTTACATTACAACTCTCTAGATACCATACTCCAACATTTCTTTTCACAGCAAGTAGGCCTTCTTATACATTTTTTAACAGATACTCAAAATACATTTAGAAATATGAATGTCAGATATAACTAGTGAACAAAGTACACGCTGCAATACCTAATTAATGTTACCAATATAAGTAAATGATTTCCTATCTGCACTAATTCCCACTACACAGTTAATTCTCACAAAGCAGAACAAGTTTAGCCAAAGGCCTGCAAAGTGCTGACTTGCCACATTGAACTGTAGCACTTCTGACAAGACCATCATCACTTACATGAACCTTCAGGATGCGGCCCAATAACCAATGGCTCCAAGGAGAATTGTCATCTACAACCAAGACAATGTCATTTTCTGATAAGTTATATCTAGTCTCATTCCATTTTTGCCTTTGCTGAAGACCTGAAAGATACTCTTTTTTCCACCGTTTCCAAAATAGATCAGCCAGATATTGTACATGCCGCCAACGCCTCTTACTGTACATGTCACTAGGTTCAAATTTACCTACAGCTATTGAACTATCTCTAAGGGTCAAAAGGTGATTAGGGGTTAAAGGCATCAAATCCTGGTCATCACTGGATACTGTGGTTAGAGGACGGCTGTTGATTACTGCCTCAATTTCACACATTAGTGTAGTAAGACTGTCATCAGTTAATGTTTGTTCATTCATAGTTGCATTCAGTACCTTTCTCACAGTCCTTATTTGCCTCTCCCAGGCACCACCAAAATGTGAAGCATGAGGCGGATTGAATTGCCAAACAATTCCTTTCTTCAGTAGAGTCTCATGTATGCGACTTTCATTCCACTCACTCATTGCTTCTCTCAACTCTCTCTCAGCGCCAACAAAATTAGTCCCTCTGTCACACCGTAACATCTTTACCTGGCCTCGTCTAGCTACAAAGCGCCTAAGAGCATTGATAAAGGAATCAGTTGTCAAAGAATCAGCAACCTCAATGTGGACTGCCCGAACTGTCAAACAAGTGAAGATTACGCCATACCGTTTGACTTGAGAACGACCTTTCTTTGTGAAAAATGGACCAAAACAATCCACGCCTGTATTTGTAAACGGAGGTTCATTTGGGGTGATGCGGTCCACTGGAAGGTTGGCCATTTTCTGCTGCATAACAGGTGCCTGATATCTCCTACATTTAATACACTTGCTTAAAACTCTTCGAACTGCCGCATTGCACTTCAGTATCCAAAAGCTTTCCCTCAGTGAAGACAAAACATGTTCTCGCCCTTGATGACCTGCTCGTTCATGGAATTCCTGGATGATAATCTCCGTTATATGATGCTTGTATGGTAGGATAATTGGATGTTTGGCATCAAAACATATTGGGGCCTTTGAAATTCTTCCTCCAACACGGATCAAACCATCATGAAGAACTGGGTTAAGTTTGTACAAGGAACTGTTAGACTTCACCTTTAAGCCACCTTTTAATGCAGATAATTCCTCAGAAAATGATTCCTTTTGGACCACCTGGATGATTGATTTCTCAGCCTGGTTTATATCATCAACTGTGAGGAATTTCGAACAATTATTGGCATCACGTTTCGATCCTTTTAAATAGTTCTTAAAGCGTAAGAGCCACGCAACAGCTTTCTTGATTTTATGCCAACTGGAGAAGTACTGAAGTAGCTTTCTAGTAGGATTATTCTCTGCACAGTGGCTGACACAAACATGGGCTTTAATCTCAAGTTCACTATCTCCTGCCTTACAAACTACTGATGCTTCAACAGGCCAGCTGCTCTCATCCCTTTTTAGAAACTCAGGCCCATTTAGCCAACGTTCACTTTCGTTTCCTCTGGAAGAGTCATCAGCAGGGTTCAGATTAGAGTTAACATATCTCCACTGGTCTTGGTGTGATCCATCACATATAATAGCAAGGCGGTTGGCAACAAAGGTGTGAAACCTCGCCCTATCATTTCTAATGTACTTCAGAACTGTGGTGCTATCAGTCCAAAAAAATGTCTGGTTCACTTGAATTCCCAGGGCGTTAATGATCATCTGATGGACTCTGACTGCAACTGTGGCTGCCATCAATTCAAGCCTAGGTATAGTTACAGTCTTCAATGGTGCTACATGCGACTTTCCAAAGATAAATGCACAATGGATATCTTTTTCTTCATTTTCTAGTCGTAGATATGCAACGGTTCCATAACCTTTCTCAGATGCATCTGCAAAATGATGGATTTGGCAAGATGTGATTCTTCCAAAATGGGCTGGTTTGATGCTTCTATCCAATTTCACACATGACAAATCAGCTAATGACCTTATCCATATCTCCCACTCCAGTCTTTGTTGTTCCAGGATTTCCTCAACCCAACCAAGTTTCAGCCTACAAAGATCCTGCAAAAATTTTCTTCCATGCAGTATAAAGGGGATCACAATTCATAGGGGGTCATACATCGCTCCAATGGTAGAAAGCAGCCCTCTTTTTGTGAATGGTTTGGTCTTCCTGCTAACAGCAATTGTGAGTTTATCAGATTCAATATTCCAGCATACACCAAGGGCCTTTTCCACAGGCAAACAATCTCTGCACAAGTCGAGCTCTTTGAAAGTCTTACCGTGATGCTCAGATGGTAAAGATTTCAATAAACTTCGGCTGTTGCTCACAAACTTAGTCAAATTGAATCCACCCTTTGCACATAGAGCCTTGACATCATGTGTTATCTGTATAACTTCTTCTTCTGTTTCGGCAGATTTCAGGCAGTCATCCACATAAAAGTTATTCAATATTGTCTGTTTTGCTTCTGGAAGATGATGACCATAATCCTTTGCCGTTCTTCGTAGCGCATAGTTGGCACAGCTTGGCGACGAATTTGCTCCAAACAGATGAACAGTCATGCGATATTCACTTGGACTATTTTCTAAATTATTATCTGGCCACCACAAAAACCTCAAGTAGTCTCTATCTTTTACTGGAACCTGTACCTGGTAAAACATGGCTTCAATGTCGGCAATAAATGCGAAAGAACCCTGACGAAATTTAATCAGTACTTCAACCAAAGAGTTAGCTAAATCTGGACCTGGCAGGAGAGAATCATTTAGTGACGTACCCTTAAATTTTGCAGCACAATCAAACACGACACGGATCTTGTCTGGTTTATGTGGGTGGTATACTCCATGATGGGGAATGTACCAGAATCCTTTGTCCTCTGTATTCGTGCCTCCTTGCATCTGTTCTGCATGTCCTTGTTTCATCATGTCTGACATATACTTGTTATATTCTTCATAATAGTCTGTTTTTTAAGAACTTTCTTTTCAGACTCTCAAGCCTCTTCAACGCTGAAGCTTTATTGTTTGGTAAAAAAGGCTCATCTTGTCTAAAGGGCAAAGCAAGTTCATAATGGCTACTATCTGTGGTTACACAGGTTTCTTCAGTTTTCTTGAGCCATAGCCGGTCTTCCTCAGAAAGACCTCTCTTCGACGAGTGCAAGTCTTGGAACTCCTGATTATACATATTCACCAGCATCTGATCCAAGTTGATATCATCTACTTTGATACGATTGACTCTCATCTGTGTTTTCTTTAGATCTTCTGTTGGTCCATAAACAATCCACCCCAATTTTGTCCTCAAGGCAAATGGGCCTCCTTCCTCCTGGCTGTTAATCAGTTCCCATGGTTCCATGGCCTGTGGTACATTGTTACCTATCATGAGACCAATACCCACATTAAATGCAGGAAGGTCTATACACTGGAGATGTGGCCAACTTCTAAAGTCATCATTCCTGGGTATGTCTCCTTGAGACACTGGTATCTTCCCCAGAGTATAAATAGGTGGTAAGCAAATAATATTATTTTCATCTGGATCACATATTTCCATACCCGTGACTATTAGACTCTCCATCATGATATCGTCTGCATGGACTGTAGAAACTGATAATTTAGTTGGAGTGGTATTCTTGAAAGCTAATTTTTCTAAAAGATCATTTGTACAAAACGAGGCTGTGCTACCGTTGTCAAGAAATGCATAAGTCGTAATCAGTTGCCCTGTGCTTGCACGAACCTTTCACAGGAATAATGGACATTCTCATGTTTGGCTTCCTATCTTCATCTGTCAACATTTTTATATTTACTTTCACTGCATTCTCGGAGTCCACATCCTTTTCTTGAGATACACCTCGAGTTCCTTGATCCTTTACATTTGCGATTGGATTCCGATGTAGAACAGTTGGATGTGCACCTTTACAAATGCGGCATGTTCTCCTCCTCTTGCAATCCTTGGAGAAGTGACCACGCCGTAAACATCCAAAGCACAGACCACTCTTGACTATGAACTCTTTGCGTTCCTTTTCAGTTTTCCTTTTCAAACTGCTGTATTCATCCAAGTAATGATTTTCACTGCAAAAGAAACATTTCACAGGCGACTTCTCTAATTTATCTGCAACTGTATTGTAGTTAACTCTTACCTCTGTTCTTTCTCTTTTGGGCAATGGCTTGGTTTTTTCTTCAGTCTTCCTTGGCTGTGGTCTTGTTAAATGTCTTCCAAACAGAGGGTTGGACAATATGCGAGATTCCTTTTCTACAAAATCTACCAAGTCACTGAATGCTACACTTCTATAATCCTTCTCTGCTATGTTATCAGCAATTCTACGCCACCTGTCTTGCATGAATTCAGTCAATTTCTCTATTATTTTCCTCATTGTCTTGGGATGTTCAATCTCTCTACCTCTTTGGGAAATGCCAGTCATTGCATTCTTGCAGCTTATCAGCATGACTGAAAACTTCTCCATTCCTTCTACGTCATCAACTTTCAGGATTTGCCAGTTTAATATTTTATCAATATAGGCAGTTGTTATTCTCTCTTGGTCTCCATACTTTCTTTGTAAAAGTCGTCTTGCTTCTTGGTATCCAGTTCCTGGTGGCATATGGAGACAGGCTTGGACTATATCCCTCGGTTGTCCAGATGTGTACTGCTCCAAATAGAACAACCTTTCTTCTTCATCCGTAAGCCTACTGCTGATTATGCTTTCAAAGGATCTTATGAAGGATCTATACTGGGTAACATCTCCGTTAAATTTCTGAACTTCTGCTTTTGGCATCAGACATTTAAGATTATAAGAAATCAGTGTGTCCATAAGTTTGTTTTCCTCATACTTTCTTTGAGGTCTGTTGGAGCACAACCCGCTTGCCGAAATCACATTGGGATGTGGAGTTGAAGCTTGTCCTACCGACATCGAAGGGTGTAACATTGACGGTGGAGGCACCGTTGGCGGTGCTGAAGGTAGTGGTGTTCTACTTACATTAACTAGGTGTCTGCTAACAACGCTGGGCTCTGAAGTATTAAGTTCCTGATGAACATCAAACCGAGGTTGGAAAATATCAGCATCTATATTCAAGTTAGAAGGGTGAGGGGAAATTCTACCAAAGGATATCCTACTTCTTCCTACTTCACTATCAACCTTGGCTAACACTTCCTCCCTAGCCCTAGATTCTTCTATCTCAGACTGAACTAACGATTGCTCTTTCTCTTGTCTGAATATAAGCTCTTCCTGTTCTTTCTCCTGACTTTTCTTAAGTATTTCAGCCTTAGCTAATAACCCAGCCTTCCTAGCTGCTTCCATAGCCCAAGTGACTCGTACTGAACTAGAAAAGGAAAGGAGGGACCCAACTGACCTGCTACAGTGTCTAGATGTTTGGGAAACACTATCTTCTGGACGAATAGCCTGTTCGTCATTACCAGAAAAAGAAACATTAGGATCAACACCTTCAGACTCCATCACTATCCGTAGACAGTCCATCAAAGAAGCCCTGGTGCCTCTAGTATCTAGACCCCGCTTCCCCAACTCCGCCTTCAGATCCACCACTGTCAGTTTATTCATGATTCTAATGATAATTTGCTACAGCAATATAAAATACTCACACCTCGCATCTGATTAAGCTTGCTAAGTCGCTCCCAAAAAGGAACACATCGGTACTGGTTATGTCAAAACATTTTAGATAATATACAGTATAAGTTACAATTTTAGCTACATAAACTAACCCTTTTTATGCATGCAAAGCTATCTAAAATATTTCTCACCTCACAAATCAACACTTGAGTCAGGACAGCAGCCAATGTGTGACAAAGTGTAAATAATACAGATACTGTAAATTTCAAGTATCATACACAAAATTTAATCTTAAATGATACACCTTGTCACTGAAGACGTACGGCCCCAACTACTGTATATTACTGTACTGGCACAACACTATTATCGTAGTTTAATCACACAAATCATAAGAAATTTAGAGTAGCTTGGTGCAAAGCAAGGTTATTCTTGAGTTATACTGTCCAGATATATCTGCCTGGTATAATAATCACTGTACTAATTTAGGTTAAGGTTTGTCAATTTAAATGTTAGACTATCACTAATGTAGACACAGTTCTGTATAAAATTTAAATAACTTCTCATTAAATAGAGAAAACATAGAACTTTCCAGGGTCAATGGCTCTGGGTTCGGGCTAGAGTCAGGGTAGATAAGTGTTGACATTCCTGTGATGGCTGGAGTTCTAGCGTAGATCCTTGGCAGCCCGAAGAAGTCCTATGATGACCGGAATCCTAGCATAGATCCATACCGGCACGATGAGGAGCTTGGTGTGTTGTCTCGAAACTGGAGTGAACTTCGAACTGAGCGAGAGGACTTGAAACTGTTAGCGCCTAACTGTGTCGAATTCGGGTACAAGAAACTCCTTATAGCTGTCCGACTTTATTCAGAGCACATCAGCCATCAGTTAGTAGTTTCTGCGAACAAACATGTAAATTTAACAAACTTTATGCTACCAATATCACATACAAATCCTTAATTAGCCAGCAATAGTTACTTGAGTTCAAAACACAATTATCATTAACTTCGCAGTCCATAAGTTAACATTCCATCTCATAAACAACACTATAATAGTTGGACATTTGGCTTTAAATTAACATTCGCTATAACTACAACAACATCCTTAACATTAGCCACATACACACACAAATCAATATTAATAATATACAAATGATCAATTAAAGTATCTGATTTTACCATGATACAAACCCAGGACACCTCGTACCGAGGCTCAAACACCAACCTCTATACAGTGATAACATTTGAACCAAAACAGAATATTAATGTTACAAGATAAACATTTTATGAAGAAATATAGTTATACTAACCAAGTCATATCCCTTCTCCTGGTTAACAGTCACAGTAGGCCCACACAACAACACACCAGCAAAACAACAGGTGACTATAGGTAGGGACT
This sequence comes from Petrolisthes cinctipes, assembly GCA_033782935.1. NCBI lineage: Eukaryota > Metazoa > Arthropoda > Malacostraca > Decapoda > Porcellanidae > Petrolisthes > Petrolisthes cinctipes. The sequence continues at coordinate 3,328,427 of JAWQEG010000740.1, read as the reverse complement.
AGGGAAGCAACACCTGAAGCACCTCTCCTTTCACCTGTCCCACCTAAAATGACGCCAGCCCAGGCGGTGGCAGGCCTACTCTGGACTCTGGTGATGACGTGGCTGACGTCGCTTGACGCAGCCAGAATTTTAAATATTTATTTCACAAAAATTAATTTGAACGAAACAAAGGTATTAATTGTCATTGATAATACTTTAGAATATTAATTATAAAGTATAATCAATCTTATCTTTCAATCAATCCCGAAATAAGATACATTATATATTTTCTGAACACAAATGTTGCCAGACCCCCATATACTTGTAAATGTTGCCAACATACAAGTAGGTAGCTATTCCTGGCATCTACACAGATACTATCTCTTCTTGTGACTCAAGACATCCACCTCAGCATCCACATTTCCGCAATTTCCAGTGTCTGTTCTTGAGTTTTCATTATATTATATGGGTTCCACATAATCTTTGCACTAATTCTCTTGTCACATAGAACTCCAGTTGACTTTCTCCAGTTCATTCAAGCACACTGTATTCTATGGCTACTTTCAGTCCCTTGATCTCCAGTATTTGAAATTCTGCACCTACATGATATTTTTTGCATCCATTCTGTTTTCTCCCTGCCCTGCCTCCCATCACCTCTCACCCAACAATATTCCATCTTCAGTCCTGCTTAAACCTTATGCCTATATCTTCCAGGGCTTCACACCTTTCCAGTTTTTTTTCCAATCCATCCCTGCTCAAGTCAACCACTAACAACAATTCTTACTCGAGTCGTTGCTCCTGCGTACATACTGTATCTTGCTGAACAATTACATACATCTCAGGAACTTCTTTCACCCTCATAAATCTCCAAACTTCCTGCCTTGAAACCCGATCATACACTTTCTCCAGATCAGTGAACACCAAGTGTAGCTCTTTCTGCTTTCTTCTGTACTTCTCCATTGCCTGTCTCAAAGAAAATATTGCATCCACTGTCCCTCTTCCTGGTATAAACCCGAACTGTTCTTCTCTTACACAAATTTCTCTCCATATTCTCTCTTCTATCTAATATAGAACTCCCACATAGATTTCTTTCATCTAAAACAGGTTTTATGCTTCTGTAATTACTACAGTCCTGGATGTGTCCTTTCTCTTTATAAATCAGTACCAGTACATTGTAGCCAATAAATTTCATAATATATTCACTCCTTCTCTCCCTAATCATTTCTACTCTTTGACTGGTAATACCAATAGGACCAACTGCCTTCCTTTATTTCATTTTTAGTAACGCTATCTGTACTTCCTCTCCGTTAATATCTTGTACTTCTCTTATATGCTGATTTCCATCTTTTATCATTCTTCTATCGTTCTCCTCATTCAATAATTTCTCAAAATAATAATTTCACCCAGTATTTACACCTCTACTACCACAGCACTGCATCCACCATCACCTTCCCAGTCTATTCCTCCCAACAATCCCGCCGTCTTCGAACCTTGCCCTCCGTCAGTTTGTTGCTTCCTTCATGGTACGGGTGTAGTGCAGTTGAGAATCGATTTTCTGCCCTTGAAGCTAGGATTGACAGGCTGGTTGCCTCTCTGTCCACTTTTAATCCCAAACTCTCCACCGTTATTGAGACTCAGTAATCCATCATCTCAGCCGTCACCACCCTTACCTTACCGACAAGATGGATACTATTGATTCTTGTCTTGAGAAGATTTGTGTGTCAGTCTCTTCTCTTGGTTTGTCTCCTTCTCCAGGTCGTTCATCTGCCTTTACTCTCCGTACGTGTTTCTCCAAGTATAGGGTTCGCTCTTAATGTCATCTCCTGGAGCGTCTGTGGTAACACCAGTCAACACATGGTCTATGTTTTTCCTCAACATCCTAGTATTTTCTTTCTCTAAGAATTATTTCCAGGATGGTCTCACCTCTGGACAAAATCTTAACTTGCATACATAGCTTCTAGCCACATCGCCTTCTTCTGTACAGTACCTCCACCGATCCTGACATGACCTTTCAGCTTCGGGAAGGTACTCTGGATCTCATCCTCCAGTTTTATTCTCTGTTTATGTCGCACTTTGACTTATTTATATTTTACCTGCTGGGTCTACTGCTCCTGCCACTCGTTTACATATTGCTGTGCCTGTATATCAAGAGCGGGCACCTTTGTACACCCACCTACAAAAACGCTGTCGCCTCACCAAACGGTTCTTGAAGTTTGGGGTTTAATGACTCGTGAATCGAAACACCAGACACAACAACATTTTCCAATTGTGAAGCTTGTGGGGTTCATGACTCTGCGGATGAGGCGACAGCGCTTTTGTAGGTGGGTGTACACTAGGGTGAAAGTTAGATGAGACTTTCTGGAAACTCATCACTATCATATGGTGACAAAGTTATATTCAGTTCCTGTTCAATTGCAGAGTCTGATAACCTTGCAGAAATGAGACGAGAACGCGGAGGCTGCAATCATGGAGTGGAAATAACAGGTGGTATGGTGGAGGGCACAGAATCAGAAGCGGTGGAAAAATTGACTAGAGGTTCAGCCATCACTACGGTAGTGTAGGAACTGATTGACCTGTGTTGTAGTCCTATGACAGGCAAGGCTGTATGCCGAAAGAATCAAATGCCGCTCAATTCCTTCTATTGACCGAGAAAATAGCAATGACGGTCATAGCCGTCAGCCGAACTCTAATCATGGCGGTCGTTGCCATCAGGCGTACTGCAAGGGTTAATAAGTAACATCCACTGACGATTTTTCATAGTATTTCCGAAGAAACTATAATTTTTCTCAAAGGGTAATGAACATCAGCATATATTTGAGGGTACTTTAATTGAATGATTGTAAGTAATATAAGCACACTTTAAATGATTTGATTGGAAGATTTGATTTCTATATTAGTGGATGGAAAAACAAGCTTAAACAATTATTCTACATTGTTAGCTACCTGACCATGGAAAAATACATTTATCAAGAAGGTAGCTAGTAGAGCCTAATCACCTGCAATCACACAAAAATATATTGCAAATAATGTGGCTGCTACATTTTCTCTGCTTTTGATATTAGAAACCAAGCTGTTAGTTTATTGCAGGATGAAGATGTGTTCAAACACTACTTCTCTATGTCTGCTGTCATTCATTGCAATCCTTAGATTGGATTATTCCGATCTTCCATCTTCGCCAGTATCTCTGTCATTACTGATATTGTTCATATATGTGCTGCAATTTTCTCACTCTTACTAATGGGATATAAAATGAGCATAAGTTGTCCATGAGCACTATTTCTGTTTAATGAGGAAAGAAGATATGTTAAAAAACTAGTTGTTCGTTATTGCATGATACTTAATTATTTTGTTTAGTAGGCACGAATCCGTAAATATAAATAGGAGAAAATGATTCTGGATAATATTTCAGATCCGAAACAATTAACATTGGCCCTTTATTTAGCCATTAAAAGTTCTTCCTCATCATCAGTTATTGCCATTTCATTGTTTTGTGCCACTATTATCAGACAATCATCATTAAAACTACCATTAGCCATTGTCAGTCCATCTATAATTATCTGGCCATTACCCTCAGCCCCACAGGCGTTTGGTATGGTACAGGTCGTGTGTAATAGTTATTGAAATAAATGCATTACTTAATTAAAAGCCACATTATTGAATTAGTTAATTTGGGAAGTATCAACGCATACTGAATCTACGAGATGTACACCTGTTGGCAAAAATATTGGCAGATTTTTTTTCGGAAAACATTTGGTTAGTTGAATGCTTAGGTCGTAGCAAATAAGGATGATATATATTTTTTACATTCATTTCCGGTCCGACTGCCAGAGAACACATTCTCGACGAACAATGCTGCACTTGCTACAGCAAATCCCAAACCCAGCAGAAAGAATGCTGCCTGAAAAAAAGAAAGAAATCCATGTTTTATTAAACAACACCGACCCGACTACTACTACAAGTTCTACCACTACTACTACTACTACTACTACTACTACTACTACTACTACTACAAATAATAATAATAATAATAATAATACTCTATTTATTTTTTTCAAGGGATGGTGAGGCTTTACCGCCAGTACTAGATAAAAGAAGCAGAATACCGAAAGTAAAAGCAGCCTAGAAACGCATACAAATACTCCCTCTTTCAAGCCCATATTTTCAGCTCCCCCCCCCCCCCCCCTCACACACAAGTTTCTGCATCCACAGCGTGATTCCTTTCACTTACACTTGGTGAAAACAGCCATGCAACGAACTTTCAAGTTAAAACCGGGTTGCCAGCCCTAACTAACACTCCTCCTTGTATATCTCTTCCATTCATGCCTATCATGCACCAGTTATTTTGCTTCATTCATATAAAATCGACGCTTTCTTACAAAATCACTCATGTTTGATGTATATTTGCTCACATGTTGTTTAGTGTTACCCATTTAAACCATACATGTCAACTTTCTTAAAGTGTTACCAGATCACCAGGCTTCTCTCATTAGAGCTGGTTGTACGTTATTCTATAATGGATCTACACTAAAAGCAAGTGTACTGTAAATTGTAAAAGCTGGTATTTTTGTCCCCTTACTTTACTCTTGGAGGGAAACAAAAACCCACTGCCTTCAACAAAACAAAAAGCCACCAGTGTATGCTACTACTCTATCCTATAGCTGGATCAACCCGGTCTGGAATAAAAAAGAACAAGAGACTGATGAGGAACAGGACAAGTCCAGTCCCTTCTCAGTACGAGGTATACGCTGCCACCACCAGACCAAAGTTGATCAGAGGAACCAAGTGAGCACACACCGGAAGGGTAGCGTAGCGTTAGCTTATTTAGGCGAGTGAGTAAGCAACCCAGACTACAGTTCTAACGGGGGTACGATCAGTGATTGGAATTAATAATCTACTACTATCTATAAAGGAACACAGTCTATTTGTTATATCGGTGACGAAAATACTCAGACAATTAAAAACTCGTTTTATTTTTATCAACCTATTTGGTACGAGTACAACATAATCACAATAATAATAATTTCTGTTCCCCCCTCCCTTGCTAATATTTCCTACTCCCCGTTCTGTCAACTAGGACCGGAACCATTCCTCGTCTCGCCAGTTGACAGAGCTAAGTACCTATAAAAAAAATATTACAACAAGGCCGAAATATAGTTAATACAATAAAAAAAAATCACATCCTAATCTCAAGACTATAATAATGAAATAATATAATTGCCAGCAAATGTTCTGAATTTTCTTTTGTACCACGTAGTTCACTAAACACCAAGGGAGAATGCTATATAATGGCTGTCACCCAGCAGAGACGAGACCAGAATGAGCTTGAGAAAAAAAACATACATTACTTACTATGTCTGAATGTGAACACACCATATTATTTAGTTAGTTATATCCCATCACGGGACTAACAGATTCACCACACTATATTCACAATACACGATATTATGATGAAAGCGAGTTTAGCTCCTACCTGTCACCCAGCAGAGACGAGACCAGAATGAGGAAGAAGCAACGCATGGTACTGCCTCGTCATCTCCCCCACTCTCACTCTCTTAAGCAAAGTAGTGACCAACTCATCTCAATTTCTGGCAAATCCATCAGTTCTACCCTTACTGGTGTATATAATTACATAACCTGATTTAAACATCATATTGAGCTCAAATACATTGCTTTCTCCCTTGTTTAAAGTTTTATATTACTGTAAAATACATATTCAAGGCATGTATTGTTCTGCCAACAAGAAAATGTACTGTCCCGACTTTAGTCCCTAACTAATCTAATTAATTTTCTAAGAAAGTTACAATTAAATGCCGGTAACAGTATAGGAATGTTAGCTTCGTAATTATACATTATGATTATAAATGCAGGTTATTCCCTGTCTCCAATAAATTATTTTACATTCACCTCTTAAATCACCACGTATTTCTCTATTCCTATCAATCTACCTAAGTTTCAATTATTCCTCTCTTTAACCTATTTACCTAACTACAATAATTATTTCTATTATCCATCTATAACCTCTAACTATAAACATTATTTGTTCTTTCCTCATATTAACATTTTGTGTTGAAGAAGCCCACCACCGAGATTATTCGTCAGTGATAATCTCAGCCAGGCTACTCCCTACAATCTTACACTAAAAACCTATTCTAATACATATAAATATATATAATAATACCCGTAAATATCCTAAATAACAATACATATAAAATAGGGGTGTTACAAAATGAATAGCATAAATTAAAATCTAAAGGAGAAATCGCACAGGCATGAAGGTCGACAGGGTGCAGAAAACCCACAATGGCAGACGAAATTGTGGGATTTCTTCAATTTATCCTTAAAAATATTTTCTTTTGATCTTTAGATTAGAGTCAAATATGAACCCAATTTTTTTTCCTTTTTTTTTTTTTAGTGTTCCGACACTGAACATAGGCTTCATCAAGCACGTTACCGTGGCGCAGGTCAACTGCTACTCACGACACACACGGCAATACCTTGCATTGGCTAATTGTGAACAGAGTATAAAATTGATGTTAGGGTTTAGGTAGGTTATATGCAGATTAGGTGAAGTGCGGACAATTGGCACATATTTGTGAAATAATGAGTAATTGCTCGGAGACAGACTATATAAGTGTAGATGGAATAAATATAAGGGTATGGATAGTATTTACAATACAGTGAATGTGATTGGCTTAAACCTGTTATCTCTAACCTGGAGGTGGAGAAGATTTATAAGTGTAAGTGTGGCAGCTGGAGAAGAACCCCTGTTCTGAGCAGCCTTATTCAACTCCTCCTGACCCCATTTCAACACCAGCCCTGCCTCAGTTAGACGCCACAGCCTGTAGTAACATTCATATCAATCGTAGGTAAATAAGCTGGTCAGTGTGTATATTCTAATCAATAGGATATCAAAACACTGCAATATTGGCTGCTAAAGATGGCAATGCCAGATATCCATGGAAGGGATCACAGATGCAGAAAGCATGGAAGAGGTGTTACAACCTGATAAGGGCATAAGGTGAAAAGGGTAGTATTTTAAGAACTTTGGCGCCCCTTGTTTTTAATTTATTCAGGTTATATATCTCTGTTTCTTTTTCATACATGTGTGTGTGGGTGTATATATTTATGTAAATGATTTTTCTAATGCTACATTCAATATATAGAGGAAGAGTTATAGGGTCACGGAATTGGTACCAAAAAAGGGAGTAAACGGAATAGAAATATCCCTATCCTCTTATATGCCGTTGATTACACTCTACACTACACCATCCTGTTTTACAACCGTCCATCACCACAGCTTCTCGTCACATCACGTGATGATGCAATGGCACTCCTAACTTCTTACCTCTTGGCAATTAATGCTTCAATACTACAGTTCCTTCGCCTTTCAACTCGCACTAATATTACATTTCAACTCGCACTAATATTACATCAAAATGACGATCCCCTCTTCCTCAACAATATTCCCGAACAAGGTGGAATGAGTAACCGTTCGTAACATTAACTCCCTTTCTGCTTTATTCAATACATTCTTCTTTTTGCCTTAAAGTTCAGTCACACTCTTCTATCGCTGTTACACTGGACACTATTTATGCTTCCTTCCCTCAGGAGAGCATGCTACACTAGTCAGGCTACTCTTAGTCACCCATTTTCTGTCCAACTCCCTAATGCACGAAACAGCTGGCTTTTAAGTGCACTAATTTTCTGTCATCTTCCCACATATTTTTTTTTTTTTTTTTAATAATCTACAACCTACACATTTAAGCAAGGCATCAAGAAACTGAGGTGCTACGCAGGAATGTTTTGCATTATGTGCTATTGTCATGAGTCAGACATAGACTCGTGATGTAATGTAAGCATAAGTAATAGAATGTTCTAGAGTAGTGGAATATTCCATACAGATGAGACAAAGGAGACAGGAGTGGGTTAAGATGTAGGTGCAGCCTAGTTAATCTGCAGGTACTGGATTAGTAGCCAGGTAGAAAAAAGGTAAAAGGGTCAAATTTTAACTGAATTTGCACATTTTGTCTTATAGGTGTTCGTACGTTAATTACATCTTGTTTTAATAAATTATGCTACCAGTGTAACTTATGGTATTGCAAATGATCGTGAAGTGGAGGGAGATTATCGGGAATTATTAGTACACCATAGGTAAATTGCAATTGCATGTATAACTAAGGAATGAGAGGGTACCATGTAAATCGTAGCCAGTTAGGAAAAACGAACAAAGATAAGGGGAGGAGCCAGGAAAATTTTGAACTTGCAGCCTCTCAGTCAAAATTGGAAATATAAGTCAGTTTGAACAAGACACACTAGAAGGGAACAACACTCGTATCGTCGGCTTCCCTTGCCTAAATAATCCTCTACGTGTTGAGTGGGGAGTGAACAACGTAAACGTCGAATCGTTGGATAATTACCACGATTCACAAGGCATTACAGTTGTATACTGACCAGTTGCATTGACACTGGTTCGGTAATTGAATTAAGGTGAGGGAGAGCTGGATCTTTGAAGAAAATTACGAGTGTGTTGTGAGACTCTAAAGTGTGAGACATTAGAAAAATATTCCAACTTGCGTAGCATTGATAGAATTACTACAGTGTTAACGTAAGCTAGACTATCGTCACATATACGAGCGGTTGAGCGAGTTAGCTAGCGTTGCGTGTGAGCGTGTGTGTGTGTGAAATTTAATTATTCATGTTGGCTACTGGAGTTGAATAAATATAGAAATTTGCAATTGGTTGTTTGAATGCACCAGTAGATTTGTTATCTATATAAATACATATATATCGGGAAGAACCCCTTACATTAAAAAAAATTCTATGTGCGGGGGTGATTGAATCCAACGGGGAATTAATCCCCGACTTTTTGTTCTTCGCTGCAGCCAACCAGCGAGATCATAAATTGAACCGGGCAAGGTAAGTTTATAATTATCATATTCTAAATAAAATTATCAATAATTCTCACATCACCGTCACAGCTATAATGATATAAAGCCTGTAACAGATGTTATATTAAATGATAGACAATATTTAATAATAGTCTTTCAGTATTTTTGCATGCACAATATTTTAATACAATAACACAGCAGTTTTGCTTTTTAGTATGTACTGTAGCTCCCAACAGTCTGACACAATGGGCGATGTTATTTGACACGTTTGGTGAGTATAGTGGCAACAGTTGGTATCCCTGGACATTGTACAGCTCCGGACAGATCAATGGTCCACACCACATCCATCAGCGACTTGGTTTGGGCCTCGTCGGATCTGGTAACAGTTGCAGGTGGAGGGAGGGGGGATGTTAGTGGGAGAGGAGGAGAGAAATGTGGGCGGAGCTATATAGGAGGGTAACGAATGATCAGGTAGAGAGACGTGTGTCAGGAGGAATGAATGAAGCATATACTGTGAACGGTATCGAATCATCAATAGTATAAAGCAGGGTTCTTTAAACTTTTTCAGTCGTGACCCAGTTTTTACTATGACACCATTCTCGCGACCCATACAGAAAGATCTTTTACAAATGATCAGAATTTTCAACCAAAGAAAATACAAGGCCAGAAACTGAAACGTAATATTTATGATTAAAAGGAATTCTAACCAGAATTATAAACACTGCCTCACCTACCCCTTCCTCTCTCTCTCTCATCCCTCTCTCCACTGCGAGAGAGGGATAAGACAGTAGGATGGATGTGTAAGGTTGCCAGTTACTTGAGAGCTACTGTAATATATATAGCCTATGCATAAAATTAGACCAAGTTTATTGAAATTGCCAAATAGCTGCGCCTATTTAAGTTTAACATCGATTATTTTTAAGGAAATGCATATTTAGAAGAAAAAATCCTGGTAAATAGCTTAATGAATTTGTTGACAAATATTATTATTAAAAAAGTTAGAAAATTAAACCGTCTTCTGCCGAAAAAGAAAACAAAACAGCTGGGCTTGGGAGAAGGTGATAAATAGGGTGGACTACAAGCACGAGAGATTTGATTGATATTAGGTGGCGCAACAGCGAGGTCATTTAGCACCAGGAAAAGGTGATAGAGAGGTGTGACAGCAAGCAAGAATGAAATAGAAAGAAAGGAGGGACAGTTGAAGAAATGTAAGCTAGTGGCGGGGGCCGAAGGGGCGCCCAAACCCTTAAAGTATTGCCCACATCATTACAGGCAATACCCCTTACGGGGCAAGCACGAGGGATACAAGGAATACAGGGATAGCTGTCTAATATCCAAAGGATAATATAAATTCAGTAGTCTATCCCACTACGATGGTGAACAAAAGACAGTGCCTTTATTTAAAAGATATAATGTAACAGATAATCCCTCGCCTCAAATCTTCACATTTCTTCTCTCCTATATCCACCTACGTTAATGCAGTATGCACTTCTTTAAACCCGGATTCTTCAAACTACGGGCCGAATTCCTCCAAACTGGGTCGCAGGCTCACAAAAATAAATACGTGAATAAAATAGAATGATAATGTTCGTGACAATAAAATAAATATGAAGTTCATACATGAATCCACCTAACATATTTTTATAATCGAATATTCATATATTTAATTATCAATAAAACAAAATAATTGCACAAATATTAGCCTTCTTGAGAGAGAATGAGAGAGAGAGAGGGAGGGGTAGGTGAGGCAGTGTTTATAATTCTGGTTAGAATGCCTTTTAATCATAAATATTATGTTTCAGAGTCTGGCCTTGTATTTTCTTAGGTTGATAATTCTGATAATTTGTAAAATATCTTTCTGTATGGGTCACGAGAATGATGTCATAGTAAAAACTGGGTCACGACTGAAAAAGATTGAAGAACCCTGCTTTAAACTGTTGGTGATTCGATACCGTTCACAGTGTATGCTTCATTCATTCCTCCTGACACACGTCTCTCTACCTGATCATTCGTTACCCTCCTATATAGCTCCGCCCACATTTCTCTCCTCCTCTCCCACTAACATCCCCCCTCCCTCCACCTGCAACTGTTACCAGATCCGACCAGGCCCAAACCAAGTCGCTGGTAGAAGAAGTGTAGACCCTTGATCTGTCCGGAGCTGTACCTTCTCTGCCTCAACGTGGTGTTTCTTCTTTGTATACCAACTCCTTGCCCTCGTCCAACCTTCCTGCTTTTGCCCCAAGAGATGCCTATGTCAAGCTCTCCTTCTCTGGAAACCCATCTACGGACACAAAGCTGCATTGGTTGTCTGATGTCAACAGGGCCTTCCAGCTGCAGCGTGAACTGGCTGAAGTCAAGATGGCTGCCGTCACCTCCCGGTTTGTCTACATCTCTAGGAAGCGTCAGGACATCATTGATAGAGTCAAGGCTGATGAATTTTTGTTTCTGCCTCTCATTCTTGAAGACTCACCCGAGAGGCCTCGTAAGTTCCCCAGCTACATCCTTACCCGTTTTCCTATTGATGTTGACCCGAAACTTGCCAAATGATACCCTGGTGTGTACTTTGCCCGTCGTTTTTTCCAAGATGGTTTCCCCATTAGTCGTATTGTTGTTGTCTGGAGTCAACCCGATCCACCTCCAAGTGAGATTTCCTTTGATTTCCTCCCCTGTCTTCCAACGTGTGAAGTGAGGAAACTTCATAATGACCAGCCTTGGTGCTACAGGTGCTGGGGAGTTGCGCATATCTCCCGGTACTGTTCTGCCAGGCCGAAGTGTGCATTGTGTTCCACCGACCATGATTCCAAGACGTGTCCTGTCAGGGGTGAACCATCACGTCCAGCTTCCTCCACCTCTGAACCTTCACCTCCTGAGGATGCGTCTCGATAGAAGTGTCCACGATGCCTTCAGCAAGGGGTTAATGTGTGGCATGGATGTACTCGACGCCAGGTCCAGGCTCGTGTCTCTATTATTGCTCCCCCTCCACCACCACGACCACCTCCCCAGTCTGTTCCTCCTACCAGCCCTGCCTCGCCTCTGGACCTGGCCCTCCGCAAGTCTGTTGCTACTCTCATGGCACGATGTACGGCCCTCGAGAACCGCTTTTCTGCCCTTGAAGCCAGGATTGATGGGCTGGTTGCTGCGCAGGCTGCCAATGACTCCAAACTCTCCACCTTGGTCGAGGCTCAGCAGGCCATCATCTCAACTGTCACTACCCTTACCGAAAAGATGGATACTGTTGCATCTCGCCTTGAAAAGCTTTTCGAGTCAGTCCCTTCTCCTGGTTCATCTTCTTCTCCAGGTCGCTCATCTGCCCCCACTCACCAGACTTCTACCTCCAATTACAGAGTTCGCTAGTGATTGCCGGCTGGATATCATCTCTTGGAATGTATGTGGTATCACCAGTTATGCTAAGCTCACTCAACTCAAGGCCTATGTTTTTCGTCATCATCCCAGTGTTATTTTTCTCCAGGAAGCATTTCCAGGACGGCCGCTCGCTGCTGGGCAAGCTCCTCCTCTCTCAGGTTATGTGCCATATGTTCATCTGGTAAGGAATGGTCTCCTGACTTATATACATAGCTCCTTGCTACATCGCCTTCTCCGTACCTCCACTGATCCTGACATGACCTTTCAGCTATTTGAGGTTCTACCTGGGAATGGAGTACTCCAACTATGTAATGTCTATTCTACCCCAGCTAGACTCACTCTTGAGGCTCTTCCTTCTCCAACAGTGCGTGGTATGGTGTATATGAAAGATTTTAATGCTCGGCATTCTGATTTGGGTGATGGTTCTGGCTCTATTAATCGTAATGGTGTTTGTCTCCTTTCATACATCTGCAAGCATCATCTGACATGATGGGACACTGGAGGTGTCACTCATTGCCGGGGAGGTACTCTGAATTACATCCTCTCGTCTGGCCTGATAGCATCTCAGGTCCTGTGCTCCTCCGTGCCAGACTTATTCTCTGATCAGATCACTCTTCGGTTTCATTATTCTCTAACTGCTGGGTCAAGTGCTTCAGCCACTCGTTTGCGTATTGCTGTGCCCCCTAAGTATTGCCCGATTTACATCTTATTCATGGCCCATGTATTCCCTACACTTGACATATCATCAGCTGAACAATTGTACTCTGATCTTGTATCTGCTACTCATGACTTTTATAGGCTATACGTCTCCCGGCCACACCTCCAGCATCGCCATACTGCCCACTCCTGGACGCTGGATGCACGTATACAGGAGGCAAAGGAGGAGGCTGAACGTGATGGCCTATTGTTTAAAGCCAACCCAACCCCTGACCTGCTCCATCGTTACCAGATGTCTAGGGACGCTTTAGTTGCCCTGCAGGAGTGTGCTTACACTGAGTCTTGGCAGCAGTTCACGGATAGCAACAACCAGCAAACAAGTGTGGCATCTATGTGGCACCTCATCCATCAGGTTGTTAAAAAGACACCGGCCACTGCTCGTCATCACACTCCCGCCGACTATGCCCAACAACTTGTCGATGCCTGATCAGAACAATGTACCCCAGCCAGTCTACCCATCCACAAACAAGATGCACTCACTTCCCGTGCTGCTGTCCCATGCTAGTAAGGTTGCCAGTGAGACACCAGACTAAATGGTTACCATGCAATAAGCTGCAAATACGGGCCAACAGTGCTGCCCTTCAGAGGGACTGCCCTCTAGGGGCCGTCCTATGTTGGATAGTTGGGTGTCTGGGCTGGGAGATATTGGGGAAGGGGGTCTCAGCACCGTCGTGAGCGAACTTTCGAGCCATTGGGGTTGCTTTTTAAAACGAGTGGCCCCGTGGGGGAAGAGGTACCCCACCCACGGCGACCAGCGCTCGGTCCCCTCATCTGCCCAGTAGATAGTAGCTCTTGACTCCTGGGGCCAAAAACACCAAATCAATGATATATGGCTAAAGAAAAGCCCCAATCTCTTCCTCGAGTTGTGGTCGACCAGGCCCTCGAGACATCACTCTCTGGTCGTGTTAGTATGCAGAAAGCTGTAAATGAGAGTAGACCTAGCAGGTCAGGTGTTGTGTCTACGAACCCTGTTAGCGGTTTTGACACGTTAATGTTAACAAATATACTTGCATCCCTTTCCTATGGCACTATCCTCTTAATTTTTAAGTGTTTTGGAGTGGTTCTTCATATCTGAATCACTTATGACAGTGACTGTAGGTCTAATCAGTGCTATATTACTTTTAATAGAAATGCTGCTGCCAAACCAGCTTTTGAGGCAAAAGATTCTCTGATTGTTGGGGATACTCACAGCAAAGTTCAGATGATGCGGTCCACCAACGTAGTTGACATTGATTGATTGATTGATTTTTGATGCAACTAAGCATCTGGCGGAGCAACAGCTAAGGTCATATACCGCCCAACATAAAATTGTCATCTACATAATTAATAAAACATGAACACACGAAAGGGATAGGCACCATGATTAAATGACACACAAACTAGAAAGCACATTATTACTAAAGGAACCCGTCAACATAAAAAAAAATCAAACCATCTAAAAATCATAAATATCATAAAATCATATTTTGTGGAGAAAGCCAGCCTCCTCCACATAGGAGAGGGTGTTCCCTCCCACACTACAAGCCTTCTTCCCGAGGACCTGGGAGAGACTGTAAGAACCGCCACCCTCCCGGTACTCGGAGAGGTGCCTACGACGAAGGTCCCCAAGGCTGGGACACTCAACAATAAGATGCTGTAATGTCAAAGGGAACAGACAATCATCACAGTAGGGAGGGTGAGTCCTCTCCATTAAAAAGCCATGAGTCAATAATGTGTGTCCAATGCAGAGACGGACAAGAGCCATCTCCCACCGGCGGGACAGGCCACTGTAGCTCCACAAACCAAGGCGCTGGCAGATGTCACAGAGCTTGTTAGCCCCAATGGCATCCCATCTGTTCTCCCAGCCGGAACGAATGGTAGCATCTATGTAGGGTCGAAGGTCCACTGCAGGAACAGGATGACGCCTGGCAGGAGGCTGAGAATTCGAAACCGCAGCCTTAGCGAAGGCGTCAGCCTGATCATTCCCATCGACACCCACATGGGCCTGGACCCAAGAAAAAGTGACTTTGAGGTCATGACGACCCAAGAGGACAAGCCACTCAAGAATGGCCAACACCAGAGGATAGGAAGAGTTAAAATTGCACAAGGCCTGCAAGGCACTACAGGAATTGCTAAAAATAGTAAACGAAGGCTGAGGGAGAGTAAAAATCACTTGGAGGGCATATAAAGTGGCCGAGAGCTCAGCAGTAAAAATTGACATGACAGAAGGGAGCCTGCCACCACGGCAAAAGTCAGGAAAGACAACTCCAAAGCCAACTCCAGCATCAGACTTTGACCCATCAGTGTACACAGGAAGGGACTCCCTGTGAGTGAAGGCATGTTCTAAAAAGAGGAAATGACCCACTGGAGGAGGAAGAGATTCCTTCTTGTCTGAAAAGCAGGTGCAGGGGAAAACTTCCGGAAGAAACCATGGAGCCACCCTGGGGACCCTCATAGGACAAATCGGAAAGTAATCAATGGCCATCTCCTCCATAGCCTTCCTGACCCAGAAGCCAAAGGGCCATTGTGTACGAAAATGTGATACGTAGTACTGAGACATGATATCAGATGACACCGCTAAGCAGGGAAGGGAGTCAGAAAGTCGATGTAATCGATGCCAACAACGAACCATCAAGGACTGGTGACGGAGATCAAGAGGTGGCTCATTAGCGTCCACCAGGAGACTGGGGATTGGGGACGACCTGAAGGCTCCGGTCGCCAGAAGTACTCCAGCATGCTGAACAGGGTCTAAAACTCTGAGACGGGCATCGGTGGCAGAGGAGTACACCTCACACCCATAGTCGAGTTTTGACCTAATAAGAACATGGTATAGGCGGAGGAGGGTGGCCCGATCAGCCCCCCAGGACGTATGGCCCAGGACCCTCAACAGGTTAAAAGCTTTGAGGCAAGAGACCTTAAGTGTACGTAAGTGGGGAACCCAAATCAAACGTTTGTCAAAATCGAGACCCAAAAAGCGAGTCTCGTCGACACAACGTATCCGATGACCATACATGAATAAGTCCAGATCGGGGTGGACACCTTGGATGTGGCAGAAGTGCATAGCAACTGTCTTGGCAAGAGAAAATTGAAACACATGAGAACTAGTCCAACGTGACACCCTGTCAAGGGCAAGCTGCATGCACTGCTCCGCCACTAACATACGGGAAGCAGCAAACCAGACTGCCAGGTCATCAAAGTACATCGAGTTGGCTATACCGTCCGGAAGGGATAGGCAATGGCATTAATTGTTACTGCAAATAATGTGACACTGAGGACGCTTCCCTGGGGGACGCCCTCTTCCTGTGCAACAGATGCTGAGAAGGTTATACCAACCCTCACAGAAAAACTGCGACCACTGAGAAACTCCTTAAGAAAGCGTGGAAGGCGACCCCGCAGGCCATATACATGGAATTGCTGCAGGATGCCATATTGCCTTGTGGTGTCATATGCTTTCTCTAAATCAAAGAATACACAGACAAGGTGTTGATGTCATGCAAAGGCCTCACATGCAGCAGCTTCCAACCTGACCAGGGCATCTATAGTGGAATGGTGTTTACAAAAGCCAGACTGGGACGGAGACAGAAAATCACCCCGTTCCAAGAAGTATACCAGTCTGACATTCACCATCTTCTCAAATAGGTTACAGAGACAGGAGGTCAAAGCAATTGGTCGGTAATTGAGGGCTTGGGGAAACGAAGGATGGTAGCAACCCTCCACCTAGAAGGGAAGACACCTTCCAGCCAGATTCTGTTATATAAAGAACCGTCACAAAGACAAAGATTGTACAGTTGAAGTAGAGGATTCCCAGGAGCTTATTGAAGTAGGTGCAGCACAGCATAAGTAATACCATCATCACCAGGGGAAGAAGCTCTACCCCGAGAGTGAGCACGTCGCAACTCCTCCTCAGTTATCTGCACTTCGTCATCGTCATCATTTTGCAACAGAGCAGACATTAGATGGAGCCGAAGGACAGCAGCACTAGAAGCGAGTGCATTTTGTATGTTGATGGGTAGACTGGCTGGGGTTGATTGTTCTGAGTAGTCGTCGACAAGTTGTTGGGCATAGGAGGCGGGAGTGTGATGTCGAGCAGTGGCCGGCGTCTTTTTAACAACCTGATGGATGAGGTGCCACATAGAAGCCACACTCATTTGCTGGTTGATGCTGTCCGTGAATCGCTGCCAAGACTCTGTGTGAACACACTCCTGCAGGGCGACTAAAGAGTCCCTAGACATCTGGTAACGATGGAGCAGATCAGGAGTTGGGTTGGCTTGAAACAATAGACCATCACGTTCAGCCTCCTCCTTCGCCTCCTGTATACATGCATCCAGCGTCCGAGAGGAGGCAGTATGGCAATGTTTGAGGTGTGGCCGGGAGACGTATAGCCTATAAAAGTCATGAGCAGTTTTGTCAAAGTTTCATTTCCTGAAACAGTCAAAATCGGTTATGAAATTGTTAAAGTAAGACCCTTTATCCCCAACCCTCTTAGATGCTTGAACTGTCAAATCTATGGACATGGAAATCGAACTTGTAAGGCTTCTTCTCCAGTGTGTGGCAGGTGTGCGACACCTGGCCATCCTGAGGAAAAGTGCACATCAGTGGAGCTCTCCTGTTTTCATTGCAAGGGTGCTCACTCCACTTCCTCAAGGGATTGTCCCAAGTGGAAGCTGGAGAAGGAGGTCTGCTCAATGGAGGCGGTGCGGGGCATCTCCTACTATGATGCGAGGAAGGTGGTGATGGGATCGCAAGCGACTCCATCACCCAATGTCTCGTATTCATCGGCGGTGATGACCCGACCCGTGATGTGTACTATTAGTACTCAGACTGAGTCAGAGCCAAGCGAACAGGCCGATCACTCTAACTCTAAACTTACTATCATTACCCCCTCTAAAACTATTACCCCATCTACCAACTCTTATTCTCAGGCTGCAGCTTCTTTGCAGTCAGAGAAACAAAAGAAGAAATCATACAAGTCAGATAAAGTTAACTATACGACCCTTAAGCCCAACAAGTCACTTTCTCATACACTCCCTACTCCCACTTCATTGGGGGAGAGAAGGGATAGCTCTTCTTTGGTGGAGTCTGAGAGACTAACCATAGATGAGGAAGCAATGGATGTCTCCGGACGTAAGAACCGGGAAAGGTCCCCCGATAGCCACTCGCCAGGCGGCCCCATTGACAGTGATTTATTACATAATCTATTGATTTGTCTCTGGCCTCCCCAGATATCCATCAGGATTGTTCTTGGCATCCTGATTCCGATTCCATTGGTAGTGACCACTTTCCCATCTGTCTCTCTTATTCACAACATACTGTTTCGGCCCCTTTGGTACCAAAGTTCAATTTTAAGAGAGCAGATTGGGGGTCTTTCGGGAGTATCGTCGACCTAGATATGTCCGGGGAGACCGTAGATGAAAAGATGCAAAATTTAACACAAAACATTATACACGCAGCCGAGGTTGCTATTACCAAAACCTCTATAATTCGAAATAAGCGTGAAGCACATTGGTGGTCAACGGATTGCCGAGAAGCATTAAGGAAACGCAATAGGAGAGAGAGGATTTTTGACAAACAGCCCACTCAGAACAACTTTATAGCTTACAAACGGGCGAGAACTGAGGCAAGGAGCTAAAAGGGACTCTTGGCGGTCGTTCGTGTCCATGGTGAATCGTTTTACTTCACCTACGACGATCCCGTGGACATAGCAAACGTACTTGCCAGGAGTTTCTCAAACGTAAGTAGTTCAGCCAACTACGACCAACGTTTTCTCCATCACAAACGTACGGCTGAACTACAAGAGATAGACTTTGTCACAAAAGTCGAAGACTACCCATACAACCGGGAGTTTATGATAGACGAATTTCTCCTTGCCCTAAGATTCTGTAAAGACACCAGTCCTGGACCTGACACCATAACGTACGGTATGATCCGGCATCTTGGCCAGGATAACCTGGTCAAGTTACTAGCAGTGTATAATAAGATTTGGGTATCTAACACCTTCCCAAACTCATGGCACTTTGCGTGGGTCATACCGATACCTAAACAGTCTGGTCGTCTTGTGAATCCCAGTTCATTTCGACCTATTGCGTTGACTTCTTGCCTCTGTATAGTCATGGAAAGAATGATCGACAGTGTGGCTTCCGGAGACACCGAAGCACAGTTGATCACTTGATAAACCTGAAACATTGCATTTCAAAGGCATTAGCCAGTAAAAAATTCATGGTAGAGGTGTTCTTGGACATCCATCAAGCCTATGACATGACATGGCGACACGGTATTCTGATGAAGCTTCACGGTTATGGTTTAAGAGGTAATTTGCCCATTTTCATCAACAACTTTTTGTGTGACAGAACCTTTTCTGTCACCCTTCCCTTTAATGTAACATCGGACATTTTTGTCATAGAGAACGGGGTGCCACAGGGAAGCGTGCTTAAGCCTACACATTTTAACATCATGATCAATGATATTCTGTCATCAGCTCTAGTTCCCAGGTATCTTAAATACTCGTTATATGCTGACGATTGTGCAATGTGGCACTCGTCAAGTAATGCACAGTTTTCAGCAGGACGGATACAAGCAGCGCTTGTTTCTGTTCAGCAATGGGCCTTACAGTTTCAAGTTTTCCGTTCCTAAGTGTACCGAAGTAATTTTTAGTAAACGTAGAATACCTCAAATTAGATAGCCAACCGGTATCATTTCACAATTCTGTTAAATTTTTAGGAATCCATTTTGACCAAAGTTTAAAATTTAGTCATCATGTTAATAATTTGCTTGTTCGTTGTGAAAAAAACTTTAAATATCCCTAAGTACCTATCAGGTCCCACATAGGGATCCGAAAGAAAATCTTTATTAATGGTGCATAAGACCCTTATTCGTACAAAGCTAGACTATGGCTCACAGGTGTATGGGTCGGCTTCAGATACAACACTAGGGAGATTGGATGTGTACCAGAATAAATGTTTATGTGTGTGTTTGGGAGCTCTGAAGTGTTCATGGGTAGCTAGGATGGAGTAGGAGGCGAACATACCTCCTCTCCGACTTCGACGGGATCAACTCTCCCTCAACACCGCCATGATCACCATCAGGAAGTCGGAGATCGGCAACGTAGCCAGTGCCTCCCTTCAACAACATCACTATCTCCACCACGGAAGACGGATGCCACTGGCTGTATGCCTCCACCAGCTGGCAGAACAGCTAAATGTAGACCACGGGGACTGTGACAAGTTTATCACCAACAAGATACCACCGTGGGAGACACCCAACTTCGGCGTCAACACATCATGGCTTCCTACATCGAAAGGCAAGGCGCCGGAGTTGGAGATACACCAACTGTTTGGTGGTATCATTCGCAGTCACCTGGGGTCTCACCACGTGTACACTGACGGCTCCAAGTCGGATGAATTTGTGGGTGCGAGTGTATGGTCGAGTGAACTTGAACTTAGGTACAGATTGACGACACATACATCTGTGTTTATAGCTGAACTTTTTGCAATAGACAAAGCCATAGACTATTCAATTATCATTTTCTCAGACTCAAAGTCAGCCCTTCAAGCAATAAAATCATGTCAAACTGTTTCTAATGAATTCCAGGGTCGCATTATTAAGTTGCACTTATGCAACAAGTCCTTCACTCTGATCTGGGTGCCCGGACATTGTCGTATCTATGGCAATGAACGGGCAGACTTCCTTGCGAAATCGGCGGTAGAGCTCGAAGGGACTTGGGAAGTCCCTCGTGATCTACAGTCGTGTCTATCCCTCGGAAAGAAATCAATTAATCTTCTGTGGCAAAGTCAGTGGACCAGACTTAATATCAACACCATCAAGCCTCGACTGGGTGATTGGGCCACTGCCAACCGGCCCAATAAATTAAAAGAATGAATACTGGCAAGACTAAGGACAAACTGCACGAGGATAACACATCTAGAACCATATATTGATAAACATTTTCCACAGCATTGTAACACCTGCAGTGCGGTGTTATCTATCAGTCATATCATCCTGCATTGTCGGCAATTTGTGGGGGAACGCGCTTCCCTCATAAGTTACTTCGATGCAGTCAAATTCCCCTTCACACTCTCAGCTCTCTTAGGTGATGGGGATTGTGGTGTGACTGATAAATTGATGGCTTTCTTGAGGGAGACCGAACTGATCAGAGTGATGTGACTTTTTATTACTATTGTTGTTTCCATTGTGTATATATTTTGTGCATTTATTAATATTATATGTATTGCATATACTGTATAATTATGATGTATTAGCTAGGTTTAGCGATTTTTTAAGATAGGTTTAGCGATTTGTCGATCTAGATTTAGCGATTGGCTTGAATAGGTATCAGTTTAGTTAGCTATTGGCTGAATAGGTAAATAGATTAGATGATTAGCTAGGAATAAAATTAAGTACATTTGTATGAAGTTACAAAACAAATATTGTATATAACTAGGTTTAAAGATGATGATAATAATAATAATAATAATAATAATAATAATAATAATAATAATAATAATAATAATTAATTAATGCATAAAATAATATGCAAAAATTTGAATTAAATAATTAATAATAAAAATAATAATTAAAAAAAAATGAATGTAAAAAATATATATATATTTAAAAAATAAAAATACAGTTAAAAAATAAAAAAAATAAAAAAAATAATTAAAGGCCTTAATGACCAACACCAAGGTCGATAGGCCAGGAAAAAAAAAAAAAAAAAAAGCCCTGGGTCACTCTACAGATAGCTGCTCAAGTGGACTAACCTCTCCTCTCCTGCCGCCGACCTCGACTGCTCCAGCTACCGCTCTCACCTGCTCCAGACACCACGCTACCTCCTGCAGTTGCTCCACTCTACTCGGCCACGGCAGGCCAGATCACCTACAAGGTGATCGCCTACCTACATCTACTACCCTCAGCTACCTTGCTAACTGAGTCTAGGTACAACAAGTGTACTACCAAACCTTGTAAGCTAACACCAATAAATTGTTACCGTGTACAAGCGAGTCTGCTCACCCCTGCTAGTAACACACTACCCTGTTGTTACACCGATGATCTCTCTCTCTCTCTCTCTCTCTCTCTCTCTCTCTCTCTCTCATACAAGTTTCATATGAATTAAAGATATGTTATTGGGTAGTGAGGGAACATATAACTTAATTTTCTTAAGCATGACTAGGCTAACACCAAATAGGAAAATAGTACTCCACTCCTTACATATATTATTTATTCACTGTCATATTCATCATCACTATCTGAATTTGGTACAGGGATTACAAAAGATTCGTAAAGATAATTTACTGCTTCGTCTTTACTTCTGTACTCTTCTTCAATTTTCCTTGTGTGGCTTATACACTTTTGCCAGAGTTGAGGAGTGGTTGTACAGTCAAGATACACTTTGAAAGTATAGTATATGTTCAAATTGACCAGTATAGATGGGTTAAGGTACAGTAAGTGTGTAGTTAAAGCTTTCTATCTCTTCACTCTACTCTTCACAAATTTCTCAACCATCACCTGAGTCCATTCATTAATTAAGCCTCCCACCTCCATTAAGCCTCCCACCCAGCCACCTTCACACACACACACACACACACACACCTTCTTCCCTCGTTCAGTTAGCTTGACAACGGCTTTGGAAAATAGTAACATTTTGGCGTAGGGATGTGGCGGCCCCATCGCCCACTCTGTTTACGGAGTGCAAGTAGCCAAAGCCCTCGGGAGCAGGGGGGTGGATGCTTTCCCAGGCAGATGAACTCCTTGAGAGTGAAATGGCTGGAAAGCTCGCCAGCATGCGCATGGTTTTAGCACAGCTGAGCCTGGCGGGTGCGGCCAAACAGGCAAGTTAGTTGCCTACTGCGACTGCAACACTCTGGCGAAGTGTTCAGGTAATTAGCCAAAGAAACCAAGATGAACTCAGAAAGAATAGCAATGGCCCCCAGTCCCCTTAAATGGGCAGGGGGTGCAAAGAATCACACGGTTGCCTCATATACAACATAATTCTCTAATTAATGCAACAAATATGTTAAAAATTGGTAATTGGAATGTAAGAACACTCAATCAGGACAGTAAAATTGATGAGTTAGTGGCGGTTTTCAAAAATTATGGACTTGATATTTGTGCTCTAACAGAGACTAGATTAAGCGGAACTGATAAGCTGGATTTGGGGGATGGTTTACGTATGTTGGTATCTGGACGACAGGATGGAAGGCATTATCAGGGTGTAGGATTACTACTGAGTTGTAAGGCAAATAAGGCTTTATATGAGTGGGAAGCTATAGACGAACGACAGCTGTATGCACGGTTTAAGTCCAATCATGGCAACATAAGTATGTTTGTGTGTTATGCGCCTATTAATAATGCACCGGATGAAAGGAAAGACGCATTTTATGAAAGATTGCAGGAAGTGGTAGGAAGGGTTCCTAGACATGATATTTTGGTCTGCATTGGCGACTTTAATACAGTGTTGGGCTGTTCAAACGAGGGATTTGAGCAGTGTATGGGTAAAATGGGTGTTGGTAGAAGGATGACTGAAAATGGAGTGAGGTTTGGGAGCTTCTGTTTGGCTAATGATTTAGTCATCGGCGGTACACTTTTTCAGCATTGCAACATACACAAGACAACGTGGGTGTCACCGTGCGGTAATTACAAAAATCAAATTGATCATATTGCTGTCAGTAGAAGGCATAGAAGTTCTTTGCTAGATGTTCATGTTAAACGAGGAGCGGATATTGGGAGCGATCATCAACTCATCATTGCAAAAGTAAAGTTTAAACTTAAAAGTCAGGAGAAGGAAAGATGTGGTACCCGTGGGTATGATATTGATGCACTTAGAAGGGAAGGAGAGGAAAGGGAAGAGTTTCGATTAGAATGCAGAAATAGGTTCTTGGTGCTGGATGCGTTGGAAGAGGGGGAGAGAAGTGTGGATGAGGTGTGGGGGGATGTGAACAAAATTTTGCATGAAACTGCTGATCGTACGATCGGAAGAAGACGTAGATGTAGGAGAAAGACATGGATGTCAGATGAAACGTGGGATATGATAAAAAAGAGACGTGAAGCGAAATTGAGGAGTGAGATGCATTGTGATCATGATAATGAGATTGAGATAGCAAGAGCTGAGTATTGGAGTTTGCATTCAGAAGTCAAAAGGTTGGCAAGGAGAGATAAAAGAAGATATGTAGATGGAAAGGTTACAGAAACTGAAATTTTAATAAATAGAAATGATGGACAGAGTCAAAGGATAGCATATGAATCAATTAGAAAACTGAGTGGCAATGCAAAGAAACGCAAGGAAATACCTGTTAGAGATAGGGATGGTAATTTACTGACTAAAGATGGAGATATTAAAAACAGATGGAAAGAGCACTTTGAGATAGTTCTTAATAGGCCAATACCGCCAGAAGAAGATATACCACCTGCTGAGGAAGATTTAAATATAGAAACAGGAGAGATAAGGATGGGGGAAGTGGAGAAGGCAATGAAACAGTTAAAGAATAATAAGGCACCAGTGGAGGATGGTTTATTTCCAGAAATGTTTAAAGTGGAGGAGGATAGATTAACAATGATCTTGACCAAGTTATTCAATAGGATATGGGTAACAGGAATAATACCATAAGATTGGAAGTATGGTGTGATTGTTAAAATTCCCAAGAAAGGAGACCTGAGTGAATGTGGTAATTGGAGGGGAATCACTTTGTCACCGATAGCCTTGAAAGTGTTTAGTAGAGTGTTGTTAAATAGGCTGGAGCCAGTGGTTGATGATATACTTAGGAACGAGCAGGCCGGTTTTAGAAAGGGACGTGGTTGCAATGATCAAATTTTTATTATTAGGCATTTAATGCAACAAGTAAATGAAATGAGAGTTCCGTTGAGCTTTTGCTTTGTTGACTTCGAAAAAGCATTTGATAGTGTTTCGAGAGGGACTATGGGGAAGATTATGAGGCTTTAAGGAATACCGGAGGAGTTTGTGAAGGTCGTTACGAACATGCATGATGGCACATTTTGTAAAGTGATGGTTGATGGTTGTATGAGTGATCCGTTTGAAGTCAAGTCAGGTGTGATTCAGGGTGGCATCTTGTCACCTTTGTTGTTCGTATTGGTCATAGATTACGTAATGAAAAGGGTTGGTACAGAAACTGGTGCAGGTATACTTTGGGGAGAGAATGGGAAGCTCTTGGACCTGGATTATGCAGATGATATAGTTTTGATGTGTGATGGGCCGGAGGAGATGCAGAGGGTGTTGGATTGTTTAGTGAGAGTGGGCTTAAGGGTGGGTTTGGTTATTAACCCCCAGAGTCCGGGCAGCGGGATTTCCCGCTCGGTCGACAGAGTCCGGGCAGCGGGAAATCCCGCTTTTGGTAATTTATGGGGAAAAACGCCAAATTTGTCGGGATTTTTTTTGATCTGGCTATACTTCACCACCAGACCTTTTCATCCCCACATTCAATCAGTGTGTGCTTGACCGTGACAATGGCTGGGCGTAGTGAAGAAAATACGGGCTCGTTCGATTCGGTGCATCCTACCGCGCTGCCGGGCGCACCCTCTCTTGTAACCTCCACTCCGCGGGTGCAACCAGCTAGATTGCGTCACAGCCACGCTCACAAAGCGAACGCAGCCTCGCTCTCACGGGAAAAGTGACCTCCATTCCTCACTTGATTTCTCGGCAATGGAGTGTCCTAGAGAGCTGGGGTTGGTTTTAATGGAAAGAGGAGGAGTTGATGGTGAGTACACAATCAAATTTAAGTTGTTCAGTATTGTAGTTTAGACATAGGGAGTAAGAGAAGTAGAGTGATTTTCTGGGAAATACCCGGACAGGCAGGGTAAAAGTTAGTATTGCGCCCAGAACCACAGAGCGTATTTCCATTCTTGGCCCGTCCCGGAGGGGTTAATTGTGGAAAAACTGAAATTATTAATATGAACATGGAAAATGCACAGGACTGTATGATTGGAGGTTTGGTGGTAAAGCAGGTTGAAACGTTTAAATATTTGGGTACCTGTTTAACGAAGGATGGTTCTTTGACCTTAGAATACGAAGAAAGGTTAAGAAAGGCAAATCAGGCAATGGGAATGCTTAAAACTGTTTGGAAGAATAAAAAAAATTCTGTGCATACAAAAATCAAAATTTATAAAGTAATGGTTAGGAGTATACTAACCTACGGTCACGAATCATGGTACAGTACAGCGAATATGGACCGTAAATTCTTGGTATTTGAAAATAAGGTACTTAGAAGAATATTAGGAATTAAGTGGTGGGATAGGATATCGAATAGAAGAATTAGAGAAATAACAGGGGTGCAGCCAGTTGATGAATATGTTAGGATGTCACGTTGGAAGTGGTTAGGTCATGTGTATAGAAGACATGGGATAGTACGAGATACACTAGGGTGGGTAGCACATGGTACAAGAAGAAGAGGAAGGCCTAGGGAGACGTGGGTGAGAACAATGAGGCGGGAAGCGGGAGATAAATGTTGGGGAGATTTGGAGGAGTTAGCTCAGGATAAGGTGTGGTGGCACGAGTTCATTGAGGCCCTATGCATCCCCGTGGGTGCTACAGGAAATGATTGATTGATTGATTGAACATTTAAAATTATTGATTAAGTCCGTGCTTCCATGCCTCTAATTTCGTTAATGAAGAATAATCTGCGTTCTTTTCTGAAAGTTTTCTAATATATATATATATATATATATATATATATATATATATATATATATATATATATATATATATATATATATATATATATATATATATATATATATATATATATATATATATATATATATAGGAAAAATAATAGACAGAACAGTAAGTACTTTCGTATATTACATCCTCAGACAGAGTGAAACATAAAAGGGTATAGTCGGAGTATATATACACATAGGCCACCTGGGGATGGAGCTAAAAAAAACCTCACCTCACCTCACATCACATGCCCAGATTAGTCTGGCGGGAATCTCTTAATTACCATATCTGTCAACACTTTATCACACTTAAAATGACCATAACTCAAATTCACATTTCTATCATATGTATTAGAAATCATACAAGATTCGATTACATTTCTTTCATGAAAACATTTTGCCTTAGCTAAAACTTTAGAGCCAGCCCAATTAATATGGTGATTGTTGATAGCTTTATGTTGGAATAATCCACTACTTTGTTGTCCCACCTTGACGCTATATTTATGTTGTGATACTCTAGTTTTTAAATCTTTACCAGACTGTCCTATATAAAACTGGTCACAGTCCCTACATGGAATTTTATATATTACACCAGAGTCATTTTCTGGACTATTCTTGATGAGAGTTTTTTGAACTGTATTATCATATTTAAACACTATTTGTACATTGAGTACATGTATGCCATTGTTATTTTAGACAAACATGACTATACGGAGAAGATACAAAGTCTTCTCAATGATGCTCACACCTACAGTCAACTTAAAAGCAATCCAACTGAGAAAGTCAGCCGTGCATATCACAGAGAACTTAAGAAACTTTTAAAAGGTAGAGACGACCTGATCAAGAGTTTCTCTGTGACAAATCCCTCGACACCTTATATGTATGGTCTCATTAAAACCCATAAGCCAGATAATCCTCCTAGACCTATAACAAGCTCCATTGGATCAGTAACATATAAACTTTCTAAGTGGTTAGTCACACTATTATCTCCATTTGTATCTCCATTTTGCATATATATATATATATATATATATATATATATATATATATATATATATATATATATATATATATATATATATATATATATATATATATATATATATATAAGAGAGTACCAAACTGACCAGTAAGTCAGGAAGAATGCTAAGTGCACTCATTTTCGTCAGTATGCAGCTTGCCACTATACTCTGTCCAGCCTAAGGCGGCGGAGAAGCCCTGCCCTACAGGTGCGGTAGGCAGGTCAAGTACTTTTTCGCTTCCCTGATTGGCTAGAGGTGTTCAGCACACCGAGAAAAATAGAAGTGCTTCCTTTTTTCATGAATATTTCTGCTAATTAAGCAATATTCATGTCTATTATTACTCACTCATTATTGTAAATTATATGTGTGAGCCTTACAGTCAAAATTCACAGTGACAATTTACTTGGAGCTCGTAATATCTTGATTTGAACATAGAGTGTGTAGTAAAAAGTGAGCGACAGAGAGAGGAAAAAAGGTCAACTGGAGGACCTCTGAGTAACCCTTGTGACTTCCCGTGTTCGATAGCATACTTCAAGGCTTCTTCATCCATTTAGTACCATTTATTATACATTTAATTTCACCTATCTTTCGGAAGCACAAGGGTGTGTGTTTTTATGCAAGGAAAAAAAAAAAAACGCACTCACAAATTCACTACTTACACAAAAAGGTTAATATATTTCAAAACCATGGCCAAAGAAAGCAGCAGGACTCTGGGCAAGGAGTGGTGTGTGTGTGTGTGTGTGTGAATGGATTAACAAACCGACACAGTAAGTTGACAGGCGCCTATTGGGACCTGAGATTAGAATATGGCCTAAGGCAGTAAGAGAGAGAAACTTAGATGAAGGTAACAAATGAGGAATAAAGTGAAATAACTTATGATAAATGCTACTGTTAATGAAAGAATGAATAAATGGAATTTAAAAAAAATATATACGGTAATGCCATTAATCTAAATATATCTATGTATATGATATGTGGGATAAAATATCATTAGATTATACTTTTACGTGGGATAAAATATCATTAGATTATACTTTTATGTGGGATAAAATATCATTAGATTATAGAATATAAAAAAAGAAAGGTTGTGAATGAATCGTGAACACGAGAGAGAGAGAGAGAGAGAGAGAGAGAGAGAGAAGGAAGGTCAGGTCACTGAGATTAATGCACCGCTATGCGACGTATGTGTGTGTGTGTGACCCATGGTGTGACCAAAAGGAATCGAAACATCCCCTTTCCATCATCTGCCAATCAGATACATCCAGGAATGTCCCAGAGAGGCAGGGCTTCTCCGCCACCTTAGGCTGGACAGAGTATAACCAATCACAGACAAGGTAATGAACCTGCCTACTGAACCAGAGGGGAGTGGCTTGGTCGCCACCTTAGGAAAAAACGAGGTATTGTATTCCGGAGGTATTGTAAGGGTTCTTCCCCTTCTCTGGGATCAGTTGTCTCTAGTCTTCTTACTGTACATATTGTCGATTAAAGCCTAAGTTAAAGGTTGATGTGATTTACTCACCATATTCTCCACCCGTGTTTCCTCACCACACACCTACACTTGTCGCAATTCATCTCCTGCGTTCGATTACATAATACATAAAACGAAACGAGAACAGTAAATTGTGTAGATTGTAGATAGTGGTGGTCACCCTCCTACACCCCCAAACACTCCCTCCAATGTTACCATATCTGAACTGCCACTAGTTACTGCACATCTATCTTGGAGCGGGTCTGATTCTTTTATGAGTGACTGTGCTACATCTCTGCATTCTGAGGATTACTTTTTAAGCTTAAACATTGTTTAGATTCAAGAGTGATCCAGCTCCATCCAACGTACAAAGCACACACTAAAGAAAGCTTGGGTAGTTACAGCCTTGGCGCTTTTTTCTAAATTACTAGTGTGAAACTAGTAACATAATGGAATTCATGAAATATATGAAGACAAAAGGAAATAAATGCACTGCTACATTTCTTGCTATACAAAAAAACAGGGCAGATTATTTTGTTTTATTTTTTGTACTGTATGGACTCTTGAGTGCAAATAGGTGTTCTATAAATTACAACAATTATCACCAATTACCAAATCAAAGCCTGTAGCAGGTGTAGGTACAAAACTCTTGCTTTTTTCTCTGTGGTTGAAGAGTTGCCAAACTTCATGGTAGATCCCTCGCGTGGCCGCCTTTACTTCACACAGCCACACATACCAGTCCAAAAATATAACAGAAACACAAATTTTATAATCTGCAAACGAGAGCTTTTACGAAATATATCAAGTATCATTTATACGAAGTAATACTGAGGCAAACATTAACCTTGAAGGCTCCCTCTAAACTAGAATCCCTCGTTATGGCGATAGTAAATCCACGGCTGTGTGCATGAGCCAGGTCTTCTAGAGAATCTATCGGTGCCTCATAAGCAGGCACCGCCAATACTGCGGTCAGTGTCCCGGCGTACAAAGCTGCAAAGAAGCGTAGAACGGATAGTAAGACGGTCATGCCGAGTGCAGGAATCGGACAACTTCAGCACTCAGACACACACTCATAATTTGATGAAGTCACCTGTGATCATCTAAGGAAGCAAACGTGTGTGTTTGTTCTCTCTGGATGCTTTCTTCAACATGTATTTTCTTACATCCGGAATATGTTTATATTACTGTGGTCTCACATCATAATGTGTATTGTTCTTATTAAAATGTTTACTCGTGTCTTGGTACAATTCAACCTCAGGACTGAAGGTTGTCAGTAGCCTTTGACTTACGAGGCCCCAATACCATTGAGTGAAACTATGACATGTTGGGTACTTCACATGTGTCGCATTAGAATCGGAATTGGTAGAACTACATGGTGTTGTTTATCCTTTTTGCTGTACTAGATAAGATCTAATTTATTACACGTTACTGTCTGGGGAGATCATCTATACCGACATTAACAAAAAGCATGGCTGAGTACATGATGGTCGCCATTGTTTTTCACTACCTGTCTGACAAGACGGTACTGAGAGTGCAAATAGAAGTGAATAGTGAAATAAAAGTAATAGGAACAGTAGAAACTGAAACAACTTGATCGGCTGTACTATACTTTTCCCCAGAACTAAGGCTAAACATCCTCCACTAACATCAGCGTGGGAAAGAGTTAGGGAATGAGGTAAACCGTGTTTATTTACAACGATTAGAGTTTATTGTCAGAAGATGAAACTCTTATCCCACTAAATATTGTGTGCGAGTCATGAATATGACCAAGATATATTATGGAATAATGATGCTGAGTTGGTAAAACGGTGGGATCACCACTACGAGGGTGAAGATAATAATTAAATATGAGCAAGGGGCTGTAATAATTATATTTCGGATCAGTTGATACAGGGAAGACGAGGAGCGAACATGGGATGTTCCAAAATGACTGTGGGGAATGGAGTATCTGATGTAAGTTACAAGTCCTTGACCATAAGTAAGATGATAATTGTGATAGCAAGGTAGTTGGAAAGAAAGAAGAAGTAGAAAAGAAAGCAGGGCATGGGAAGAGAGATAGGCCGTGAAAGGGAGAGAGGCTGAAGGTAGGGGAGGCAGGAGTTTGTAGGGAGAACTGGGGGAGTGACACCAGGAGGAGTGACGACACCGGAAGGGAAGAAATTAATGTTAGGATAATCTGAGAGCCAAGTGCAGGAGGTTCCACAAGGAGGTCCGGCATTTTTACTAATTGTATGGGCACTCGGCGCCGCCTGCGCCAAAAGGCAGAATAAGTAAAAAAAATGACGCTTGGGTTGTAGAGATATAATAACCATAGGACATTATTTTATAGACTCATTGTTTTCCCCAGCCATTTTACTGAGCTGTTCATAATAATTGGGGGGGGGGGGGGGGGGGTTGAGCTCGAGTGTGTGAGGTATAAAAAATGAAGCAGGACTGAGCTGATCACTTTCGGTAAAGATCTTTAGCATATTCAACAGGATTATGATGAAGGGGTGGGGTTAATGGGGCAATAGATTTGACTATTCTATTGATGAACACCCACACCTGAGAGAGGGGTGTGTGTGCATTTAAGCTCTGGAGAAAGTCTTTCCGATTCTATTGTTTGCCCTCCTTGTTAACCCTCTAAGCGCGGGCTTTTTGGAGCGTGCCAGCTCTCTAGCGCTTTTTTTGGCTTTGTACTTACAATGTAAACAAGAATTTGACTGCCTATAGCGTCTAAACCATTTGTTCTAACATTAATGAATGAAATGTAATATTGAAGTGAATACCTTTAGCCGTCTTTTGATCTACTTTTTAAGAACTTGTTGGAGATCCACATGACGGGTGGCGATTTTTTTTATACACACTACTAAAAAAACATGTGTACACTCCCCAGAGATGTTTCCACACTGATATTGTAAAAAAAAAACGTGTCAGTATAACATTGTTCAACACAGCGATGTGAAATATAACGTCAGTGTCGATTTTCTAACGTAAATGATGATTATCGCAAAGCGCTACAGCAGTGCTTGCTGTTGACAGACAACACTTCCACCGCTCTCCACTCCTGAGTATTTCCCGCCCGCTCGCTCACTATCCCTCTCTCAATATTACTTTCAGTGTTGCGTAATTTTCGCTGCATTGGGCGTCACTTTCGCATCACTATCAGGAATAATATACACTGAGCGTCACTTTCGCATCACCTTCGCTTTATTTAATAATATTAGCGTGACTTTCGCCAACAATTAGCGTCACTTTCGCATCTCAATTAGCGTCAATATCGCATAATATATTCTATGTACACTGTGTCACTTTCGTTTCATTGAACAATATTAGCGTCACTTTCGCATCTCTCTTATATCACTATCAGGAATAGTATATGAGTGTCACTTTCGCCATACAAAGCGTCACTACCGAACACAGAGCCAAAACAGACTAGAGTCTTGCACAGAGCGTCACTTTTGCCACACAAAACATCACTAATGCACACAGAACATCACTTTCGCATTTCACTGACACGTTATTACTGTCACTTTCAGTAGTGTATCAGAGTGTGGAACTCCCTGAAACAAGGCACTAGGCACATGGGCACCTGGTACTCATGACACTTGTAGCTCGTGTTCTTCCTTCCTCTGGGCCGACGAGTAGTGTGGCTACAGACCTGGCACCAGACCAAACCTACATTCCTGGCGCCAGTGGGAAGAAGGTGCTCCATGTAGTGCCGATCCAGGAAAGCATGAGCTTCGACTCGGTCATGGAGTGTATCGGAGTGACGTCGTGGTATCCTCGGAGTCACCTGGCCTAACCTCTGTAGCAAGGCCGCTTGAAGAGTAGGTCTTCCCGCGTCTGTCTCTTAACTCGTCCTACCCCGCGCATGACGTCAGACAGAAGAGAGACAGGATTGGTGACTCCCCTCACCTCACCTCACATCACCTTCACCCAATCAGACCCACGTATTCTCACTCACACTCAGTAGTAGCCCGCGACACCCCCCAAAAAATAAATGATAAGAGGCCTTACTAGCCCATGGAAACAGGTAATATTAGTGCATTTGTCGCGGCTTCTAGCCGCTTAAATTGTATTTATTGGTTTGTGAAACCAGTACAGCTGGTTGCTATAGAATAGGCCCCTTCACAAGCCCAGGCCCCGTGTAGGCATAATCTGGGTTGGAAGGGTCAATTCCGTGACGTTCATCAGAAGTAAATAAAATTCAAATCTGGCGCTGTACTGATAGTGGAGCCACCTGGTGGTGGTGAGGTGAGGTATTAAGCCCCTCCTCCGCTGAATACCGCTCGTCCACTCCAATGAGAAAGAAGTGAGTGCCTGCCGCATCGGGAGGTGGGTGGGACAGTAGAAGCTGTACTGGTTTCACAAACCAATAAATACAATTTAAGCGGCTAGAAGCCGCGACAAATGCACTATTATTGGTATAGTGAAACCAGTACAGCTGGTTGCTAAGCATGCGATGCGGTAGGTGGGAGGTGAGGTGGAGGCAATCACGTGCTAGTTAAGAGTGGTTGAGAGCGGAGGGCAGGAAAGGTAACCGAGCCCGGTGAGGAAGCAGCTAACGCCCCTCCCGACACTGGCTAGGTGAATAGCCGTGGTGGGGGAGAAGTAGCTTATACCATATAACCGTAGACCATTCTGTTATAGATCAGAATTGTTACACATAAAGTCTTTATAGGTAGACTCGAGGGTTCGGGCCTAGGAGAGGAGGGGGGGAGGTGCCCATGGCAACCCCCCCCCCTCCCCCCCCCCTTATTCAAGTATTCTGAGTTAGGGCTATGGCCCTCGCTCAGGTAATGTGATCCCGAGGGGATGAAGGAGGACACTAGGATCCAGATATCTTGTGTAATAATATCTCCTGTCACTCATCGAAGTAAAGTAATTGTTTGGAAAATAAATACACAAGTATTCCGTAACACTGTGATTTATTTTAGTATATACCGTAGACTATTCTGTTATAGACCAGAATTGTTAACCAACTAAAGTCTATATAGGCAGACTCGAGGGGTCAGGTACAGGAGAGGGGGTGCCCCCGGCCCCCCCCCCACCCCCCCCCCCCCCCTTTGTTATTAAAGTCCTCTGAGCTAGGGCTATGGACCCGGCTCAGGTCATGCGATCCCGAGAGGATGAAGGAGGACACAAGGATGCAGTAATCCTGTGTTTAATATATATATCCAGTCACCCATCCGATTGACCTAGGGAAAAGAGGGTTACCGGACCTAGAGTTGTAGAAGAGGTGGTCCGGAGAAGCCCCTCTCGTTGCCTCCACGTATGTAGAAACGCGTGGACTGGCCAGAGGGGGTGGAAACTTCCAGCCCTCAGGGACGAGGGTACTGCGAGAGGGCCAATCCTGTCGTCAGCCTGCTCGTTCTTAGCCAGGAAAGCGGGAGAGGGGGGGATAGTTAAAGAAGTAAGGTTAGGGCTTACAGATGAAAAGGCTGTGTGACGGGTAAGGGCTGCCAACTGAGAGGCCCTGTACCCTGTAGCTAAGGCGAGCAGGAAGAGAGCTTTCTGGAGGAGGTGACAAACCCTCCAGAGGAACCCCTTAGAAGGTCAGGTAGGAAAAGGACGCAGTGAAGGGCCAGGAGGGAGTCTGGGCCCGCCATTCTCCAGGCCCTAGTCCCCGTGTTACGAAAGGAGGCAAGGGCGGGGGAGTTTTGGGTGCGGGCAGAGGCGGGTGTCTCCCGACACAGCTCAGCCCCGGGGCGGCACACACCGCGCGCCAAAGGGTCGTAACCCTTGGGCGTGAAGCAAGGTGCGTGAGGCGAACAGTGGAGGTGGCCGACCATCGTAAAGCGATTTCCCAAAGCTAGGGTGGTAGCTGCTGTGGAAGGGTTGTTACGCATATAATTTATTATCATTATATACGGACAACTTTCGGTTAAAACCAGAAAGTGTTACAAGTCGTAAGTCTTTAAAGACACCCTCGAGGGGATGGGCCAGGGGGTCGAGGACCCCCCCCCCCCATTTTTGTTGTTAGGGTCCTCCGAACCTAGGCTATGGCCTAGGTTCGGGTAAAATATCCCGAGAGGAGAAAAGAAACCCCAAGATGTTCTAAACATGAGACTGTACAGAATGGAGATGACGTAAGGGATGTCTGGTGACAGAAGGTAAGTCGTCCGACCTTTTCCATTCGGGCGTACCATCCCCCTTTTCTGTCTCCCACGGGGACCCTGTGGTAAGGTGGGCGGAGTCCCCATTGCAACCCAGGGGGTGAGGGAGAGCGAGTGGAACAGATACCTCGTCTTGAAGGATGAGGTGTATGTCCCGCCCCCCCCCCCCAGATCCCGTACCCGCTCCCCGCGGGGACTCGGATAGAGCAGGTCCAGGAACGGGTCCCGCCGCCTCCACCATGGTAGGTGGGGAAGGGCGCGTGGCCTACGGACAAACCAAAAGTTCGTCCGCTTCCCGCTTCACTAGCCCGTCGTGCCTCCTCACCCAAACCTCTGGTTGAGAAGGATCGGGAGACTACGCACCCGTCTGACCTCCTCTGAAGAGTGAGTTCAGGACGAAGGAAGAAAGGCCCAAGAGTAGGGAAGGTACCCGTCGTCCACAGGATGAGGCGACGGGAAAGGGGGAGGAGAGGCAGCCAGCTCCTCCGCCAGGGTGCCCCCCGGGGACTCGAGACCCAGAGAGATTGGGGGAACGGGAACGGCTCCAAAATCCCCAGGTGGACTCGAGTCCCCTACCGGCGACGCGGCAGGGAAGGTGAGAAGGGCGGGTTCAGGAACGGGTACCGTTGCAATAGTGGGGCTGTGGGGTGGCACATAATCGGCCGGCTCCCCACTAGGGAATGAGGCGAACCTTAAATCTCACGAGGCTGTCTGGGACAGTGTCGAGAGTGTAACGCCAGGACCGTCCTGAGCACTAATACAAGGCATCGACCAGGGAAAGCTGAAGCCCCAATATCCCCTCGCCCCCATCCCCTAAGTGGAATGCGTGCGACGAAAGGTTAAGGACGTAGTTAAGAAGCCCCCATTGAGTGAGTATGGTGTACAAGACACAAATCTTGCTGCTCCATGTCCCCCTGTTATGGGGATACAAAACAGGTGATCCGAGGCGAGGACTAGGGTAGCTGTAATATCATCCTTGAGAGCTTGGACATGACACCAAGAGTGACATGTGCAGCTTGGTAGGACGGTAGGCAACAACCGGAGCCGTATAGTTAAT
The DNA here is from genome assembly GCA_033782935.1 of Petrolisthes cinctipes. Lineage (NCBI taxonomy): Eukaryota > Metazoa > Arthropoda > Malacostraca > Decapoda > Porcellanidae > Petrolisthes > Petrolisthes cinctipes. The sequence continues at coordinate 3,292,194 of JAWQEG010000740.1, read as the reverse complement.
CAATGGTTTGTTCGAATTTGGTAAGGACCACCGAGAGGTGAGGAACTACTTTGAAAACCTTCCAACCAAGCAGAACAGAAGACTGGTAGGTCAAGCAGTTACCTGTGGGAAAAAATGGGGGACCCACAGTTGCCCCACCGCTGGAAGACATACCTCCATTGAAAACCTACGTCAGCACAGGGTAGGGTGTCTCGTTCTTGGTAAAGAATGATTCACGTTTCGGAGAACCCTGGTGACCACCTGCGAATCATTACGGGAAAAGAGGGACGTAAAAACGTCACTGTCAGGGAGGCCAGTGACTGGAAAAACCTCCGAGTTTGAGTGTTGTTACAGTTCTGAGAAACGTTTTGAAACGTTATCGCATTCGCTCTCCTATTTCCCTCACGCGGCAAAGAGGCCGTGTGTTACAAACCCTCATGAACTAGCTGCCGTAGGCTGAGTCCCAGGTACCCCCTAGGCTGGGACCCCAGGTTCAGGTCCGGCTAGCCACTAGGTTCAGGTCCAGGTAGCCACTAGGTTCAGGTCCAGGTAGCCCCTAGGCTGAGGACCATGTCGCACTAGGTTGAGCCCCAGGTAGCGCCCTAGGTTGTGCATAGGTAGCGCCTTGGCTGAGCTCGAGGTAGCCCCTAGGTTGTGCACAGGTAGAACCTTGGCTGTGGTCGAAGCCTAGCTGGCTAGGTCCCAGCAGGCCTCTCAGTCAGTACCCTCCCGGGTTGTTGGTTGAGCGGGTCCTGCTATTGGTGCTAGGTTGTGCATAGGCAGCCCCTAGATAGTGGAGGAGACTGGCTGGCCAGGTCCTCGCAGGCTTGTCAGTCAGTACCCTACCGGGTCCTTGGCTGAGCGGGTCCTGCTCTTGGCCCTAGGATGTGCATGGGTAGAACCCTAGCTGGCCAGGTCTTAACAGGTTTATCAGTCGGGACCCTACCGGGTCCTTGGCTGAGTGGGTCCTGTTGTTGGCACTAGGTCGTGCATGGGTAGCACCCTAGGCTGTAGTAGGAGCCTAGCTAGTTAGGTCCTAGCAGGCTTGCCCGTTAGTACCCCCCCGGGTCCTGGGCTGAAAAGGTCCTGTTCTTGGCACTAGGTTGTGCCTGGGTAGCCCCCTAGCTGGCCAGGTCCTAGCAGGTTTGACAGTTAGTACCCTACCGGGTCCTTGGCTGAGAGGGACCTGCTCTTTGGTACTAGGTTGTGCATGGGTAGGTCCCTCGGCTGTGGTCGGAGCCTAGTTGGCAGGGACCTGCAGGTTCGTCAGTCGGTACCCACCGGGTCCTTAGCTGAGGAGGACCTGCATTTGGTGCTACACTTGCTCCCTCGGGAGCGGCTCTTTGAGCGCGTCCGCGTGGGAGAAGGAGCCTTTCCTTGCTGGGCCCTGGTACCTGGGAGGTGACCAGGGGTGCAGCCCGACGGTCTGACCCCCCCCTGCTGAGGTGGAAACCTCGGGGGGGTTATCAGAGCCGACTAAAGGAAGGAGAGGAGGCCTCTCGGGGTGCTAGGGACCCGAAACCCTGTGGACCTGAGGGCGAGACCTCCTCCTGGACTCGTGCTTGCACCCCCGAGAGCGGCTCGAGGAGCTCGCCCATGGGGGAGACGAAGCAGCTTCCCTGCTGGGTCCTGGTACCGGTCAGGTAGCCAGGGGGGCCAGCGTGGTGGTCTGGCTCGCTACCGGGAATGGTGGGAAACCCTGGAAGGGAGGCACAGAACCATCCAGGGAAGGCGATGGGGACTCGGAGGAGTGCTAGGAGTTAGATCCTCTGTGACCTCGAGAGGCACGTAGCAGGAACGTACTCCTGGGAGTGCAGAAGCATGTGCGGGGTGAACAGTGGTGATGCACGTCGAGGAACAACCTCACGGTGCAGCCAGAAGAAGCACACAAGGCACAAGTGGACTGCGGGAGAAAAAAGGGGGTTAACACGTGAACCCACGTGTACACACATGGAAACACACAAAACACCCCGAGGGAGGAAAACACTAACTCCCAAGGCAAAACACTAAACCACACATACTCACCCCCACACTGCTGGGGAAAAACCCCGCAAACACGGTCCCCAAAAGCCGAGAGTAGACCCTAGGAAACCCAAGGGGGGAGAGGGTTTAAAAAGGAGGGACTTTTTACTCTACCAGAAAGTAATAAGCTTCTCTTACCCCCAATAAGGGCAAGCACAAAGTAAGAGTTATGTAAGGAGAAAGATAGAAAGTCTTACTACCCTACCGCGTAACTATAAAAAACTGTACTGAAAAGTGAGAAGGTACTGAATGTTGAAAAATCAGTACTGCACGAAGAAGAATGCTACAACGCAGACAAGAACAGTACAGTAGTAGCAAGAAGTCAAGCAGGTGTAGTGAGTAAAACGTTGCTTGGTAAGGCAGCTACAGAAGTGCAGGCAACATTATCAGAATAATATCCTAAGACACTAAAAGAGCTGACAAGGAAAAACACCAAAAAGGTGCAGAGGTCCCAAGACACAGAGTAGAAGGGACACGTGCAAAAAATAAAAAACCTCACTCCCCACAGGGTTAAAAAACCCGAGGAGAAAAAACCCAAACAAGTACTCACCGCACACGGGGGAAGACAGTCACAGCGTGAGCGCACACACCAATCAACACACACACGGGGAAAATCCCCACACAAGGGGCTAAACACGCACACGTGTTCGCACCATGTGCAGAGAAAACCACAACATACAGCCTTCCACACTACACACCAAAGGGTCGCAAGCCTAGGGGGTGAAGCAGGGTGCGTGGGGCGAACGATGCTGGTGGCCAGACTGCGGGAGAAAAACTCACAAAAAAGGGGTTAACACGTGAAGCCATGCGTACAAAGACACAAACAAAAATAATAGGACACGGGCAGAGGGGGATAGCAAGCCCCCTCGGACCCGGGAACGAACCCCAAACAAAAAACCCCACACGCACCAACCCGGGAAACCACCCCCCCCCTCCCCCGCGGGGGCTGAGAAAGAACCTCTGGTCTGCAGGCCCCAAAGGAGAGGTACAGACAGCCTCATGGGCAATTCCCAGGGTAACAAACAAACTGGGAAGACACCAGAAAAAACCCCAAAAATACGCTGGGAAGGGGAAACGAGAACGTGGCACAATCCTCGCTCCCCCCACCCCACGTAACACTAAACCACACTCGGGGGAAACAACGATAAGGGGCTAAGTAGTCCTACCCCCGCACCACGTGGGGAGGAAAGAGCCCCACGTGGGGAGGAAAAAACCTCGCTAACACCATAAAACCCCGAGGAAAAATACACTAAATGACGTGTACTAGTGACAGGAGGAAGGGAGGCAGGACAGGGAAGGGGAAAAAACCCCGAAAAGTAGCCCCCAACAAGCTAGCCTGAGAAGAAACACTCCAGGCTACAAATATTGGAAAAACACCCAAAATTAAATAAAAAACCCCCGCCTGGGAGAGGAAGAGAGAACCAGAGCACAATTCTCACTCCCCTTTACCGAGAGGGGACACATAATAATCGGGGAAGGCAAGAGGAAGGGCTGCAAAGACCCCATGTGCTCACCACGTGGGGTGAAGTCCCACGTGGCGCCCACTAACCTCGCTAAAAACCCCAGAAACCCCGATAAAATACACACGAAGAATGTACTAGTGGCAGGAGGAAAGGTGAAAGGGGGGAAAAACGGAGAAAAACTCCGAACAAAGGGGCTGAAAAACCCCCCTTCGCTAAGGAAAAAAGAACTAAGTCCTAACGAAGAAAAAACCCCCATACACACCTAAAACCCTCCTAGAATACATTCACGATACATCTGCCAAAGCAGGCTAGCCACTAGAACACAAAAGAAAATATTAGCAGGAACACGTGAAACAATACCATAGCGTAGCAGCGAGGAGCGTAGATGTTGACTGAAATGTGTTCCGCGACAGAGTGGACGAGCGGTATTCAGCGGAGGAGGGGCTTAATACCTCACCTCACCACCACCAGGTGGCTCCACTATCAGTACAGCGCCAGATTTGAATTTTATTTACTTCTGATGAACGTCACGGAATTGACCCTTCCAACCCAGATTATGCCTACACGGGGCCTGGGCTTGTGAAGGGGCCTATTCTATAGCAACCAGCTGTACTGGTTTCACTATACCAATAAACTATATTTTTTATACGGACATGAACAAGGATATTTCATTTGATTTAATTAGCAGGGTAGAAGCAGTTGGATATCCAGTAGTAGCCACAGTGAATGATCTCAGTCCCACAAATGTAAGATTATGGAACAATCTGAGTGTAAATGTAGATCATACCTCTTTCACTAATCCAGCTGCTGCAGACAGGGAAGTATGCGTGTTTGCAGATGCCCCTCACTTGATGAAGTTGATTCGTAACAATTTTCTTAACTATGGGTTCATTGTACATTATACTACGAAAGTCAGTAGTGAATGTGTGTCACATAATCATGTTTATGTAACAGGAGTTCAAAGGATGAACGTCAGGAAGGCTGTTCAGTTGATTTTGATAATTCCTTGTGTGAAATGGAAGACATTGAGAACTGTCTTCCAATAAGTACAGAAGAAGAAGAGACATTAGAAAAAACAATGGAAACAGAAGGACTGAGGTACATTGGGGGTTATTTTGTCAAAAAGTTTCCACAGTACAATTTCCTAGGCACAGATGACTAGATTGGCACAATTTCTAGAACAGTGGGGAAGTTAAAGAGATCCAGCAATATTGTTTTTAATCAACTGAAACAAATGGAAAGACTGTTTATTTGTTATCACAGAGATAAGGAACTCAGAGAGGGACCAAAATGTGTAACAACATTAGCAAGTGAAATAAGAAATTTTGTAGATTTACCAGATGATGTGATTAGGTTTTTTTTTTCGTTGTCGCATATTTTTCAGGGTACGGATATTAAACAGAAAGCGAAATTCACAGAGGAAAATATCTAACAAAATATCAAAACTAAGATAAGAATTCAGTGAAAGAGCAATGCATGATACTACTTATGAATAAGTATTGTATATATCCTACATGGTATACTTGATAAATTATGAAGTTCAAACTTACTCTTAGTACTGTAATTTATGTATTATATTTGTTTCCTTATTAAAATATTAATGCCTACCTCAAGTGTATATACCCCATTTTTCTTCAACTAAGCTTTGAAATAGTTTAAAGTTGACAGCTGATCACAAGAGGGAGAGAGAGATATTTATCATATCAAAAGGTAGGCTACTCTTTTGGTGCTTGAATGAATAATGCTATAAGAAATACTGGTCACAAGCTGCATCATTCCCCATCTGCCCCCAACAGTATCAAATATCATGTATCAAGTGTAAAAGGTTATGTTTTGGGCTGGTTTTTTCATGGGTATCTATGAGTGAGGGAGCGAGAGACTCTTCGCGGTGACGTCATCACGCTCTCCCTGCCTGCGCGGTGGGACGACCTACTCTTCAAGCGGCCTTGCTCTGTAGTAGCTAGGTGGCTATAGTCCGACTGAACTGTCTCAAGGAAGGCTGTTGTGGCTCACCGACCTGCGTCTTGAACATGATGTACGTTATGCAATCAGCATACACAATTACACATAACAATCATGTGCAACAGGGCCTTCCTGTACCACTTGGGGCACTTCCTGAGGCAATCGATGAAGCCGATCATCATGTCCAAATTATCATCCTGCCGCACATCGATGTTGTAGTCCCACACGGCATCCTCCGTTCGCCCGTCCTGTAGTCGACCTTCCCTGAATCCTACAAGTGGCCCCTGTACTCGGAACTGAATATGTTGACTATCTTGTCATGCCACTTGATCGCCAACATCTACCCAGACTTCTGCAGTTGCACATCTCCAGACTACGATGGTGAACAAAAGACAGTGCCTTTATTTAAAGGATGTAATGTAACAGATATTCTAATTATATTTGTTTGTTATTACTTTTCAACTAATCACCTTCATTTTTCTTACCCTCTTCCTCCTCACCCTTGCCTCAAATCATCACATTTCTTCTCTCCTATATCCACCTACGTTAATGCAGTATGCACTTCTTTAAACCCGGGTTCTTCAAATTACGGGTCCCGAATTCCTCCAAACTGGGTCGCAGGCTCACAAAAATAAATACATGAATAAAATAGAATAATAATGTTCGTGACAATAAAATGAATATGAAGTTCATACATGAATCCACCTAACATATTTTTATAATCGAATATTCATATATTTAATTATCAATAAAACAAAATAATTGCACAAATATTATCCTTTTTGAGAGAATGAGAGAGAGAGATGGGGGGGGGGGGTAGGTGAGGTAGTGTTTATAATTCTGGTTAGAATGCCTTTTAATCATAATTATTGCGTTTCAGTTTCTGGCCTTGTATTTTTTTAGGTTGATAATTCTGGTCATTTGTAAAAGATCTTTCTGTATGGGTCGCGAGAATGTTGTCATAGTGAAAACTGGGTCATGACTGAAAGAGTCTGAAGAACCCTGCTTTATACTATTGATGGTTCGATACCGTTCACAGTGTATGCTTCATTCATTCCTCCTGACACACGTCTTCTCTACATTACCTCCTATATAGCCCCGCCCACATTTCTCTCCTCCTCTCCCACTAACATCCCCCCTCCCTCCACCTGCAACTGTTACCAGATCCGACGAGGAACAAACCAAGTGTGGACCCTTGGTCTGTCAGGAGCTGTACCACGTCTCACAGTAGCACAGTTCAAAATAATTGAACAAAAAACGGGGGCATTTGCTGGACATGTACAGTCAGCGGCATTAGTCCTGTCACATCACCTGCTTCACCGAGACAGGCAGTGTTCATGGACTCCAAAAAAACTCACGTTTTCTACACCTAATAATCTCGAGTCTATGAACATCGCGTGCCTCAGTGAAGCAAGTGAGGCGACAGGACTTTTGACGCCGACTGTACTGCTTGAACAAGAGGGTAGTCATCGGATCTATGATATTCTACATTGGGTCTGTAGCCGACGGTTGCGTTTTGTCAGCGATGTGTATATAGCTTTGGATCTGCCTGAAGCGGTCCAAGGACATGTATTTGAAGAAGATTGGTGTATGGATGACATCCTTCAGAGAACAGTGCTCCTCCATGTCGTGCTTCCGTACGCTAGGCACGAATAACATCAACTACAGGAAGACATACATCTCATGTACGGTAAGCCGGACCCACTTAACCATATTCGACGATCTAATGGGCCCTAAATTTTCAGGTACACACCTTTGCCTGTTTCTGTTGATTTCATGACATATTTGCTGAACAAATCCTTAGTTTAAGAAGGCCATGAATTAGCCACATAATCTTGTCCGGCATTTGTGTCGTTGAATACTGGGTTGTTCGGGACAAAGTCACTCCCCTCAGACCACACAAACGCATCAAAAGTCCTAGCGTAAGAAAAAAAAAAATATTATATATATATATATATATATATAATAAAATAATAGCAACAAAATAGCAAAAATAAAATAAATATAAAAATAATAATAATAATAATAATAAAATCATTATAATAACAATTACGATATCAATAATAGCATAATAATATTAAGAACATAATAAGAAAATAGTAATAATGATATTCAGAACAAGGTGCTGGGCTGAGATGTAGCTGGTGCAACACTTTTTATAGCCCAAGTAGTTGTTGTTGTTGTTGTAGTTCCCAAGACTGTCTGGCCGAGCAGTCCCAAGTCTGGTTGACCAAAGCCGCTCAGATACTCGGGCATCCAAATGGGGGCCAGGGAGATAGTGAGATCTGTTTCTTCGAAGGCAACCGAAGTGGGGACTGCTGGCTCACGGGCATGTACCCTCGAGCAAACAAACCCATCGTCTGTAATCTTTCTTGTTGTGCTACCCAATCGGGCGATCTCATCAACTACCCAGGAATGAGAAATAGGAAGAGAGACAGACAGAACATGCCAAGGTGTGGTAGAGTATGCCAAATTTCTCATTTCTGGATAGAACCAGCCTTCACCAGTGTGTGCTGGGTAGTTGAGAAGTGTGCTGGGTAGTTTACATCAACACATCTTCCCCCAGCCATCAAAACATCTTCCCCCAGCCTATAAGGTTGCTATCTTTACTTTTTCAGCTGGGTACCTACCTACTGCTAGGTGAATAGGGACATAGGGGGCTGGAAAAATTATCCAACAATTCCACTGACCCAGGAATCTAACCCGGGATTTCTCGCGTGTCGGACGAGTGTGCTAACCATTACACCATCAGCCCCCTTGTGCTGGGTCGTCCACATCAACAAATCTTCCCCCAGCATACAAGGTTGCTATCCTTGCTCTTACAGCTAGGTGAACAGGGACATAAGGGGCTGAGAAAATTGTCCAACAATTCCACTTACCCAGGGATTGAACCCAGGATCTCTCACGTGCTGAGCGAGTGTGCTAACCATTACATCATCAGCACCCCCAGCCCCAGTAGTCGTTGATGCTGCTATAATAGTGAGGCTGATCCCCAATTTCACGGGCTTCCCATATGCCTAGCACTTCTTCAACATAATAGGTACCTTCCGCTTATATGATAAAATAATAATATACAGAACGGGGTGATGGCCTGAGATATTATAGCTCTTGGGTCGGGGAGGCACGTCCTTGATAGGCGTCGAAGTTACTGGGGCATCACCACGTGGGTGCTGGTCAGCGGCCGGGCGAGAGGTGACGGATCGAGGGGAAGACATCTATCTCTGGTTATCAGGTGTGCTGGACTGCTCGTGGTGAGTCACAGAGCCGGAAGTCACAACATGAAGGTTAGCAAGATGCTTCTAGCTATATTGGGAGTGTCGCCGGGATAATTATAGGCCGTGCGCAAATTTGAAATCTGTGCTGTCGACTTAAGTCATCACCCGCATTCCTCCGCACTTGGTGGTGGTGTTTAAGTCGTCACCCACGAGTATGGAGTTAAGATCATAGATGTCACTGGCAGCATTGCAATAATTAAGGAGAGTTTCAGTAGGAGTAGTGCAGTAAACATTACTAAGCAACTGCGGCTCCTGTAACATATATTATCCTTGGCCCATCACTATAGGGCAACAAATTTTCTATGGTAGAGGTGGGCGACATAGTAATCATGAAAGTATCGTAACTAAGCTACAAGAGAAGTTTAGAGCTCATTAGCATTTATGAATGAGGATGTGGCACACCAGGATATGATTATAGATTTAGAGGGATGCAAATAAACAGAAATATTTGTTTTTGTCATGATAATCCGAGTGCCAGGCCCTGACTCTTTCATGTGCATGCAGAGAGAAGATAGCAAAAAGCACTGGATGAAAGATGGCGAATGATACAACAACTACTACTACTACAAAAGGCATCCAAGATTGCCAGTCCAATGTACTCACTAAATCATTCAATCGGTAGTAGCGACTGGCAGGGACATAATCAATAGAATATTTTTATTTGTGCTTACTGGGGATTCCTCGTTCATGGGAAACAATTGCAAGCACCAATCCCTATCAAGAAAGGTTTCGAAAGGATTGATAGGGGTCGTAATATGGGAATATATAGTTATCTTTTTTTTCTTTTCTTTTTTATATGTTCCGACACTGGACATAGGCTTCATCAAGCCCGTTACCGTGGCCTAGGTCAACTTATTGCTACTCACACCTCACGACCTCCGAACTGTTACCTAGCCACAGAGGGAGGGAAGTGAGGGTAATTCCCAAATACTACAGCTGTTATGGTACCAGCGAGGGTGTTTTACGACGTTCGGTGGCCTTATAGTTAGTGCTTGAAACTCAAATCGGAAGAGTAAATATTCTCAAGCCCTCACATGAAAGGACCGATCTCCCGACCTATAGGTTACGAGTTCAGGACACTAACCACTCGGCCACCTCCCCTACAAATATCATTGATTTCCGTCGTTTTCATTTATGCATTAATATTAGAAAACCTTAACACTTACAGGGAATCTAAAATAGTATTTCTAACCCTTGTCATAGTCGTACCAGCAAGAACAGAACCAGCACTCTCAAACTAGGCCGGTTCAATGTAGTACTGCAGCATAGCAAACCAATTGTTCAACTTTTCATAAAAGCACCAAAATTGGTACACATGTTGACTAATGTATTCTGAATAATTTTGGATAGGGACCCGCTCGAAATTTTGCCTTGGTCACCTTTGGCGGCCATTTTCCAAAATGCCCACCATATTACTAACATAGGATATCTGTCATTGGTTTTCTCTTTGTAGGTTTCTCAGAAGTGATAAATACTCAATGGGATGCGTTTTCACAAATAGAAATGATACAAATGTCATTTGTGTTGTTTTATTATATTTCCAATCACTGTATTGGGGAAAAAATGGTCAATTTTATGGGAAAATTCATTTTCGCACACAACATCAGTGACAGGTTCAGAAGTATGTTGTTGTGGTGGTGGTGGTAGTGGTTTTGTAATTTGGTAATATTGGTGTAGTAGTAGAAGTAGTAGTAATAGTTTCCTGTCCAATGTGCTGGAGCAGACCTTCCATGACGACGCATAGGATCGGGTAGTCACTGATGGTGAAGCAGTCATCTGCCTTCCAAGGCATGAAGATGAAAGCTCTCTGGCTCCATGCTGTCAAGAAGAGACGGACACTCTCATCATGCTTCATGTGGCCCATGCTGCAGCGCATGACCACCGTCAAATTCAAGTTCGAACCGTAGACACCGACGTCGTTGTCTTGGTGGTGATTGTAGCCCAGGCACTACCATGAATGGATGAACTGTGGATTGCCTTTGGGACGGGCAAGAACTACCGCTACATCCCTGCTCATGCAATAGCTGCCTCTCTCGGTCCACAGAATGCACGTGCCCTCCCTGTCTTCATCACCATGACCGGATGTGACACGGTATCAGCATTCATGGGGCATGAGAAGAAATCTGCCTGGGCCACATGGAACTTGTTTCCACAACTGACAGATTCCCTTCTTACCCTGACCACCACGCCAGTCAACATCCAGGATAACACATTGAAAGGTTTGTGGTGCTACTCTATGACCGCACCAGTCCATACATGGATGTCAACGAGGCCAGAAAGAAACTCTTCGCCAAGAGGAACTCCGTCCAGCGAAGTCCACCAACCTACGATGCTTTGGAACAGCATATGAAGAGATCAGTCTTCCAGGGTGGCTATGTCTGGGGGCAGGTCTTGGTCCCTCAACCCGTGCTTCCATCACCAACAAGCTGGGGCGATCGGCAAACAGAGGATGGGTCTTACGAACTGCTCTAAACCACACTCCCTGAGGCTTCAAAAAGCTGCTTCGAGCTGGTGTCGTGTGGCTGCAAAAAAAAAAAGCTGTAGAAACCGCTGCAAATACAAGAAGGCTAATTTGCAATGCACTGGACTGTGTGCTTGTGAAGGAGAATGCCATTAGACAGACTACTAGTAGACACAATCTAGCTTAGAATGCGCAAATGCAAAGTCACATTGCGTGTAAAAGTATTGACTTCTTGATCCAGAGTCAGTGCACTTGAGCTCGGAAGCTCATATTGTACTAGACTAATGTATGCGTGTACCACGTGTCTTTGTAAAATGGTAGTACGACAATAAACCGTAGCTGCTTCACTTCAAAGTGTGCAATAATTCGACTACATTTTCTGAGTTTGACATTATTACGAGTATCAGTTCTCGTTTCAAAATACAGTAGGGTATGTAATCTATAATGCAATTTTTGTTGACTTCAAACCAATTGAATGTGATGAATATCATTTGACTCATGTTCTCTATGCATTAACGGGTACTTTTAAGCAAAATGTTTCGGGAGAGCAGCAATTTACAAATCAAATTATTTATTTTTTCATTAAAAATACTAGCTCACAATATCTAGAAACGCCTTTTCAAGGTCAATTTACTGAATTGTTAACTTTCCTTATATCTACCACCAATACAATAAGAAAAAAAGGAGCATATAGCCCTTTTAGCTAAAATAGGATGGCAGGCATTTTGGAAAATGACCGCCAAAAGTGACCATGACAAAATCTCGAGGGGCTCCCTATCCAAAATTGTTCAGAATACACTATTCTACATGTGTACCAATTTTGGTGCTTTTATGAAAAGTTGAACAATTGATCTGAAATATCAGTCTATGCTGCTGCACTACTGTAACTAGCAGTCATTCCCTTTTTTCTTCCAACCAATCATGTATCAAGTGGCTTTCCCCAGCTAACCAATCATGTACCAGCTCGGGGGTATAAATTCTCCTGCCATATTCTCTGGAAGGAGGTTGAGATTCCACAGCCAGCCATGGTCAAGTCAACACCCACAGCTAACACCACCACTTTCCCTACTGACCTTTTTGTTATCAGGGTGAAGTGGTTTAACCATTTGAAGGGCGATGGCCTTATCACTTGCAAAAAACACGACTACTTTGTCCACAGGAAGGTCATCCTTCTCTCTTCTGCCACCACCTCACCACCATCACTGAGGGATGGAGTGGAGGTGTCCATCACTGTGGAGGAAGGGCATGATGGCTACCGGACCTGATGGTGGGCAGGTCCTAGGCTCACTCCACGCCCGTGGGAGGAGGACGGCCGATGCCCAACCACTGCAGGAACGGCAGACATCGTCACCGTCTGCACCAAGACTGTTGTAGCCTTAGCTGCAGAAGGGCTAGGTTATCTCTCAGAGCTCCTCCTGGTCATCTTCTGGAAAAATAGCTTACCACCAATAGCCATTTTTCCTGATCTACAACCACCCACCACCACCAAGAAACGAGGCTGCAAGCCTGCACGACGGGTAAAGAGCAGAGCAGATGCGCCACCAACCCCGACTCCGGCCCACCCCCATCGCCGGTTAATGCTGCCTCGCCCACTCAGCCAGGGAAATGTTGGGAAGGTACCACCACCACTACCACCTGAACCAACAAGACCCCGAAACTGAGGAGGACTCTGACACCACCAGCAAGGATAACACGAGTGACATTATCGACCTGGAAGATGGAGGGGAGTGTAAACAGCCAGGAGGAGGAAGAGGAGGAGAAGGATGGACAGCCACTCATCATTACCAACGCCTGCTGTCACCACAGATTTTGAATGACCGTTCCGAACATATATCGTGTTTTCGAGACCCCGACATCTTCCAGGTCAGAGAAGTGTGGACAAACAGTACAGCGCCGACAAACTTCTCCGAACACAACAGCAACAACAACAACAACATCTATGAGTAGGAGGACACACCACCACTGGGCTAAAGGGAGAGAGAAGAGGAAGGAAAGAAGAGAAGGTAGAAGGAAAATTTCGCCTTAATGCCCCATTCCAGGGTGAAAGGCGTAGAGTAAAAAATTAAAACGAAAAATCTGGAAGGCATGGGGTATCGATCATGGAGGTAAAATAAGAGGAGGGGGCATGAGGCGCTTGTCCTGTACAAGCAAAGCGAAGCCAGTGGGTGGGTTTTATTGATGCAGAAGGTGGAGCTTGACTCAAAACATTACTGTGGCCTCTTTAAACCCATTGTAATTATTCATTTTTTTTTTTTTTTTTCATATTAGCTATATTAAACTAGTTCAATTTATGAAAACTCTGTACAATTATCTTATTCTGTGTATCATCTAACGTAATTAATTAACCCCTTAGGACCGACTTTTTATTTTTATTTCACCCCCAGCCGACTTCTGGGGGTCAATTTTCAACTTTCATGTAGGCAAATTTTGTTCTTACAGAATGAAAGAGCTTGAATTTACACACCAGGAACTGAAAACGGTAGCCTCCTAGGTGTACGCGTTTGCGTATGACAGAGCGTCAAAGTCCGAAAATAAATAAAATAGTATCCCCTGAAACGCATGGAAGAAAACCTCATACGCTCTGCGTACGCTCTAAACATGTAAATAAACACCTAATCAATGCGTCTAAGTGGTTTTCAATTATAATAAACGTATTTCAGTGTAATTTTGTCTGTCTAGACTCTCCTGGAGTATAGTAGACAGCAGAGAGATACGAGAAACTCCTTGTGTATACACGACTGCATGTATACATTCATGTAGGCCTATGTATATTTTGGCTTGCGTCTCCATGAAGGCAGCGACCCAGTTTATCAGCTTCTCAGATAAACTGTTCGCCCAGGCAGCCAGCTGCCCTGTATCAGGTGTGACACTGATAGCACACACAAGACAGAAAAACACGTCCCACTTGAGTACAGTGTGCGTATACACAGTACTACGCACTGTACACGGTGTATACAAGGTTGTGTGTGTACGTATTTATGTGTAATATACTGCATGTAAACGCCTAATATCGCGTGTGTATCAGTAAGGGAGGGCTACCAAGCCGAGGGAAGGGGACTGTAGTGGTGAGATGGGGTCCTTGTTGGTGGGGGTAGGTCTAGGTTCCACTCACCAGCATACGCAGTTGCCAGACACCACTACCATAGTCAAACCTTTTCTCAAGGACGTTAGCTTTCCATCGTTACCAACGCCACCTCGCTAGCTACTCGCTACAGTTTTTTATAGGTACGTCGACATGTCGGTTATTCGGAGCGAACCATTAATTTTTTTATCACCGACATGTCGGTTGATCGGTCCTAAGGGGTTAAACCCAATAAAACGAGGCAATTCCCACAGAATTACTTCATCTTCCAAACTTTTCCTCAGAGTTGTTGTTGTTGAAGATCCTCAAGCTGTCTGGCCGAAAAGCCCCGAGCTCTTGAGGAAGGCTATGGCTTGAACTGGGCTTTCCTACAGTGCCCTCAGTGAGTGTATCTTGTGTTGTTGGTGAGTGTCGTTATGTGCGATGCAGTCTTCCATAATGTGTTTAATAGAATGGGGTGCTGTGTTGCATCCAGGGCAGGTATCTGTGATTGCTCCATCTAGTTTCTTTTGATATGTCAGAATAGCCGGATGATGGCCGCTTCTCAACTTGGCCAGCTGGACTCTGTCCTCTCGGGGAAGGGAGGATTCTGATGGGTGGATGTCAGGGGGTCGAGCATGCAGTAGGGTGTTGTTTGTAAGTTTTTTGATGGATTCGTGGGTGATTTGAGTGTGGATGTGTTTTTGGAGACTTGTTTGGGGTGGGTAGGGTGTAAGAAATGATAGTATTTGTGTATGGTATCGTGTACTGGGAGTTGTTTTGATGTTTCTTGGCATCTCTGGGTGTTTTGCCATGTAGTGTAGTGGGTGGCGTGGATTTCTGGAGGCTACAGCAAGTGTTTGTGTGCCTCTCATGTCGAGGTGGTTCTTAATTTTTAGGATTTTGGTTTCGTGGTGTAAGTGGTCTGTAGGTGTGGTAGCTGTGCAGCCTGTGATTGTTCTTAGGGTTCTGTTTTGTATAGTCTGTAGGGTGTTGAGATGAGTCTCAGTGAGGTTTGTGGCCCAGGCGGGGCTTGCATAATCCATCACTGATTGGATATATTGTTTGTACATTGTGGTTGTGGTTTCTTTGGTGTGTCCAAATGTTGTGTTGGTGAGTGATTTGAGGGCCTTGTCTTTGCATGCATTTGTTTTTGATGGTTGTGATGTGTTGTTTGAATGTCATAGATGTGTTGTATGTTATGCCAAGTATTTTGGGTGTGTATGTGTGTGTGGTATAGGTGTGTTGTTTATGGTGAGGTGTGGTGTGTAGCGGTGTTCGGTGTTGTGGTTGGTGAGAAGGGTGATTGTTGATTTGGTGGGTGCTATTTTAAGTCTGTTTGTGATGAACCAGGCATAGAGTGTTTTGAGGTAGGGTTGGAGGATGTGAGTGGCTGTGTCTGCATTTCTGTGTGTACATGTGAGTGTTATGTCGTCTGCGTAGGAGGCTACTTGTATTTGTGGTGTCTGGGGTGTTGGTAGGTCGTGCATGTATAAGTTAAAAAGGCCGGGTGAGAGTACTGAGCCTTGGAGGATGCCGTTGGTGAAGCTTTTTATGTTAGATGATTGACCAGCATGTGTGACATGGGCTATTCTTCCTCCCAAGAAGCTGGCTAGCCATCTTTTTGTATTGTTGTGCATGTTTGTGTTGTGTATTTTGTTTGTGAGGTTGTGGCAAGGGATGGCATCAAATGCTTTACTAATGTCCAGTGTGACTAGGAGTGTTTTGTGTGGGGGTCTATCTGAGTTGATGCCATCATAAATTCTTTGTGTGAGGTCTGTAAGAAGGGTGTTTGTTGAGTGTAGTGGTCTGAAACCATGTTGTGTGGATGCGAGGGGCATGTGTGGTGTGATTTGGCTGATGATGAGGCATTCAATAACCTTGGAGTGGGTGCAGAGGAGGGTAATGGGACGGTGTGATGAGGGTAGTGTGAGGTCTTTGTTGGGTTTGGGGATAGTGATGATGTTTCCGTGTTTTCAGATGATGGGTATTGTGTTGTGTGAGTAGCTGTAGTTTGCTATGTTGGTGAGTGCTTGTATCCCTTGTGGTCCGAGGTGTTAGAGGTGAATGTTACTGATGTTGTCTGAACCACAGGTTTCCTCAGAGTAGTATGAATGAAAGAATGAATAGTTTATTATTGTAAAGAAACATATTAAAGGATAATGCCATAGCTTAAAGACCAACACGCATACATTATTATATGATTGAGAACAGGTTCAAAGGCATTCAATGAAGATTATACAGAAACAGTAATAATGGGTCTATTGTGTGGGAATTTTTTATTAGGTTTGAAAAGGGGCTTGTTATATTTACATGTGTCAATTAGAAATACATAGGATGCTTCTAGAAAAGATATTAAAATTAGATTCCTTAAAAATGATAAAATAATACTGTACGTACCCAACCTTTGAACAATATGAGTTTCTTATTTTCTTGACGACTTGTACTTTCTTTATATTCTTTATTTTTTAATTTACTGCTTTCCAGCATAATTGTATTGTAACAACAAGGATAGTTGCATTAATATTTGGGTGAACAGGCTCGATTATACACGGTAACAATTTATTGGTAAGTGCAGGGTTGTGTAGTAGCAAGCACCTTGTAGCTGTAGGATCCTGCCTGCCGTGGTAGCGTGGTGTGAGAGAGGTAGCTGCTGCAGGAGGTACTTAGAGAGCTTGGTGTAGTCAGGCATACGGATGGAGCAACGGCAGGTCAGGAGGCGGGGTCAGCTGTGCTCACCGTCGCAGGTAGACAGGTGAGGCGGAAGATGCGTAAGGTAGACAGGTGAAGCAGAAGATGCGTAAAGGTGCTTAATGTCACTACCTACAGTACCCCCCCTTTCCCACAATGCTTAGAAGAGAAGGGAAGTACAGAATACATATACATATATACATAAAAGATAAATATAGGGTGTGTTACATAAATGTACGGGTATGGTGTGTAGAGGGGGAAGGCACGTGTCTGGCTTAATAATAGGGGATGCGTGTGTCTGCAGGCTTGTGGAGTGGTGTGTGTCTACGTGGTAGAGGTGCCCGAACGGAATATGTACCCCTCAGGGCAAAGGGCTGGCTCATTATCGTCAAACTGCTCCCGCGGGATGGGTGGGGTGGGCAGGCATTGCTGCAGTTGACGGTGTTGGTTTGGAGTAACGGGTCGTGGTGGCGTGCCCGGCAAGTGCTGTGTGTCAAGCGGTGGGTCCTGGGTGAGTACTAGAGGGTGAGGAATATCAGGAGTAGGATCGGAAAAAACAGGAATGGGGTCAGGCGGGGTGTGGGTGGGGGAAGGTGAGCAAGTAGGTGAAGGAGATTGAGGTTGGATAGGATCGAGTGTTGATTGGGTAGAAGGAGAGTGGGGTATGGGTGGACGTGTAGGCGAAGGGGTAGGATGCGTTAGGGATGGTGGCAAGATATGGGTGGGAGAAGGTGAGCATGAAGGTAAGGGAGGTTGGAGTTGAATGAGGTTTGGCATATGTTGGGTAGGGGAAGGTGAGCGAGGCTGGGGTGGCAGGGTAGATAAAGGAGTAGGTTGAGGGTGGGATAGTGGTGAGGTAGGCGATTGTGTGTCTTTGTGGGATGAGGTTGATGGTGTGGGTAGGAGCGGCATAGGGTGTGTGTGTAGATATGGCTGGGGCGTGTGGTTAGGAAGTGGGTGTGGTAGTGGTGTAGGTAGGAGTGGTGAAGGGTGTGAGTGTGGAAGTGATATGTCAGCGTGGTGTGGTTGTGGCGTGGGTAGGAGTGGTTGGCGGTGATATGATGACGTTGTTGTTGGGTGAAGTAGAGGGGTGAAGATGTTGGAGGAAGGCTGCACGGTTGCGCGAGTGTGTGTGTGTTTATGTGGGCTGGCTTCACCAGCTCCCAGGACATGACGTACGGATTACCCGCTACCTGAATAGTAACGGTCCCGTCCGTCCTAGAGATAACGGGATTAGGTCCAGTGTAGGGCTCCTGTAACGGTGTCCAGTGTGAATCCATGCGGAGGAAGAGGTTAGGGGCGGAGTGGAAACCAAGGGATGTGTAAGTCGGTTTGGAAGCGCTGTGACGTGTAGGTGTAGGACTGGCGTTATTGATGACAGGTTGGAGGTATCGAGGTCCGGTGAAGTCAGTTGTCCTACCAGGCGGAGGTCCTCGCCGAACACTATCTCCGCTGGGGAATGGTGTAGGTCCTCCATAACTGTAGTGCAGATGGTCCGGCTGCAGCACCCTGAACACGTCTTTAATTAAGTCTTCTGTGCAGCCGTTCTACCATTCTGTTACTGCAAGGTTGGTACGCTGTGGTCCTCTGCCATCGGGTCCCTAGTAGTGTCAGCATATCCTGCCACGCCCTCGACTCGAACTTGGTTCCCTGATCAGTGACGATTACGGCCGGGGGACCAAAGTTAGACACCCAGTTACTGAGGCAGTACCTTCAGCTGTGATGTCGTTCATGGAGATCGCGGTGCACCAACGTGTCGTCCTGTCGATGCACGTGAGCAGGTAGCATGCACTGCGCGATGGAGGTAGGGGTCCCATGATGTCTACATGCACGGTGTGAAACCTGCTGGTAGGCATGGAGAATTCGTGAATCAGGGGTCGGGTGTGGCGTCTTATCTTAGCTCGCTGGCAATGTATGCAGGAGACGACCCACTCCTTCACCTGCTTCCTCATGCCTGGCCAGACTGTTCGACGGCTGACAAGACGGAGAGTACGTGAGTGCGGCGGATGCTGAATTTCACTTCAATCATTTGTCTATTTCTGTCGTATATTTTTCTTTACAACTATTTCAAAATGCCTGTGAAAAGTAGTAAAATCACTCCTATCTCTCTGGGTACACCCATACGCTGAACACGCCGGCATTGTAAAAAACAAAAAAGGCAAAGAATATTGTGTGACAATGCAAGAACGCGTTGCTCCGACGTGATCAGCTGAGATTTGTTTTGAGTCGAAGGGAGGAGTGGAGACAACTAACCAATAGCGTGTTGCCTTCACTTTTGTGATGTCATGCTGCCTCCTCTTATTATACCTCCATGGTGTACACTCGCCAAGCAAGCGAGTGGTCCCAGCTGCAAATTTTTTTTCCCATCCACTTGCGGCAAATCGCTCATGTGGCAACGCTGTTATGGGTGACGTTTGCCACCACCACAGCTCGCCATCAGCTGTGTTTATACTTCCTAGATGTAGTTCCGATGGCATTTTCCTAGGAAATGGGGAATTTGGTAATTTGCTTAACCTTACCTGACCTCACCTAACCTAACCTGGACCGCAGCAGATTACCGGGACCTAACTGTGGCAAACTACCGGGATCTAACTGGAGCGAAAGAGTGATTGAAAACCAACTGTAAGAAGTATTAACACAACCGATGGCGGCGAGAGGAGTTGCGGTTTTGCCAAACGTCATCTATAACAACGATGACGCATGAGCGATTTGCCGCAATTGGCTGGGGAAAAAAATCTCCGTCTCGGCTTCGATCTCTGAGTCGTTGGAATTGTTGGACAATGTTGGCAACCCCCTATGTCTCTGTTTACCTAGCAGTAAATAGGTACCCGGCTATAAAAACGAG
Organism: Petrolisthes cinctipes; assembly: GCA_033782935.1. Taxonomy (NCBI): domain Eukaryota; kingdom Metazoa; phylum Arthropoda; class Malacostraca; order Decapoda; family Porcellanidae; genus Petrolisthes; species Petrolisthes cinctipes. The sequence goes on along the minus strand of JAWQEG010000740.1, from coordinate 3,272,435 downwards.
TATTGCAACCTTGTAAGCTGGGAAAAGATGTGTTGATGTAACAAAAAGTCTTATGAGTCGTTAGGCACAAACCCTAGAATCTTCTTTTTCTGGAAATCAGTAAAGAATCACACACTTCACTCACAATTACTATATCAGCTCTTGCTCTACTCAGCTCTGACCTTCAATGGTGACATTGTATTTTCAGTTTGTATTCTATTATGTAAATTAATGTAAATATATTGTAAATTACCGTTCATTCTTGGTGTTGGCAAATTTATAAAATTGAGTTAATTCGTTAACTTTCGCTTTCATTCCTCATGTGTATTATTATCATGTTTTTTTTAGGGGTTTTTGAGTGAGGTTCCTGTTAATTTCATTGTATATAACTCTATAGATATACAGTAACTTAAACCTATTCAACAGATTATTATAACTCAAGCTTGTTGACAATCTCAAATCTTCCCGAAACAACACAAGCCATAAATGGGATTGTAACATCCTCCATCAATATTCCGTCGCCTCCACCTGTGATCCCGTCATCTGAGGTAATATTTTTTCTCTATTTTTTTTTTCTCTAATTATATAGACTTATATTTTCCTTCCTATACATCCTGTACGACATACTGTGCTGTACCTAATTACATGTGACATACTAGGATTCTAGATAAATTATGGGTCATAAATTAGTAAAAGTATTGAATAGTATTGTTTGATCGATCCCATGATGAAAGCGGGATCTTAATTTTTCACATAAAGTATTCGGTATCTATCTTATACTCCACAGAATTTCAAATCTGATGGGACTGTTGTATTGAGAAAAAATTGCTGAACGGGAATGAATATTTTATCATGAAATTGATACCATGACTTCAGCGAAATACTAAATGCTAATAGTACTTGAAACTTTCTCAACTCATACACTGATTCATACTCGTGTTAATTAAAAACAAAAAAAAATCTGTATACGGTACTCTTTTAGGAAACGATATATTGTTTCAAACTTAATGCAGAGTCCAATGGTAAAAAAGAAAAAAAAATAACCTGTGTACCAGCTTCACTAAAATTAACAAAATGCGAACATATAAATCGAAGGAGAAGGTTTACTTCTCGGCTTAGCTAGCGAGTTATGTTAGCATTGCTAGGTTAGGTTGCTAGGCAGTCTCCTGCAGACCAAACTGTGCAAACTCTGTCAAACTCCTACCTTTCGCATAATCATACGTTATATCGTAGATTGTCCCTCAACTGACCCCCAGACCTACTGGATCATGATATGTGTGATATCCTAGAAAATATTTTCGAAATATTCTCGAGTTTCTTTGGCCTTATACCAATGCCAAATTGCATGTTCACGAATTATCTGAGTTGTTGTTGTTGAAGTTCCTCAAGCTGTCTGGCCGAGCAGCCCCGAGCTCCTGAGGAAGACCATGGCCTGAACCGGGGTTTCCCACAGTGCCCTCATAGAGTGTATGTTGTGTTGTTGGCGAATGTGGTTGTGTACATTGCAGTCTTCCATAATGTGCTTAATAGAATGGGGTGCTGTGTTGCATCCCGGACAGGCATATACAATGGTTCCATCCAGCTTCTTCTGATAATTATGTCGGGTGGTGGCCACACTGCAGCCTGGCCAGGTGTCCTCACGGGGAAGTGGGTGTGCATATGGGTGGATGTCAGAAGGTTGTGCATGCAACTGAGTGTTGCTTTTGAGTGTTTGGAGGGAGTGATGAGTGCTTTGAATGTATATCTGGAGAATGGTTTGGGGTGGGCAGGGTGCATGAGATTATAGTATTTGTGTATGTTATCGTGTACTGGGTGTTGTTTTGATGTTCTTTGGCATGTGTGGGTGTTTTGCTATGTAGTGTAGTGGATGGTGTGGGTTTGTGAAGGCTGCAGCAAATGTTTGTGTGCCTCTCATGTCAAGATGATCCTTGATTTTGAGGACATTGGTTTCATGGTGTAAGTGGTTTGTAGGTGTGGTAGCTGTGCAGCCTGTGATTATCTTTAGGGTTCTGTTTTGTATGGTCTGAAGGGTGTTGAGATGAGTCTCAGAAAGGTTTGTGGCCCAGGCAGGGCTTGCATAATCCATCACTGATCGAAAATATTGTTTGTACACTGTGGTTGTGGTTTCTTTGTTGCTTTATCTACTTAATAGCCATTACTTGATTAACTGTATATATGCTTTTTATTTTGCCTTTATATATATATATATATATATATATATATATATATATATATATATATATATATATATATATATATATATATATATATATATATATAATAGCCATTACTTGATTAACTGTATATATGCTTTTTATTTTGCCTTTATATATATATATATATATATATATATATATATATATATATATATATATATATATATATATATATATATATATATATATATATATATATATATATATATATATATATATATATATATGTATACACAAGGGAAATAACTGAAAAAAAAACAATGGTTCCACACGTGAAATAATTGGGGAAAAAAAAATGGTTCCACCTATAACAAGAAAATCGTCAATACTCACCATAAACATAAAATGAAAACAGATACCAGAAGAAAAATGGAAATCTAAGAATCCAATAGCAAGGGTTGATGCGGCTGCTCTGCACCATGAGGCTCCTGAATAAGTTGAAGCTGAGGGTCAGGATGTCATATATGGTTTGGTCTTTACAACCTTCACACTTAGCTGTTAGGCGGGTGAAGAGGTTGAGCAATGGACCCATGGAAATCGTCACCACGCACAGACATAACCATACCTGGTAAGTTAGTTAGGAACATTCGTACATCACAGCACCCAACTTGTAATTACATAAGGAAAATACAATCACCCTGACATAAACAAAAGCAAATTTACGCCGAGATCAGCCAAAATATAAATAGTAAAGTTATAAGTAATACTGGAAAAACCTTCGTATCCATAAGGCTATGCTTACTTATAAACCCGGACAGCAGTACAGAATAAATGACTGGACATAAACACAGACTCTAGGAAATAAATCTAAGAGAGTCTTCGGAGCAAAATTTGAAAGTTATATTTACCACAATAAGTATTAATGATTGGTACAGTACAATGATGAACTAAAGTCCCGCAAGAAATGTGTTAGCCAATTTAGTCACTTGATGATTTTGCCATATGGGTCGGCTTGTTCAAGGAATGGATTCCGATGGGTAAAAGTAAGGATCACATACATATATATTTTCCATATTGTAAAACATGTTATCCATATTCCAGAAATATAAAGTAAGTAATGTACAGTTGCCATGAGATGGCTCGAGGCCACCCCATCCACAAACATACTGGTGTTGTATCTGGTATCAGTGATATAAATGAACTGGACCGAAATTCAGCCGTCTGCTCGGGTGAAACAAACCCAGTGTTAAGCTGTCAATATGCAGATTTAACTTTTCTGCAATGAGTATCATGCAAAACAAGCTTGTTGGTGCACGAGGTGGCCTCAAGTCATCCGATGGCAACAGTACGTATGTGAACATGAATGAAAAACATGCTTGCTCCGATGAGTTACGGGTCATATCGAGACATTTCGAAAAGAGAATAGGCAAGGCAGCATAATTTATGGTCGGAGAGAATAGTTTTTTTTTTTTTTTTTTCATTGCGCCGTAGCGTCAGTTAACAGGCAGACAACAATACATACGGTTAGGCGAAACACATGAAAATCCACTGACTACAACCCCACACACACACACACACACACATCACGAAAACATAACAGAATGAAGCACAAGCATACAGACAAATATTTACATTATGACCTACTTAAATCCACCAAAACGAGGGTGGAGTACCAGAAGTTCCTCCAGAACCTGATGGTTCAGCAGGTGTCGACAAACCACATCAAGTGGCAGGCCCCGGGGCAGCAAATGTCGGACAGTGGGGCAGGCCAGGCAATAGTGCTCTATAGTGTTAGCAAAAGGCGCTCTACACAAGCGACACTCAGTGAATGGAGGCTCACCCTGCATCCCAGCAACCTGCCATGGTGGCCGGTAGCCAAGCCTCAAATAAGCAGAGACTACACTGTGCCTCCGAACCATGAGGCCTCGACGACGGTAGGAATATTTATGACGGCAGACAGACTCGTAGTGGGTGATGGAGATGCTGAAGGGCCTCTCTGAATCCCTGCGTCGCCATACAGGGAGGAGAGCGGCGGAGCAAACTCTAGTGAGGTAGCATGTTAGAAAGAGAGGACGTCCAGCACCACGAGGAGGCAGATGGCAGGCTTCCTTTGCGAGTCTGTCAACTGTACCATTGTGATGTAAACCTACATGGGATGGCACCCATAAAAATTTGACAGTCAAGTTACGATGACGCAATATGGACAAATACGACAAAATCTGCTGAACAACAGTAGAGTGTGTGGGCTGAACACTAGAGAGGGAATGAAGGACAGGTTTGGAGTCACAAAAAATGGCAGCATTAACTCCACATTGACAAACAAGACTAACAGCATCCAGAATGGCATACAGTTCACACAATGTTGAGCTAGAGTGGTTACAGAGACGACGGCCAACCCAGCCCCCTGGAGGTGACTCCATGTCAGGTGAGACACCTGCAAAACCTGCTGCACCATCCACCTGCAATGAGCCATCAGTGTAGAAGCAGTATGGATCTGTGATGGAGGACGTCACTGTTTCTATGTGTTCCAAAGCCAACTGCTGATGTAGAGAAGGCAGTTCTGACTTGGAAGTAGGTGTGAAGCTCACATCAGGTGTTGGTAGCATCAATGGAGGGGGCCCTGGGGGGACGTCTACAACCATTATATCTATATTAAAATTATGGAGCATAGAGGAAACAGACCTTATAAAAGTATGTCCAGCAGGCAGTATGTTAGGGACAGGGGAGTTTGGTCTAAGAGAAGTTCTGACTAACTGAGAGTAATGGGGTGAAAGATGTGGGAAATGGAGGCACTTGACAGTGAAGCAAGTAACATTACAATAAATTGTCTCCACTAACGGGGGAAGAAGCAACTCACGCTGCATGTTCACTATCCTGGTCGACATTGGACAGCCGAAAATTATTCTCATTGCTCTATTCTGAAAATTTTCTAAAGTTTCCAGAGTAGCCCTAGGAAGTTGAATCAAAGCAGGGGAGAGGTAGTCAACAACTGAACGGATAAAAGCAATATAGATGGTTCTGGCTACTGGGATGGAGATGCCCGAGGAGTTGTTAGAGAGCCATTGAAGTGGTGTGAGTCGGGCCTGGAGACGACTCAATAAGTCCTGATTAATGGGATGGTTTTGAGATCTAGCAGGGACAATCAGCCAAATATTGACTGGTGCGCCCAGGTAACGGTACTGGGAACACATGGGAATGACAGTCCCTCCATTGGTGAATACTGGCCGAGCTTGAGGAAGGCGGCAAGTGAATATTCTGCTCTTATCTGGGGAGACAATAATACCACAGTGAGAGGAGGCCACAGAGAAGGAGTCAAGAAACCGCTGGAGATCCCTTGGTGAGGTAGAATGAACACAGATATCATCAGCATAGCACGTAATTGTAGTTTCAGGAATATCAGGGAGAGAAGTGAGCAACCGATGCATCAGAATATTAAATAACAATGGGCTGAGAACACCCCCTTGAGGCGTACTAAGATGAAAACTGAGCAAAGGACTGAGCGCACCACTGAAAAGCACACGGGAGGTCCTGTTACTCAGGTAACCCCGAATCCACAGTAGTAGATTATCCTTTATCCCAAAGTCACCTAGTTGATCCAAAATGACGTCTCTATTAGCAACATCGAAGGCACTTCGAAGGTCAATTAAGGCCACCACACTGTCCCTGGAAAGGCGAGAGTACAGGTTGACTGGACAGTGGTGTGTGCTCCGCTGTGGAAGGAAACCAAACAGCCATGGAAAAAGGCGATCCTGCAGTCTGTACATGAGACGATTAAGTAATATTCTCTCCATAACCTTACAAAAACTGGAAGTAAGGGAAATAGGCCTGAACTTCGCAGTGCCGGGCTTAGGGATGGGTATTATTGTGCTGCTGGTCCAGGCTCGTGGTACACTACCGTCACGAAGACAAAGATTGTACAGTCGAAGTGGAGGGTTTCCAGGAACTTGTTGAAGTAGGCGCAGCACAGCATAAGTAATACCATCATCACCAGGGGAAGAAGATCTACCCCAAGAGAGAGCACGGCGCAACTCCTCCTCAGTTATCTCCTCTGCATCATCGTCATCATCTTGTAACAGAGCAGACATTAGACGTAGCCGATGGACAGCAGCACGGGAAGCGAGTGCATCTTGTATGTGGATGGGTAGACTGGCTGGGGTAGATTGTTCTGACCAAGCATCGACAAGTTGTTGGACATAGTCGGCGGGAGTGTGATAACGAGCAGTGGCCGGTGTCTTTTAACAACCTGATGGATGAGGTGCCACATAGAAGCCACACTTGTTTGCTGGTTGTTGCTGTCCGTAAACCGCTGCCAAGACTCAGTGTGAGCACACTCCTGCAGGGCAACTAAAGCGTCCCTAGACATCTGTTAACGATGGAGCAGGTCAGGGGTTGGGTTGGCTTGAAACAATAAGCCATTACATTCAGCCTCCTCCTTTGCCTCCTGTATACGTGCATCCAGCTTCCAGGGGTGGGCAGTATGGCGATGCTGGAGGTGTGGTCGGGAGACGTATAGCCTAAAAAATTCATGAGTAGCAGATACAAGATCAGAGTACAACTGTACAGCTGATGATATGTCAAATGTAGGGAATACATGGGCCATAAATAAGATGTAAGTCGGGCAATATTTAGGGGGCACAGCAATATGCAAACGAGTGGCTGAAGCACTTGACCCAGCAGTTAGAGAATAATGAAACCGAAGAGCGATGTGGTCAGAGAATAAGTCTGGCACGGAGGAGCACAGTACCTGAGATGTTATCATGCCAGACGAGATGATGTAATCCAGAGTACCTCCCCGACACTGAGTGGCACCATCAGTGTCCCAGCGTGTCAGATGATGCTTGTGGATGTATGAAAGGAGATGAACACCATTACAATTAACAGAGCCAGTACCATCACCCAAATCAGAATGCCGAGCATTAAAATCTCCCATATACACCACACCACGCACTGTTGGAGAAGGAAGAGCCTCAAGTGTAAGTCTAGCTGGGGCAGAATAGACATTACATAGGTGGAGTACTCCATTCCCAGGTAGAACCTCAAATAGCTGAAAGGTCATGTCAGAATCAGTGGAGGTACGGAGGAGGCAATATGGCAAGGAGCTATGTATGTAAGTCAGGAGACCATTCCTTACCAGATGAACATATGGCACATAACCTGAGAGAGGAGGAGCTTGCCCAGCAGTGAGCGGCCATCCTGGAAATGCTTCCCGGAGAAAAATAACACTGGGATGATGCTGAAAAACATAGGTCTTGAGTTGAGTGAGCTTAGCACAACTAGTGATACCACATACATTCCAGGAGATGACATCCAGCTGGCAATCACTAGCGAACTCTGTATTTGGAGGTAGAAGTCCGGTGCGTGGGGGCAGATGAGCGACCTGGAGAAGATGATGGACCAGGAGAAGGGACTGACTCAAAATGCTTTTCAAGGCGATATGCAACAGTATCCATCTTTTCGGTAAGGGTTGTGACAGTTGAGATGATGGCTTGCTGAGCCTCGACCAAGGTGGAGAGCTTAGAGTCATTAGCAGCCTGAGTGGCAACCAGCCCATCAGTCATGGCTTCAAGGGCAGAAAAGCGGTTCTCGAGAGCCATACATTGTGCCATGAGGGTAGCAACAGACTTGCGGAGGGCCAGGTCTGGAGGCGAGGCAGGGCTGGTAGGAGGAGCAGACTGGGGAGGTGGTGGTGGCGGTGGTGGAGGGGGAGCAATAGTAGAGACACGAGCTTGGACCTGACGTCGAGTACATCCATGCCACACATTAACCCCTGGCTGAAGGCATCGTAGACACTTCCATGGAGACGTTACACCCCTGACAGAACACGTCTTGGAATCGTGGTCGGCAGCAAACCATGCACACTTCAGCCTGGCAGAACACTATTGGGAGATATGCCGAACTCCCCAGCACCTGTAGCATAGCACCAAGGCTGATCATTATGAAGTTTCCTCACCTCACACGGTGGAAGACAAGGGAGGAAATCAAAGGAAATCTCATTTGGAGGTGGATCTGGTTGACCAGACAACAACAATACGGCTAATGAGGGAACCATCTTGGAAAAAACGACGGGCAGAATACACACCAGGGTATCCCTTGACAAGTTTCGGGTCAACATCAATAGGAAAACGGGTGAGGATGTAGCTGGGGAACTTACGAGGCCTGTTGGGTGAGTCTTCAAGAATGAGAGGCAAAGACAAAAATTCACCAGCATTGACTCAATCAATGATGTCCTGACGCTTCCTAGAGATGTAGACAAACCGGGAGGTGACAGCGGCCATCTTGACTTCAGCCAGTTAACGCTGCAGCTGGAAGGCCCTGTTGACATCAGACAACCAACGCAACTTTGTGTCTGTAGATGGGTTCCCAGAGAAGGAGAGCTTGACATAGGCATCTTGGGGCAAAAGCAGGAAGGTTGGACGAGGGCAAGGAGTTGGTATACAAGGAAGAAACACCAGGGTGAGGCAGAGAAAGTACGTCGTGCACAGCTGAAGCACCCTTCGCTGTCTTGGCAGCTGGAGGCAAATAGTCCACACCATCAGAATCCTGCGAGGAGTTGGATGAGGCGTCAACGGGTCGCTTGGTAGAGGTTGAGGAGGTGGAAGGCTGCAACCTGAGGTGTGGAGTGACCGAGGAGAGGGGGGGGAGGGTTGCGAGAAGGCAGCTCAGGCCAGTGATCCTCAATTGGAGACTCGTCTTCCTCCGACATGACCAAGTCGGCCTCCAAGCAGGAATCCGCGCTCTCCATCAGACCAGGCAAGGCCTAGATGGAAAGCAAACAACAACACGAACAACTGAACACTCATTCAGCCAGGGACACACACACCCACACACACACAGACAATCACAACAAAACTATACACAGAACCACAACAGACAAACAACACCACAGAAACAACAACACACAAACAAGAACTCACAAACAATACAAAAAACACACAAACAAGAGCTGCAAAACAACCTAAACAACAACACAAACAAGAATGGAGGCAGAGCGCCACGAGTACGTCCACACTCCACCAGTTCTGGAGCGAGACTCGAGAATAAGGTTCGTGTGCTTTCCAAGACACGACTCGAACTGTTGTCTTGTTAATTAAGCTTAGTGGGATATGAACTGTACAGTCGGCGGCAGAAGTCCTGTCGCCTCACCTGTTTCACCGGGACACGCAGTGTTCATGTATTCAAGAAATACGCACGTTTCATACACCTAATAATCACGAGTCTATGAACATTGCGTGCCTCAGTAAAGCAAGTGATTCGATAGGACTTTTGCCGCCGACTGTACACTCGTGATTCATAATTTCTGACCAGAGTGTGAGGAGCAGAAAGCTTCGAATCGCATGGTATTGCTCATTTCCCCACCCAGTACACTTATAAAGGCTGATTTCGAATGCAGGGTATGTGTGGTGCCTGCCGTTTGTCTCTGGTCAGATATTACGTATCACAAGTGTACTGTACAGCCTCAAATAACAACAACTCAATGCACACTTTTATATTCCTCTGACCACTCCAGAGACATTTTCTACACTCTGAATTCGTCATAAAATCTGTCAGAATCACATGTTGTGGTACTACAGTGCAGTCGGTGGCAAAACTCGTGTCGCCTCACTTAATTAACGTTTCTTAAAGGATAACATATAGGATAATCATCTAACAAACACATACACCGACACAGCATTTCAATATCAAGGGGGAAAATTAAGAATCTTCTCTGATTTTTCAATTTACGAGCCTGTGAAGCTAATATTTCTATATTGTACTTCATGAATTGGCAGATGTTTCGACACGACTTTTCCTGTACATTTGACAGTGTGTGAACAGGAAGGAATCAAAGGCCTTTTTCCTCATCAATTTTCCCCCTGATTCACTACAACTTCTCTCTCTTCGCCACAACATTGCATCACTTTTATCGTTATTACATTTGACATAGTTCTTTTGAACTTTCTCAGTGAATGCTTCCTCCCTTCAGGAATGCATGCAATACTCTTCAAGCTACTCGATCTCAAACGTTTTCTGTCCAACTCCTATATGCAATAGTTAACTGGTATTCTCAGTCTTTTATATACACAATTGGGCAACTATGGAACACTCTTCCTCCATCCATCTTTCCCCATAGGCTACTCTGATTTATGCCCTACAAACGCAATGTGTCTAGGCATTTCAAACTAAATTGGAGATGATTTTGGACCTCTCTCACTTACCATATTTCACGGGTGAGGACACTATCCGAGTTTTCAACCTTTTATCTACACACTCTATAATATAAAAAAGAAAATCATAATCTCCTTTGATTTATAAATTACCATTACACTTGATTTTTTTTGTTCTCTTTTATCTTTAACGCTTACCATAGGAGTAAATGGAGAAAACACAGCAAATACTCTGTTTCTTATCTTGGGAGCCTGTGACACAATTGTGGTTGATTCCATGTAGTAAGGTATTGTGAAATCAACAACAGTTTCGCGACTCTCTGAAATATATAATGGAAAATATAGTTATACACGAAGATTCTACTGTTATTTCATTCACTGTTATAATATGTTTGCTACTTCATCCTCCAAAATATTAGGGTTATTTGCACATTAGACAGTTATGAATGTATGATTATGCATAATCTTGTTACACAATTATTATTCTATAGATGATATGAAAATAGCATACTTATCCCTATAATGAAATTACACTACCTGAACAAAGTGTTATGATTCGTTTCCAGGCAATGATAATATTTCATATGCCCTTTTATACTACATGTCATCCGTTTATGAAGATCATCCAAGTTTAACTAAGCCATTTTGGTTAGAGTCAGGTCTGTTTTGTTAGACTGGTAATGTCTCCTCACGGATCCCGAGGGTGGGGTTTGGCTACTTCCTCATGTGATATTTTGTAGGTACAGTCGCGGCAGATAGTCCTTGACCATTCTGTTTCAGACTGTGAACACATGGATTCTTTGCTTCAGTCAACCGCCTTATGATAGTATGGGTACAAATGTTTCGAGTTTTCGGATGCTCCTATGTTGGTCACTGCTATCCATCACTGCCTGGTCAAGGACTATTTGCCACGACTGTACAGTCGCGCACCACATTCCCTAGCCCACCTGAGTCGAGGTCTCGCTCCGGAACAGGTTGAGTGTGGACGTACTTGTGGCGCTGCCTCCATTCTCGTTTGTGTTGTTGTTTGTGTTGTTTTGGAGCTCTTGTTTGTGTTTTTTGTGTTGTTTGTGAGTTCTTGTTTGTGTGTTGTTGTTTCTGCGGTGTTGCTGGTGTTGTTTGTCTGTTGTGGTTCTGTGTATAGTTTTGTTGTGATTGTCTGTGTGTGTGTGGGTGTGTGTGTGTCCCTGGCTGATTGAGTGTTTAGTTGTTTGTGTTGTTGTTTGCTTTCCATCTAGGCCTTGCCTGGCCTGATGGAGAGTGCGGATTCCTGCTTGGAGGCCGACTTGGCAATGTCGGAGGAAGACGAGTCTCCAATTGAGGATCACTGGCCTGAGCTGCCTTCTCGCAACCCTCCCCCCACTCTCCTCGGTCACTCCGCAGCTCAGGTTACAGCCGTCCACCTCCTCAACCTCTACCAATCGGCTACGTCTAATGTCTGCTCTGTTACAAGATGATGACGATGATGCAGAGGAGATAGCTGAGGAGGAGTTGCGCCGTGCTCTCATTCGGGGTAGAGCTTCTTCCCCTGGTGATGATGGTATTACTTATGCTGTGCTGCGCCTACTTCAACAAGTTCCTGGGAACCCTCTACTTCGACTGTACAATCTTTGTCTTCGTGACGGTTGTGTACCACGAGCCTGGACCAGCAGCACAATAATACCCATCCCTAAGCCCGGCACTGCGAAGTTCAGGCCTATTTCCCTTACTTCCTGTTTCTGTAAGGTTATGGAGAGAATCTTACTCAATCGTCTCATGTACAGACTGCAGGATCGCCTCTCTCCATGGCTGTTTGGTTTCCTTCCCCAGCGGAGCACACATCACTGCCTAGTCGACCTGTACTCTCGCCTTTCCAGGGACAGTGTGGTGGCCTTCATTGACCTTCGAAGTGCCTTCGATGTTGCTAATAGAGACGTCATTTTGGATCAACTGGTTGACTTTGGGATAAAGGGTAATCTACTACGGTGGATTCGGGGCTACCTGAGTAACAGGACCTCCCGTGTGTTTTTCAGTGGTGCACTCAGTCCTTTACAAAGTTTTCATCTTGGTACGCCTCAAGGTGGTGTTCTCAGCCCATTGTTATTTAATATTCTGATGCATCGGTTGCTCACTTCTCTCCCTGATATTCCTGGAACTACAATTACGTGCTATGCTGATGATATCTGTGTTCATTCTACCTCACCAAGGGATCTCCAGCGGTTTCTTGACTCCTTCTCTGTGGCCTCCTCTCACTGTGGCATTATTGTCTCCCCAGATAAGAGCAGAATATTCACCTGCCGCCTTCCTCAAGCTCAGCCAGTGTTCACCATTGGAGGGACTGTCATTCCCATGTGTTCCCAGTACTGCTACCTGGGTGCGCCAGTCAATATTTGGCCGATTGTCCCTGCCAGACCTCAAGACCATCCCATTGTCCAGGACTTATTGGGTCGTCTCCAGCGCCGACTTACACCACTTCAATGGCTATCTAACAACTCCTCGGGCATCTCCATCCCAGTAGCCAGGACCATCTATATTGCTTTTATCCGTTCAGTTGTTGATTACCTTTCCCCTGCTCTGATTCAACTTCCTAGGGCTACTCTGGAAACTTTAGAAAAATTTCAAAATAGAGCAATGAGAATTATTCTCGGCTGTCCAATGTCGACCAGGATAGTGAACATGCAGCGTGAGTTGCGTCTTCCCCCGTTAGTGGAGAGAATTTATTCTAATGTTACTTGCTTCACTGTCAAGTGCCTCCATTTCCCACATCTTTCACCCCATTACTCTCAGTTAGTCAGAACTTCTCTTAGACCAAACTACCCGGTCCCTCCCATACTGCCTGCTGGACGTACTCTTATAAGGTCTGTTTCCTCTGTGCTCCGTGGTCTTAATATAGATATAATGGTTGCAGACGTCCCCCCAGGGCCCCCTCCATGGATGCTACCAACACCTGATGTGAGCTTTACACCTACTTCCAAGTCGGAGCTGCCTTCTCTACAGCAGCAGTTGGCTCTGGAACACATAGAAACAGTGACTTCCTCCATCACAGATCCATACTGCCTCTACACTGATGGCTCATTGCAGGTGGATGGTGCAGCAGGTTGTGCTGTTTTCTCGCCTGACCTGGAGTCACCTCCAGGGGGCTGGGTTGGCCGTCGTCTCTGTAACCACTCTAGCTCAACATTGTGTGAACTGTATGCCATTCTGGATGCTGTTAGTGTTGTTTGTCAACGTGGAGTGAATGCTGCCATTTTTTGTGACTCCAAACCTGCCCTTCATTCCCTCTCTAGTGTTCAGCCCACACACTCTACTGTTATTCAGCAGATTTTATCGTTTTTGGCCTTATTGCGTCACCGTAACTTGACTGTCAAATTTTTATGGGTGCCATCCCATGTAGGTTTACGTCACAATGGTACAGTTGACAGACTCGCAAAGGAAGCCTGCCATCTGCCTCCTCGTGGTGCTGGACGTCCTCTCTCCCTGACATGTTACCTCTCTAAAGTCCGCTCCGCCGCTCTCCTCCCTGTACGGCGACGCAGGGATGCAGAGAGGCCCTTCAGCATCTCCATCACCCATTACGAGTCTGTCTGCCATCACAAATATTCCTACCGTCGTCGAGGCCTCATGGTTCGGAGGCACAATGTAGTCTCTGCTCGTTTGAGGCTTGGCTACCGGCCACCGTGGCAGGTTGCTGGGATGCAGGGTGAGCCTCCCTTCACTGAGTGTCGCTTGTGTCGAGCGCCTCGTGCTAACACTATAGAGCACTATTGCCTAGCCTGCCCCACTGTTCGACACTTGCTGCCCCAGGGCCTGCCACTTGATGTGGTTTGTCGACACCTGCTGAACCATCAGGTTCTGGAGGAACTTCTGGTGCGCCACCCTCGTTTTGGTGGATTTAAGTAGGTCATGATATAAATATTTGTCTGTATGCTTGTGCTTCATTCTGTTATGTTTTCGTGATGTGAGTGTGTGTGCGCATGTGTGTGTGCTTGTGTGTGTATGTGGTCATTGGGTTCTCGTGAGTCCCGCTTACCCTTGTGTACTGTTGTCTGCCTATTGACTGACGCTACGGCGCAATGAATTTAAAAAAAAAAAAAAAAAAAAAAAAAAAAACCTCTACCAAGCGACCTGTTGATGCCTCGTCCGACTCCTCGCAGGATTCCGATGGTGTGGACTGTTTGCCTCCAGCTGCCAAGACAGCCAAGGGTGCTTCAGCTGTGCACGACGTACTATTGGCCACAAGTATTCGTACCCACCTCTGTTTTGCTTCAACCAGAATTCATCTGGTAACACTGACTCACATGTCCAGATGTATGATATCCTTCTGTTCCCCCTCTTCACTTTCCCTTCACATGAATAAGGCGATATATATCTGTAGCTATTTACTTACATTGTGGCGATATTCTATAATTAGTGTGCTTTATCCCTTCATTCTGTCAAACTATTTACTTTGATGTCACTTTCATTTGTTAAAAATTAAGAGAACTGGTCCCCCTCTATCTTTCTTTCCCATCTTTAGCTCCACCTCCCTCATCCCTCCCCCCTCTTTCTCTCTACTGTTCCCTCCCTTCACCCTCTTTCTCTCCACTGCTCCCTCCCACCCCCTTCTTTCTCTCCACTGCCCCCTCTCTCCCCCCTCTTTCTCTCCACTGCTCCCTCCATCCCCTCTCTACCTAATAACATGCGCCCTCCATCCTCATCTGTCTATCTTGTTCCCTTACTCCCTCTCTTCCTCATTCCCTCAACTTATCATCTAACTTTCTCTATCTGTCGTTTTCCCTTCCTCTTTCCACTTACTCACACTCTCTTCTATCCTAATCACTCTCATACTCTAAATGTTTTACCTTGTATTGAGTTCGAATTTCTTTCGTATTTATTGCTTTTATCTATGAGAAGCGTTTCCTAACTTCTTCCTTGTATCTACTGGTTTATTAAAGGTATCATTTTTTGTCTGACTTATATTTTTTAGTGATATTTGAGTCTGATGGATCAGGAAATTAAAGAGTTTGTTTATCACATGGGTGGACTCCACATTTCTCCTAGACCTTCCACTTTCCATCATTCCAGTCTAACGACAGGTTGGAATCTTTTTAGCCTTGCCCATTAATATTTTCAAATAACAGTGTAAAATATATTAAAACTCTCTCTCTCTGCTTTTGTTTATAGAGCGGCGCAATATCAAAATCAATTAGTGGTCCGCACCCCTGCATTCCCAATAATGCTAACATTCATTTAATTTAATTCCTGATTCAGAAAGAAAGTGCTAATTGAGTAAAGAAGCTCCTTCACAAACATAGTTATTCATATTGGATTGTGTGTACTGATGTTAAAACTATGAATTTATTTTATCCGTATACTTCAGGGGACCTGGTATTAGTTTATTACAGTTGTAGTGAAATGCAGTGGTATGAATATAGTGTTAGGCACTGCCAAGATATGTTTCTTGTTTTTTCTTAATTAAATGTATAAATACTATGTTATTCCTAATTTTAATGCAACTGTTTTCTTGAGTTTTTACGCTTGTTTTTTGATGGTTTCAAACATTTTTTTACACATTAATTTGACAATTGATTTATATAAAAAAATTGTTTTATGATGCTAAGGATAAACTGTGGACAGGCACGAACTGACCAGAGGTGGTTGAATCACATTTGTTTTCGACTTCGTTCGGCTGCATGAATCTTTCGAATCTTTAGGTTTGAAGCCAAAGGATTCATACTCATTGTAATACTGTTTTCTGTCCTTGGCTGCCGTCTATACCCTGCCAAATAAGCAATTTTTTTCGGGATAGAATACAAGGGGACTACACATTCGTAGGATCATAAGCCCGATAAAATTATTATCCGCCGACTTGGCGGAGCTTAACTTATCTGAAAACGATCCAGATGTATTAATACCTTATTTCCGAGAATAAATGGTTCTGTGCTTACTCATGTTGAAATGTTTTCCTTGGATTTATATAAGTTCAAGGAAACCAGAGCACACCAATGTCTAAAATGGGAACAGTAATACTTGTGCAGCTATGTTGAACAAATATGTTTATGCAAAAACGTAAACATTCGTAATTATTCGTTTACGGTAAACAAAGGTCATGTGCTTTAACCAGTGTTGTCGAGTGTTTGCAAAGGTTTGAAATTACTTCATGAATTTTTAGGTGAAAAAAATAATGTGGCTAATACTGAACTTTGGGCTCAGAATGGGAATTGTAACTAAATAACACAACACACACACACATACACAGGAGAGAGAGAGAGAGAGAGAGTAATCGAGGGAGGGAGGGAGGTAGGGAGCAAGAAGAGACAGGCAGGGGAAGCGAGGGAGGTAGCAGGGGAGACAGAGAGGGAGGGTGGTAGCACAGGAGACAGGGAGGGGGGAGGGAAGGAGCAGGAGACAGAGATGGAGAGGAGGAGGGGGATAGGAAACGGAAACCTCAATATTCATCAATAAAATCATTCTAATTTCCCAGTAAATACAGTTTGACTGAATAGATGGATAAACCACAATATTCATAGAATATTACTTCAAGGTATATACAGTAAATAACTACGAGAATGTGAAAGGAAAGTGAGGTAGGAAATAGAGGATATCATACATCTGGACATGGGGGATGGGGTTCAGTGTTACCAGATGAATTCTGTGTTAGGCAAAACTGAGGTGGGTACGAATACTTGTGGCCGATAGTACCTTCTCTGCCTCACCCTGGTGTTTCTTCTTTGTATACCAACTCCTTGCCCTCGTCCAACCTTCCTGCTTTTGCCCCGAGAGATGCCTATGTCAAACTCTCCTTCTCTGGAAACCCATCTACGGACACAAAGCTGCGTTGGTTGTCTGATGTCAACAGGGCCTTCCAGTTGCAGCGTGAACTGGCTGAAGTCAAGATGGCTGCTGTCACCTCCCGGTTTGTCTACATCTCTAGGAAGCGTCAGGACATCATTGATAGAGTGAAGGCTGGTGAATTTTTATCTCTACCTCTCATTCTTGAAGACTCACCTGAGAGGCCTTGTAAGTTCCCCAGCTACATCCTTACCCGTTTTCCTATTGATGTTGACCCGAAACTTGCTAAGGGATACCCTGGTGTGTACTTTGCCCGTCGTTTTTTCCAAGATGGTTCCCCCATTAGCCGTATTGTTGTTGTCTAGAGTCAACCTGATCCACCTCCAAATGAGATTTCCTTTGATTTCCTCCCTTGTCTTCCACCGTGTGAGGTGAGGAAACTTCATAATGACCAGCCTTGGTGCTACAGGTGCTGGGGTGTGGGGCATATCTCCCGGTACTGTTCTGCCAGGCCGAAGTGTGCATGGTGTGCTGCCGACCATGATTCCAAGACGTGTCCTGTCAGGGGCAAACCATCACGTCCTGCTGCCTCCACCTCCTGAGGATACGTCTCGATGGAAGTGTCCACGATGCCTTCAGCCAGGGGTTAACGTGTGGCATGGATGTACTCGACGTCAGGTCCAGGCTCGTGTCACTACTATTGCTCCGCCTCCACCACCACCACCACCTCCCCAGTCTGCTCCTCCTACCAGCCCTGCCTCACCAGACATGGCCCTCCGCAAGTCTGTTGCTACCCTCATGGCACGATGTACGGCTCTCGAGAACCACTTTTCTGCCCTTGAAGCCAGGATTGATGGGCTAGTTGCCGCGCAGGCTGCCAATGACTCCAAACTCTCCACCTTGGTCGAGGCTCAGCAGGCCATCATCTTAACTGTCACTACCCTTACCGAAAAGATGGATACTGTTGCATCTCGCCTTGAAAAGCTTTTCGAGTCAGTCCCTTCTCCTGGTCCATCTTCTTTTCCAGGTCGCTCATCTGCCCCCACTCACCGGACTTCTACCTCCAAATACAGAGTTCGCTAGTGATTGCCGGCTGGATGTCATCTCCTGGAATGTATGTGGTATCCCCAGTTATGCTAAGCTCACTCAACTCAAGGCCTATGTTTTTCATCATCATCCTAGTGTTATTTTTCTCCAGGAAGCATTTCCAGGACGACCGCTCGCTGCTGGGCAAGCTCCTTCTCTCTCAGGTTATGTGCCATATGTTCATCTGGTAAGGAATGGTCTCCTGACTTACATACATAGCTCCTTGCCACATCGCCTTCTCCGTACCTCCACTGATCCTGACATGACCTTTCAGCTATTTGAGGTTCTACCTGGGAATGGAGTACTCCAACTATGTAATGTCTATTCTGCCCCAGCTAGACTCACTCTTGAGGCTCTTCCTTCTCCAACAGTGCGTGGTATGGTTTATATGGGAGATTTTAATGCTCGGCATTATGATTTGGGTGATGGTTCTGGCTCTATTAATCGTAATGGTGTTCGTTTCCTTTCATACATCCGCAAGCATCATCTGACACGCTGGTACACTGGCGGAGCCACTCATTGCCGGGGAGGTACTCTGGATTACATCCTCTCGTCTGGCCTGATAGCATCTCGGGTCCTATGCTCCTCCGTGCCAGACTTATTCTCTGATCACATCGCTCTTCGGTTTCATTATTCTCTAACTGCTGGGTCAAGTGCTTCAGCCACTCGTTTGCGTATTGCTGTGCCCCCTAAATATTGCCCGACTAACATCTTATTCATGGCCCATGTATTCCCTACATTTGACATCATCAGCTGAACAGTTGTACTCTGATCTTGTATCTGCTACTCATGACTTTTATAGGCTATACGTCTCCCGGCCACACCTCCAGCATCGCCATACTGCCCACTCCTGGACGCTGGATGCACGTATACAGGAGGCAAAGGAGGAGGCTGAACTTGATGGCCTATTGTTTCAAGCCAACCCAACCCCTGACCTGCTCCATCGTTACCAGATGTCTAGGGACGCTTTAGTTGCCCTGTAGGAGTGTGCTCACACTGAGTCTTGGCAGCGGTTCACGGACAGCATCAACCAGCAAACAAGTGTAGCTTCTATGTGGCACCTCATCCGTCGGGTTGTTAAAAAGACACCGGCCACTGCTCGTCATCACACTCCCGCCGACTATGCCCAACAACTTGTCGATGCCTGGTCAGAACAATCTACCTCAGCCAGTCTACCCATCCACATACAAGATGCACTCACTTCCCGTGCTACTGTCCATCGGCTACGTCTAATGTCTGCTCTGTTGCAAGATGATGACGATGATGCAGAGGTGATAACTGAGGAGGAGTTGCGACGTGCTCTCTCTCGGGGTAGAGCTTCTTCCCCTGGTGATGATGGTATTACTTATGCTGTGCTGCGCCTACTTCAACGAGTTCCTGGGAACCCTCTACTTCTACTGTACATTCTTTGTCTTCGTGATGGTTGTGTACCACGAGCCTGGACCAGCAGCACAATAATACCCATCCCTAAGCCCGGCACTGCGAAGTTCAGACCTATTTCCCTTACTTCCTGTTTTTGTAAAGTTATGGAGAGAATCTTACTCAATCGTCTCATGTACAGACTGCAAGATCGCCTTTCTCCATGGCTGTTTGGTTTCCTTCCCCAGCGGAGCACACACCACTGCCTAGTCGACCTTTACACTCGCCTTAACAGGGACAGTGTGGTGGCCTTCATTGACCTTCGAAGTGCCTTCGATGTTGCTAATAGAGACATCATTTTGGATCAACTGGTTGACTTTGGGATAAAGGGTAATCTATTACGGTGGATTCGGGGCTACCTGAGTAACAGGACCTCCCATGTGTTTTTCAGTGGTGCGCTCAGTCCTTTGCGCAGTTTTCATCTTGGTACGCCTCAAGGGGGTGTTCTCAACCCATTGTTATTTAATATTCTGATGCATCGGCTGCTCACTTCTCTCCCTGATATACCTGGAACTACAATTACGTGCTATGCTGATGATATCTGTGTTCATTCTACCTCACCAAGGGATCTCCAGCGGTTTCTTGACTCCTTCTCTGTGTCCTCCTCTCACTGTGGCATTATTGTCTCCCCAGATAAGAGCAGAATATTCACCTGCCGCCATCCTCAAGCTCGGCCAGTGTTCACCATTGGAGGGACTGTCATTCCCATGTGTTCCCAGTATCGCTACCTGGGCGCACCAGTCAATATTTGGCCAATTGTCCCTGCCAGACCTCAAGACCATCCCATTGTCCAGGACTTATTGGGTCGTCTCCAGAGCCGACTTACGCCACTTCAATGGCTCACTAACAACTCCTCGGGCATCTCCATCCCAGTGGCCAGGACTATCTATATTGCATTTATCCGTTCAGTTGTTGATTACCTCTCCCCTGCTCTGATTCAACTTCCTAGGGCTACTCTGGAAACTTTAGAAAAGTTTCAGAATAGAGCAATGAGAATAATTCTCGGTTGTCCAATGTCGACCAGGATAGTGAACATGCAGCATGACTTGCGTCTTCCCCCGTTAGTGGAGAGAATTTATTGTAATGTTACTTGCTTCACTGTCAAGTGCCTCCATTTCCGACATCTTTCACCCCATTACTCTCAGTTAGTCAGGACTTCTCTTAGACCAAACTACCCGGTCCCTCCCATACTGCCTGCTGGACGTACTCTTATAAGGTCTGTTTCCTCTATGCTCCGTAGTCTTAATATAGATATAATGGTGGCCGACGTCCCCCCAGGACCCCCTCCGTGGATGCTACCAACACCTGATGTGAGCTTCACACCTACTTCCAAGTCGGAACTGCCTTCTCTACAGTGGCAGTTGGCTCTGGAACACATAGAAACAGTGACGTCCTCCATCACAGATCCATACTGCCTCTACACTGATGGCTCATTGCAAGTGGATGGTGCAGCAGGTTGTGCCGTTTTCTCGCCTGACATGGAGTCACCTCCAGGGGGCAGGGTTGGCCGTCGTCTCTGTAACCACTCTAGCTCAACATTGTGTGAACTGTATGCCATTCTGGATGATGTTAGTCTTGTTTGTCAACGTGGAGTGAATGCTGCCATTTTTTGTGACTCCTGACCTGCCCTTCATTCTCTCTCTAGTGTTCAGCCCACACACTCTACTGTTGTTCAGCAGATTTTATCGTTTTTGTCTTTATTGCGTCACCGTAACTTGACTGTCAAATTTTTATGGGTGCCATCCCATGTAGGTTTACATCACAATGGTACAGTTGACAGACTCGCAAAGGAAGCGTGCCATCTACCTCCTCGTGGTGTTGGACGTCCTCTCTCCCTGACATGTTACCTCTCTAAAGTCCGCTCCACCGCTCTCCTCCCTGTACGGCGACGCAGGGATGCAGAGAGGCCCTTCAGCATCTCCATCACACGTTATGAGTCTGTCTGCCTTCACAAATATTCCTACCATCGTCGAGGCCTCATGGTTCAGAGGCACAATGTAGTCTCTGCTCGTTTGAGGCTTGGCTACCGGCCACCGTGGCAGGTTGCTGGGATGCAGGGTGAGCCTCCCTTCACTGAGTGTCGCTTGTGTCGAGCGCCTCGTGCTAACACTGTAGAGCACTATTGCCTGGCCTGCCCCACTGTCCGACACTTGCTGCCCCGGGGCCTGCCACTAGATGTGGTTTGTCGACACCTGCTGAACCACCAGGTTCTGGAGGAACTTTTGGTACGCCACCCTCGTTTTGGTGGATTTAAGTAGGTCATAATGTAATATTTGTCTGTATGCTTGTGCTCCATTCTGTTATGTTTTCGTGATGTGTGTGTGTGGTGTGTGTGTGTGTGTGTGTGTGTGTGTGTATGTGTGGTTGTAGTCATTGTATTCTCATGAGTCCCGCCTACCCGTATGTATTGTTGCCTGCCTGTTGATTGACGCTACGGCGCAATTAATTAAAAAAAAAAAAAAAAACTATTGAATATTGTAAGCCTTGTTTCCGAAACTACTGTCAATAGTCAGTGGAAGGGGATTGTGTCAGAATTGTGTGTCAGTGCAGGCTGTGGCAAGGTTACCATTCCATGTATTTTTTTTTTATTTGCCCCGATGTTCTTTCCTTTCACATTATCAGCTCGTCCTCTCCGCTTCTTCCCCCCCCCCCCATTCTATCTCTGTTTCCTTCCTCCTGCGTGAATTCACCCACCCCTACTCTCTTTCCCCCTCCCCTCTCCTCCCGCCTCTCCCCCCTACCCCTCTTCCCCTCAATGATCGGTATACATATATATTCGTTTACGCTACCTGTCCTCAGTCATACCTGAAGAGGGCTACGTGATGTAACCAAAAAGTCGTATATCTTTATCAATAAATTACATGTAAAAGTGGGTTTTTCACTAGACTTCTGCATTCACGGCATTGTAAATTTTTCTTGTTCATTATACATTTATATATTTATTCTATAGCAAAATGCATAACAATTATATATATATATATATGGTGGGTTAACCACCCAAACACCTGACAACCATGCCTCGCCCTTCCACCTCAACCTTCCTTCCGCCCTCTCAGCACCACAGAGCTATAAACATAGAGCTCGCCACCCCCCCCCCCCTGGCGTGTCGCCACCGGAAGTGGGTTGGCGGCCATGACAGATAGCCCATCCCCTCAACTCGCCAGCCTGGTAGCTTATGCCAGGGTAAGATATTATTTCATTTATTCGGTCTTTTATTGATGATATGGTATATTAACTACATTATAGTGACTCACAATAATAAGTATTTCTTTAACCGATATATCAGTGAATGGCTGATTAAATATAAATACATTTCGGTTAATAGGTGAAATTAGTTAGATAAACAAAACTATCGTTGGCTCTCATCCACAGTCACCTTCTTATAATATATACATACAACGTACTTAATCTCTATTATGATAAATATTTTATGTTTACATTGTTCAGTATGAATGTATGTATGTCACACTAGAGTAATATGTGTGTGTATGTATGCATGTCACACTAGAATATGTGTGTATGTATGTATGTCACACTAGAGTAATATGTATGTATGTATGTCACACTAGAGTAATATGTATGTATGTATGTCACACTAGAGTAATATGTATGTATGTATGTATGTATTTCACACTAGAGTAATATGTATGTATGTATGTATGTTACACTAGAATAATTAATATGTATGTATATATGTCATACTAGAATAATATGTATGTATGTCACACTAGAGTAATATGTATGTTTGTCACACTAGAGTAATATGTATGTATGTATGTAAGGTAAGTGGAGGGAGAGGGAGACAGATTACAGTTATATATATTTGTCTTGTTTAATAAACCAGTTTAAGTTTAATTTCTTTGCATAATTTTCCGTATGGACATTATCTCAGCCTTGTTAATTGATTTAACAAAACATTACAATGCATTACAAATCAGGAAAATGTCAATAACTGTGGATAGAAACAAACTATACAAGTACGTACGGGAGTTCAAAGCGCGCGCCAATGGCCATTCAAAATGGCCGCCGACTTGTGACACTCCTCCCCTATCTAATAACACAGGGTTAAGCGCTCTAGGTTTGTAGCTCTGTGCTCAGCACCTGTATTCTTTATCTTCACTTTCTCTTCATTTTCATTACGTTATTTTTTTTACTTCATATATATCTCTGTCGCTCATATAATTTATATTTAATTACATCGTGGTTAGAATATTTACAACACATTACACTGCACGTATTAAAATTTTTACTTTATTTCCTCACCACCCAAGAACTGCAATGTAGGCTGTGGAGAGTGTTGCCGCTCGTGATGCTTTTAACGTATATATTTTTATTAAGAAAAGGTATATTTTTAATTATTTTCTTTCAAATTATATTATAGACTTAAACGTTACTTTACTTACCTAACCAAGAACTACAGTATAATTCGATAAAAGTGACAACATGGTATTATATAAGCAACATTTCTTTATTGCCATACAAAAGACCTTATTTTATTATTTTTTTATACCTCAACCTCGGGATTGAAGGTCTTGGCCTTGGTAACGGCGGAAGTGGAACAAAACAGAATACAGTCACATACAAATAAAAATAGAACTATAAGTTACACAGTACTGTATGTTATATGGATGTGCCTTTGACCTGAAGAAACAATAGCGAAACGTCGTCAATAAAGTCTCCTCGTCATAGAGTTTTGTTCTTACCATTTTGTCAAGCAAATGCTTATTTTAACTCAACGTTCTTCATCTCACTAGGCTCTATCAAAATAAATTTTAACAGTTCGTACTGAAAATAAATAAGAAAACAGATGACAAAATTAACAACAAACGATAACACTACTTTACTATTTGTAAATGTAAATCGTTATAAATTTGTCTATAATTATATAAAAAGCATATAACCTATCCCTATTACTAAGGTAGAAATGAATATTTGAAGCCTTAAAACGAATCACAGCACGAGCCTTGAGCCCGTGAAGCAATGACAGGCAGATCACCTCCCATCACCATCAGTTGGCTGATGTATGACAACCACAACTGAGAATAAAATACGAGTTATTCCAGTATGTGTTATAATTCAGTTCCTCATTAACAATGTATGCTACTGTTCTTCATATACTGTATATATGGCAAATAAACATAATATATTTAGTCCACCACAATGCTCTCTTGTTTAGATATAATAAGGTTATATTATCATTAAACTTTCCTAGCAACTTATCGACCAATCATCTCCGTCGTTATATGTTCAACTCTCTACACCTCCGTCACCTCCTTGTGGGGTAGGGTATAGAGGAGCCCAGGGTGATAAAGAAACTCCCTTCCGCAACTGTACCTCCTGTGGTCGCTGGATGATCCCCACTCTTGTGTGGTGACCAAAGATAGCTACAGTATTTCATTATATACTGCACAAAGACCCTCTTGAAGGTCCTGGTGCAGTCCATAATAGACTGTTGTTGCCAGCTGTGGGATCATCCAGCGACCATTAGAAGTGCAGAATACAGACATATTCCGACCATGGCTGATATACCTCATGTATTAGGACCTGATCTGGACTTTTGTCTTGGCTGAATCAGATCATTGTCTTGGCTGATTAGAACCCTTGCCTTGGTTGATAAAAAAAAAAATTCTCTGCTGATTTGGGTTTTCGTGTTGGCTGATTCGGACCCATATGTTCCATAAGCACGTTTTATTTTTTTTTATTTTGTTATTTTTACAAAGATGACCTGTAATCCATTAGTTGGCCGAACTTTCAGGCACGGCGGGTGTAATAATTAGGCCAGTAAAATAAAGAGATACCAAAGAAAGCAAGTGAAGAAGCTGAGACTGTGGGAGGACTACAACGAAATGAAGATAATGACTGGTCATTTACTGAAGACATATTTAGTTGTAATTATATTCGCCGGAGTGAACGGACTCCCAAACAGGGTTGTGCAATCATCATCACCAGTTCTACAAAGGTCCAAATATGCCAATAAATTGTTTGAATCAGCCTGGTCCGAATAAGCCTGTTACCCAATATTGGTTGCATATCTCAAAATATAATACATTTTCATTCCTCAGACACTACTATAGTCTATTTCATTTCATCTGAAACCGACAATGTAGAATGGCAACATTGCATTGCCAGCTCGTGATTGGCTGAACAAACATTGTCCTTAACCCTTGACTCATTGATATAAACATTTAAATTAACCCTTCATTAACTTCATTGTATGATCCTGAGATGCAAAGAAAATTCTCATTTGTTATTTCATATATACATATCATGTTCATCTGTTGTATTAACCATATAAACAGACACAAGAAAGTAAAATTTAAATCCAAGTCGACCATCTGTAAACGTAAACGAACACAATATTCCAGTCAATTTTGTTTCTCCAAGTTTTACTTAGATAAATAGATATCTGTCTTCATAGGCATTCTTAAAAGGAAATCTAATATTTATTGAATTAAAATGGCATGAAAATTGTTATAATATAGACAGAAATACGATCTGTGCTTTAGAAAAAAAAAATAAAAATAACTTCGTATTTCTGTCTATATTATAACAATTTTCATGCCATTTTAATTCAATAAATATTAGATTTCCTTTTAAGAATGCCTATGAAGACAGATATCTATTTATCTAAGTAAAACTTGGAGAAACAAAATTGACTGGAATATTGTGTTCGTTTACGTTTACAGATGGTCGACTTGGATTTAAATTTTACTTTCTTGTGTCTGTTTATATGGTTAATACAACAGATGAACATGATATGTATATATGAAATAACAAATGAGAATTTTCTTTGCATCTCAGGATCATACAATGAAGTTAATGAAGGGTTAATTTAAATGTTTATATCAATGAGTCAAGGGTTAAGGACAATGTTTGTTCAGCCAATCACGAGCTGGCAATGCAATGTTCCCATTCTACAGATTGTCGGTTTCAGATGAAATGAAATAGACTATAGTGCTCCTGCTGCCCATGTATTGTACAATCGCAGACCATGAAAAGTCTACCCCCTTTGCAGACCCTGAGACGAGGCCTGGGGTCTTTCTGGATGACGGCTCAGCCAAACTATCACGGGCAACACACGCACGAACATACTGTGGGGGAGTTTGTTGATAGCAGTGTAATGGTACAGTACTATCGTGGACATAAGTCCTGAGGCCCCACCTGATGGTGAATTGTGTTGATAACATTCGCCCCCGCCCCCCACTCTCCAAGTCTCAAGGACATGTGTGGACGCACTTTAAGTGTTAGTAGCATTAAGAGGGTAGTTGATACCCCTAATCCACCCTCGTGAGTCCTGAATTAATATCAGTTAGGTGTTCACGAGGTTCACGAATATCATGGCAGTCACGAATAACATGAGGATTTTTCATATTTATAAAACTCCTTCTATAATTTAAACCATAGAGTTCAACACTTTCTGCCACTTAAGGATATATGGAGGCAAAAAAATTTCCTCGTATTGTATGAAGGTACTGTACAAGTAATTTTTATAGACAGTAAATATTTAACATATAGCAAACCTCATCCCAAGGGGATGGCTTATATTATTTTCCTCTCGTACATTCAGTGTGGGGAGACATTAGGATGAATAACTGTTGAATAAGCATTCTGAGGCAAACATCTCCGTAAACACACAAAAACGTGATCGCAATACTGAACCCAGATTCCATATAATAAGTTTTCTAAACAGTATTCTTATGTCGAAGTACGCTAATGACTGCGAGTATCAAACTGGAATGTGATTATCTTTTTATGCAATGGCAGTATTACATATAATTATGGGAACCCTCTACTTCGACTGTACAATCTTTGTCTTCGTGACGGTTGTGTACCACGAGCCTGGACCAGCAGCACAATAATACCCATCCCTAAGCCCGGCACTGCGAAGTTCAGACCTATTTCCCTTACTTCCTGTTTCTGTAAGGTTATGGAGAGAATCTTACTCAATCGTCTCATGTACAGACTGCAGGATCGCCTTTCTCCATGGCTGTTTGGTTTCCTTCCCCAGCGGAGCACACATCACTGCCTAGTCGACCTGTACTCTCGCCTTTCCAGGGATAGTGTGGTGGCCTTCATTGACCTTCGAAGTGCCTTCGATGTTGCTAATAGAGACGTCATTTTGGATCAACTGGTTGACTTTGGGATAAAGGGTAATCTACTACGGTGGATTCGGGGCTACCTGAGTAACAGGACCTCCCATGTGTTTTTCAGTGGTGCACTCAGTCCTTTGCGCAGTTTTCATCTTGGTACGCCTCAAGGTGGTGTTCTCAGCCCATTGTTATTTAATATTCTGATGCATCGGTTGCTCACTTCTCTCCCTGATATACCTGGAACTACAATTACATGCTATGCTGATGATATCTGTGTTCATTCTACCTCACCAAGGGATCTCCAGCGGTTTCTTGACTCCTTCTCTGTGGTCTCCTCTCACTGTGGCATTATTGTCTCCCCAGATAAGAGCAGAATATTCACCTGCCGCCTTCCTCAAGCTCAGCCAGTGTTCACCATTGGAGGGACTGTCATTCCCATGTGTTCCCAGTACTGCTACCTGGGTGCGCCAGTCAATATTTGGCCAATTGTCCCTGCCAGACCTCAAGACCATCCCATTGTCCAGGACTTATTGGGTCGTCTCCAGCGCCGACTTACACCACTTCAATGGCTATCTAACAACTCCTCGGGCATCTCCATCCCAGTAGCCAGAACCATCTATATTGCTTTTATCCGTTCAGTTGTTGATTACCTCTCCCCTGCTTTGATTCAACTTCCCAGGGCTACTCTAGAAACTTTAGAAAAACTTCAGAATAGAGCAATGAGAATAATTCTCGGCTGTCCAATGTCGACCAGGATAGTGAACATGCAGCATGAGTTGCGTCTTCCCCCATTAATCGAGAGAATTTATTGTAATGTTACTGGCTTCACTGTCAAGTGCCTCCATTTCGCACATCTTTCACCCCATTACTCTCAGTTAGTCAGGACTTCTCTTAGACCAAACTACCCGGTCCCTCCCATACTGCCTGCTGGACGTACTCTTATAAGGTCTGTTTCCTCTGTGCTCCGTGGTCTTAATATAGATATAATGGTTGCAGACGTACCCCCAGGGCCCCCTCCATGGATGCTACCAACACCTGATGTGAGCTTTACACCTACTTCCAAGCTGGAACTGCCTTCTCTACAGCGGCAGTTGGCTCTGGAACACATAGAAACAGTGACGTCCTCCATCACAGATCCATACTGCCTCTACACTGATGGCTCATTGCAAGTGGATGGTGCAGCAGGTTGTGCTGTTTTCTCACCTGACATGGAGTCACCTCCAGGGGGCTGGGTTGGCCGTCGTCTCTGTAACCACTCTAGCTCAACATTGTGTGAACTGTATGCCATTCTGGATGCTGTTAGTGTTGTTTGTCAACGTGGAGTGAATGCTGCCATTTTTTGTGACTCCAAACCTGCCCTTCATTCCCTCTCTAGTGTTCAGCCCACACACTCTACTGTTGTTCAGCGGATTTTATCGTTTTTGGCCTTATTGCGTCATCGTAAATTGACTGTCAAATTTTTATGGGTGCCATCCCATGTAGGTTTACGTCACAATGGTACAGTTGACAGACTCGCAAAGGAAGCCTGCCATCTGCCTCCTCGTGGTGCTGGACGTCCTCTCTCCCTGACATGTTACCTCTCTAAAGTCCGCTCCGCCGCTCTCCTCCCTGTACGGCGACGCAGGGATGCAGAGAGGCCCTTCAGCATCTCCATCACCCATTACGAGTCTGTATGCCGTCACAAATATTCCTACCGTCGTCGAGGCCTCATGGTTCGGAGGCACAATGTAGTCTCTGCTCGTTTGAGGCTTGGTTACCGGCCACCGTGGCAGGTTGCTGGGATGCAGGGTGAGCCTCCCTTCACTGAGTGTCGCTTGTGTCGAGCGCCTCGTGCTAACACTATAGAGCACTATTGCCTAGCCTGCCCCACTGTCCGACACTTGCTGCCCCAGGGCCTGCCACTTGATGTGGTTTGTCGACACCAGCTGAACCATCAGGTTCTGGAGGAACTTCTGGTGCGCCACCCTCGTTTTGGTGGATTTAAGTAGGTCATGATGTAAATATTTGTCTGTATGCTTGTGCTTCATTCTGTTATGTTTTCGTGATGTGTGTGTGTGTGTGCTTGTGTGTGTGTGTGGTCATTGGGTTCTTGTGAGTCCCGCCTACCCTTGTGTACTGTTGTCTGCCTATTGACTGACGCTACGGCGCAATGAATTAAAAAAAAAAAAAAAAAAAAAAAAAACAACATATAATTAGAGGAGCGTTGGGGTCATTATATTAAATCTAGTGAGTTAAAAATACCTATCAAACTAGAAGGTTAAAATAATGGAGAAAATATTGTGCATTCTTAGACAGTTTTTGTTTACATTTTTGTTTACATTCTTGTTTACAGTACTATACCTACGTGAAATTTAGAGTTCGACTAAGTTCTAAGATGACACTGAGGTCGATTCCTGAAACTGGCAGCACTGTCCCATTAGCAATCTCTCTGATTTTGAAGAATGGCCAGTTGTCATTTGTTGTGAAGAACAGCTCACGACCATTAAAGGCAGAGTTGATCTGCCAGAGACCTCCAGATAACCTGTCATTCCAATGAACCCCACTTTACCACCCTAAACCGACATTCTGAAATCTGAATTGAATAATACATATTATTATTTCAAAAAGGAAAAATATAATTTTCATATATTATAGGTTATTTAATTAATTATATAGATGACAGGAGCATAGGAATAGGATTTTTTATGTGAAAACTATATAGAAAGAAGAGGAATAATGTAAAGAATATGTACCGAAGATGCCTAGAGAAAATCGAATTATATAATTATATGACATATTATTGCGATGATGATTAACTGATACTATTCGACGGCTTATGATGTGAGGTTGTATAATATCCATATAACATGACCTTGGAGTTCTTAGTTAGTGTTGTCAATTCAGACGAATGTAATATGACATTTATAATAAGGTGCAAAATGGTAGCGAAATGAAATACACTGAAAAGAGTGTTTTGCTCTGTACCAGCGGTGATACGTAGGCCTAACAATGGATGTTACAACCTGGTTATGTATTTTTGCAGCGGTTTCAGCCGAAATAAATTGTGTTCATCTCTGTGAAGGCAGGTCTGGTTAATCTATAAAGTATTAGGAGCAATGCTCCGTTTACGTTAGTATCGAGTCAGATCCCTTTGTTTCATGTACGGCCCCGCTTCCTCTTTGACTGTATATAAACTCTCAACCCTATGTCTCTGTATATACAGCTCCGGACATATCAAACGACAACACCCCATCCACCAGCGACTTGGTTTGAGCCTCAGCGGATCTGATAACTGTTGTAGGTGAAGGGAGAGAGGGATATAGGTGAGTGAGGACGGGAGAAATGTGGGAGAGTGAAGAAGTAACAATCATGGTGTGGTTGGTGGGAAGGAGGGAAATGAATGCTGGGGTAGGTTTAATTAATCAGGATTCATAGTGTACTCTATGAATCCTGGGTTTGACGAGAGAGTCACGAGGTATGAATGCGACGGAATATATTAGGATACACCGTTGATATGGTGTCGAATCAGCAATAGTTTAAAGAATTGCATCCTACATTAGGCACTGTCTATTGTTCACCCCCGTAGTGGGATACTGATTATCATCATTTGGATATTTGACAAGAAATAAAGTTTTTTGGTGACCTTTTGAGCCCGAACCAATCCCTTTTCTGTCCCCGGCTATCCCTGTATTCCTTTTATCCCTCATGCTTGCAGTGCCCCGCCTAATGCACCTGATATATACAGGGTGTATCGCGAGGTATATCATTAAATTACACCAGAGATATAAAATATAATTTTGAGTATATTTTGTTCTATAAAGTATGCTGTGTGTTATCTCAGTAAAGTACAATGAATACTGATAAAAACTATTTTAACGTGTGTTGTCAAATGGCGGTGAGCGTCGGAGGGAGTGGTAGCCTAATATGATTTTCGGACCAATGAAGCCTTATTTATTACATCTTAATAAGTTTTACCATGATTGCAATATTTATGTGATGTTCTATAACGTACAGTCGGCAGCAGAAGTTCGCTGCAAGCCTACCCTTGTGGAGTGAGTCAGTTGGTTTGGCAATACTGTTTAAAGAAGAGTTGCCACCAGTGTGTTTAAATGCTGTTATTGGCGTGGTTTTATGGTTATTATTTAAAGTCGAAGAGGCCTATAAAATAATATCCTCTATTATTTATACCTGTACGTAGTATATGAAAATGTAAACCCTTTCATAACAAGAGTTAATAATGACATGTGAGAATGATAATAGAATATTTTTGAATTTCAATACCTGCCAACTCGTTCCACCTTTCTTCCCTCCCCCCCTGGAAGTGTTGTTCACCTCCCTCTCCTCCCCCCCCTCTCTCTCTCTCTCTCTCTTCTGCACTGGGAAGAGTCACAGCACTAAATTATATTTCCTCGTTAATGTTTCAAATAACCACAGGTCATCAATTATTTTCTTTTATCAGTCCCTCGTCTCTGTCCCTGCTCTCCATCCCAATTTTACATGGTAAGGTGTGCAACAAGGTCACCACATTTTTTTTGTCTTTTTATTACATAAACACATCAAAATACACATGTCCTTTAGAGTTAAGATAATGACCATTAATTATATAAGTAAATCATTATATAATAATTATTGTGACTAATCAACAAAATAAAGTAGTAGCTCTTATACAGGTTAATGAAGCGGTCATTAACAATAAGGATATATAACTTAAGACAATATTAATTAAATAGTATAATTAATTATTCTGTTCAGGCAAAGCACCAGGCTACAACTAACTACCGAAATCATTCAGTACCCACTCCATCCACCGCCGTTTGCAATAACTTGCTCAAGCCTGTCTGGCATCGAGGCAACTGTGTTGTAGATAACTTTACACAAACAAGTCTATGTCTTGTTGCTCGGCAAACCAACGGCGGACGATTCTAGCAGTGTGGACTGGACAATTATCCTGTTTGAAGTAACACAATAATAATAATAATAATAATAATAATAATAATAATAATAATAATATATATATATAAAAGAAATTGGAAACACGGAGTCTCGTGTGCTTATGAAGATGTGATTACACGAGAGTGCTCGGAACTTCGTGGTTATTTTTTCCCTTGTGGATTTGTGGGAATTCCTGGATCACATCCATCAATGATTTATTTGCATATAAAGGCCTAATAGGTTATATAATAATTAAAATATTCACTGATTAGATTTTTAATAGTAATTGTATAATATGGTAAATTACTTTCTCTTCTATAGAATTGCATTATTTTACAAAGCATTAAATTATAAAATTGTTCATGACTTAATAAGTTTTGTTCTGTATTCACCTGCATGAAATGAATTCGCTCAGGGTACGGAAGGGCCATAGCTCGAACAGTGGGAACCATCACCTCCTCCAGCAGTTCGAGATATTTTTCAGCATTAAAACGCCCTTCTATTTCAGTAAGTTCTCCAACGCCGTATAAATGAACCCAACCCCAGACATTACAGGTCACATGGCCACTTCTGGCGACTTCACATATGTTCTCACGGGAGTATCTTGTGCCGTTTCGTCGATAACAATGGAGCTGACCGTGTGTTGTGGAAGAAAATGTGTTTTCGTCCGTGAAAATAACTGTTCCCCAGAAATCAAGGGTCTTGTTAACATGAGTTTCTGCAAACCTTACCCAGCAAACACAGATGTATCGGGCCAGTTTTGGAATATTATGGGCATCCACTCATTTAAGCGGATTATGGCAAACATACACTGGACCAATGTTGTATTAGTACTGTTTCACCAATTCTGGATAATTCCGGCAGACATACACTGGACCAATGTTGTATTAGTAGTGTTTCACCAATTCTGGATAATTCCCAGCAGACATACACTGGACCAATGTTGTATTAGTACTGTTTCACCAATTCTGGATAATTCCGGCAGACATACACTGGACCAATGTTGTATTAGTACTGTTTCACCAATTCTGGATAATTCCGGCAGACATACACTGGACCAATGTTGTAAAAATGCTGTCTTCTCAATACTCGATAATATTGGATATAAAAAATAAATTCTATGTAGTAATTCGTATTTTGGGCCAACAAGCACTGGCTCCGCCACCACGGCTGCACCGCGGGTGCTTTTGCCTGTGGCGCGCTCGCTTCGCTCGCTGTCCCCTTTTACCACAGAGTGAACCATGAGATTTGAGGATGGTTGCATTTTTTAAGATACATTGATATACTCTGAATTCCTTATTCCGATTTGAAAAAAATAGTTAAATATGAATTGAGAATACTTAAATTTATATTATAAAGTGTTACCTTTTATGAAACATTTATTATATAAATGATATATGTTAAGAAACAAGAGTTAAATGTTGTTTATTTAATTTCGTGAGAGTAGTTATGTTTGTTTATGTTGGCAAACGAATTTGGCGGGAACCGGCAGTGTTGCCAGCTGCAGGGAAACTTCTCTGTTTTAGGAAATTGAAATTTTGGAGTCCACACAGAGAAATGATATACAGTTCGTTCAAGAGTAAACAGGGAAATTTCTACCAGATGAAATACCAAAAAGACCATCAATGTTCAGGAGTAAACAGGGAATAATTGAGGTAAAAAGGGAAATTCTGATGTTGAAGTAATGGAAATTTTGTCAAGCAGACCTGGCAACACTGGCAACTGGTCGAGAGCCATACTTCAAACTTGTCGACGGAAAGACCATACTCCCGACTATAGTCTATTTCATTTCATCTGAAACCGACGATCTGTAAAATGGCAACATTGCATTGCCAGCTCGTGATTGGCTGAACAAACATTGTCCTAACCCTTGACTCATTGATATAAACATTTAAATTAACCCTTATTAACTTCATTGTATGATCCTGAGATGCAAAGAAAATTCTCATTTGTTATTTCATATATGCAAATCATGTTCATCTGTTGTATTAACCATATAAACAGACACAAGAAAGAAAAATTCAAATCCAAGTCGACCATCTGCAAACGTAAACGAACACAATATTCCAGTCAATTTTGTTTCTCCAAGTTTTACTTAGATAAATAGATATCTGTCTTCATAGGCATTCTTGAAAGGAAATCTAATATTTATTGAATTAAAATGGCATAAAAATTGTTATAATATAGACAGAAATACGAGGTGTGCTTTAGAAAAAAAAAAAAAAAACTCACTTCGTATTTCTGTCTATATTATAACAATTTTCATGCCATTTTAATTCAATAAATATTAGATTTCCTATTAAGAATGCCTATGAAGACAGATATCTATTTATCTAAGTAAAACTTGGAGAAACAAAATTGACTGGAATATTGTGTTCGTTTACGTTTGCAGATGGTCGACTTGGATTTGAATTTTTCTTTCTTGTGTCTGTTTATATGGTTAATACAACAGATGAACATGATTTGCATATATGAAATAACAAATGAGAATTTTCTTTGCATCTCAGGATCATACAATGAAGTTAATGAAGGGTAAATTTAAATGTTTATATCAATGAGTCAAGGGTTAAGGACAATGTTTGTTCAGCCAATCACGAGCTGGCAATGCAATGTTGCCATTTTACAGATTGTAGGTTTCAGATGAAATGAAATAGACTATACCAACTGAACAACTGCGTTATAGAATATTTTCAATTATTTCGGTAAGTTTATCAGTCAAAAACATCTGTCTCGTGATCACACTGGCTCCTAAGATAGGAACAGCTTTAGAATCTCATATACGAATACAGGAATTGTGTATAAAAGAGCACCAATTAAGGTTAAATGGTGATTTTATTATTAACCATAGTTTAGCAGCTAGAATAATACGATATGTCACTAAGTTTACTATCACATGCTGAAATGGTTTCTTTCAAAATTAATTTGGTTTGGTAAAATACTATTAAAAAGCTGGCGTTAATATAAAATTGAGGACCACTAAGATTTAAGGGGTATTATTTCAGCTTGACTCAAATATTGAAAGAATTACCGTTATTGTGTACGGTTTTTCTACCTACATTACCCAGTTATATAGACCATTCTAAGACTATTTTTTTCTATGGCATTTCATTCACAAATGCCCCATTTACAAGATAGGGCATATTCAAATGGGGCATTTTGAAATTAGCCTGACCTTACCTAGACCACAGCAGACTACCAGGACCTATCCTGGGCAGACTACCGGGACCTAACCTGGGCAAAGTACCGCGACCTAACCTGGGCAAACTACCGCGACCTAACCTGGGCAAACTACCGGGAAATAACCGTGGTAAAGTACAGGAAATGACCGGGGCAAAGTACTGGGACCTAGCAGGATCTGGCAACACTGCTACAAAACGGTAATTCTTTCAATAAATACCAAAAATACACTAAACATCAGATTCTGGTTAAGTTAGTTTTTTAATCTAATGCCAAAATACCATTTATTCCTCTTATCTCATTTTTCCTTGATCTTCATAGCCATGTTGTCTGATGGAAGAAAAAAAAGGTATTTATTGAAAGAATTATTGTTTTGTAGCAGTGTTGCCAGATCCGGCTAGGTCCCAGTATTTTGCCCCAGTCATTTCCTGTACTTTAACAGGATAATTTCCCAGTAGTTTATCCAGGTTAGGTCCCAGTAGTTTGTCCAGGTTAGGTCTCGGTAGTTTGCCCAGGTTAGGTCCTGGTAGTTTGCCCAGGTTAGGTCCCGGTAGTCTGATGAGGTCTAGGTTAGGTTAGGATAAAGTCAGGTAAGGTCAGACTAATTTCTAAAATGCCCATTTGCAGAGGAAATGCCATAGAAGAAAATAGTCTTAGAATGGTCTAAATAAGTGGGTAATGAAGGTAGAAAAACCGTACGCAATAATGGTAATTCTTTCAATATTTGAGTCAAGCTGAAATAATACCCCTTGAAGGAAATTTACAGGTACCGGGTATTTAAAGGCATTAAACAGTATGTATATTTTTTGTTATAGATTTAAACAGACCTGACCTAACTTCATTTAGCATAATCTGTACCTGGCCAAACTGCCGGGACCCAACCTGGTACGACTACCGGGACTTATAACTGGTACGTACTTCATATTAAAATGCAAGGTGAACATTGCGTCTTTGTTCAAGTGTGGAATAGGGTCATCACCCAAATGTTCTTAAAGATATTGTTCAATTTTTCAGTTCCAGTGGCCACAATATCATATTTTTATTCTGCTCATGCTCTGTGTTTCTCACTTGCCTATTATAAATTAAGATCATATTAATAAATGACACTTCTTGGCAGCTTATATCTCAAATTTTGTGACTTACTAATTAGTAATATTATGTCTCCAAATATTCTAATAATTTGAACTTATTATGGAGAGTTTATTAATGTACTCTTATGTACACTTTCAGGATCAATGTAATGGATATTAGGCTGAATATTTCAGAAGATGAAAACTACATATATGTTCATGTTACAGTTCCAAGAAATCTGATAACCATAGTGGAATCCATACTTGAACATTTTCGTCAGCATTGTGAATGTCATAATTTAGCATGTGACTGTCGTTTTCCTATTTCTTGTAATTGTAAGCCAGTTTTGTTTACCCTTGAGGAGTCTGAAGGTTTGTTTGTATATGGTTAAATGAAATGTGGCAGTCTGAAATATGCATTTATATATTCTGAAATATATAGTTGTGATAGGTATATATATATACAGTAGACTACTGTATATTCTGCTCCCACTTAGAAATGTCACTGCCATATTCCCATTTTTACACACTTTGTAAACAGGAAGTGATTAGTAATGGAAGCCTTTGCTGTGGTTGTCTTTGAAGAATCTAGTGGTGAAGATCAAGTGGAATTATTACCCACTTCATGGCTGATGGATGAAGACAAGAAGTGTGTATGGCCTGGCTTCAAAAACAGATGGAAGGTGACAAAGGCTATAAAGGAAATGTGGAAACCAGAGGAGACATGGAGTGTCTATTCCATTAGAACCTTAGCCAAATGCTGTAAGTGGAGTTGTTGGATAATCCTACCATATAGGCCTACTGCAGTATTAAATCTTTCTTACAATCTATGACAGTATTAAGCATGATTATTACTTGATTCAACTATATAATTTCTGATTTTATTGATCATCTGTGTTTAATGGAAAACGGAAATAGTATACCTTAACATACGGTATAGTATGGTATATATTATATACTGTGTGGTGAATGAAACATGTCCATTGATTGTCCATTTTGTTTTCCAGGTGACTACAGTGCCGGACGAGTTCTGGCAAGAAAGGCTGAGCATGCATCAGATATTATTAGTGATGGAGAGTATGGCAGAGGGTGTAGAAGGTAAGTGTAAATGTATCCTTAAGTAGCATAGGTTTATTAAACACAATTTTATTTATCCGTGGACTAATGCAAAGTGCATAACCTTTAATAAACGTTTTAGTTTTATACAAACGCATTTCTGATTCTTGGGTAATTTCTACTGTGTACATGTAGTACCGTATGTGTGTATTGGTCCCTAGCAACTGGGGTGGCAAGCCAGCCCAACTCGGTGCCAGTCCGAAACCTATACAAATAGGGAGGGTTGGAGTCAGGAAGGACATCTATCAGTATACAACTTGTAATGGATACGACACATAAAGGGTGGTAGAAATGCTTTATGATCAATAGTATATAAAGATGTTTTGCCCTTTTTATGTATCTAACCACTACAAACTCTTCCAAAATTTTATGAAATGAGCCTCGATATCCATTTCAACTCTTGAACTGTACCTCTTACAGTACAGTATGTGTGCATTGTATTATTCTACTCATATGTCTTAGGGAAGTGTACTACATTAATGTTTTTATATTCAGCTCTGTATAGGCTACACCCATAAACATTGGGGGCATATGGGCTTTTCTGAAGGAGGAAGATTATTTTACACAGGAGAGTTTGTGTTACCTATAGCTAGTGCCCCATGTGTTGTACAAACTACTGCTAATAATATTTTGGTTTTCAGGATAAAGCGTGTGCATAGAGAGTCTGAAGACTCTGAATCATCAGATTCTACATCTCGGCCAAACCAAAGAAGCTTACCTGAGCCACCAGAAATACAGTTTGAGGAGACCAATAATCCAGGGGGCAAGGAATATTCTAATTCACACAATATATCAAGATCTTCTTCTACTAAGGAAGTTGGTACACCATCAAGAACTGACCATGATGAAGGTACTTATATTTTTAAGTTAATAAGATACATTATAGCTTTACCTCCATACATACAGATACCTTACTCAGTGTCTCCCGTCCAAGAGGGGTGGTTCACTCATGGCAGATATCAATAGGCACCTGGGAGGACAAATCCTCCCATTTCTCCTGCTTCTGCCATCAGTTACCTCTTGTGACATGCAAGGATACTTTTTCCATTCCCAGGGATTGGTTATTTGATTACCACCAGTGTAACAAAGAGGATTGTGATTATGTGATATAATATAAATGATAACTGAGGGGGCAAATTGCACCTGGTGATGGATAATGAGTGTCCCTACCAACCATAAAAAAAAATATATATAATAAGAATAAATAAATAACAAAGTTCTTTTTTCAGGCTTGAAATCTGTTATGCTGGCTGTGACAAAATGTGAAGCTA
Source organism: Petrolisthes cinctipes (assembly GCA_033782935.1). Classification (NCBI taxonomy): domain Eukaryota; kingdom Metazoa; phylum Arthropoda; class Malacostraca; order Decapoda; family Porcellanidae; genus Petrolisthes; species Petrolisthes cinctipes. Next base: position 3,233,266 of record JAWQEG010000740.1, on the reverse strand, counting down.
GAGTACAAGATCAGCAGAAGACACTTGATATAGTGCTAAGTACTGTAAAACATATAAAACAACGGCTAGAAATGACTTCTGCTGGGGGCTCTGGTCCAGATTTAGCTCTGTTACAGGGATTGTTGCCATTAAAAACTTACAAAGAATTTGATGATTTTGAACAAAAGCTTAACACAGACTCTGACCTCAAACAATCACTGGTGAGATAACAACCTATATTATATATAAGTTTTCTTCATATGACATTCATTGGAGACATTCATTTCTGTTGAAATTGTTGGAAATACTAGTGTTTTGTTAGTTAACTATAGGATTGGCCGTCATCTTATTTCAAGAAAAATTATGTACAGTAAAATCAGTTATTTTATAAGTTGTTTGGAAAAGTTAAAATAATTATGATTGTCAAAATGACTTTCTTCTTTCTCCAGTCTGATTGAATATTATTTCTAGGTGCAGCGACTGCAGTTTCTTGGGGGCTCAACAGTTAAAGCAGCTGTCAAGAGCATGATTGATCACTATGACAAGTAGCCTGCAGTATGAATACAACTGGGAGGGCAGGCTTGGTTGGAAGACTAAAACAAATACCACAAAGAGAGGCTTCAAGAACACAAGGCTGTGTGAACTTTTAATTAGTTAGTACTGAATTATTATATATATATATATATTTTTTTTTTTTATCATCACTGGCAACCATAGCATTCCATGTAGGACATAGGCCTCTGCAAAGCACTTTTTATGGAGATATATTGGAGGCAAAGGCAACAAGCATTGTTTTGTTGCAGCACCTATTCTGAGGTTCAGTGATTAAGAATTAAAATAAATAAGGGATGCAAAGTCATTAAAAGGATCAGTGTTAATCCCCACCAAGAGTTGAATTTTATGATGAATTGTTTTCTTATTATTACGGTGAAACAAATGGCTGATCAGGTTTAATTTGATTTTCAGATACTTTGGTGAACCAATCAAGATTAGCAACAAATGAAGCTGAGGTTGGTAAAGCCATGATGATTTATCTCCGAAATGCAGGTGATCGATGCTTTGGCAGAAAAAGACCAAGTGTTATTAATAATCAGCAGAGCCAGGAAGATGACTCTTCCTCTCAGTAAAGTCTTATGAACCCATATTGTGTGTGATGGTCATGAATTAAGCTATAGAAAGCAAGAAAGTATTGGGAGTACCGGATTATTTTCCAAAAGAATAGTGAAAATCAGCTTGACCCATTATGGCCAGTACTTGGACTTTGCAACGTAGAGCTAAGAGAAAACTAAAAGAATATGAAGAACTGTGCATGAAAAACAAAAATAGTAAAATTCATAATATTTGTAACAAAAAATTCCCTTTTGAATTCTTCAGAAATTGACAAATGTTATGGTAAAAGGTGTTATGACTATGGCTGTGGAGTTAATGACAATAATATTGAAAGCAACTATGATGATCTTGAAAATTCAGATGGTAGTGACAGTGAATCTACTGATGTAAATGATACAGTGCTAGATGAATATACAGAGAAAAACTGTGCAAAAGAAAACTTTCAAGACTTATTGTGTGGTTGGGCAGTCAAACAAAATATTACCAATGTGGCATTAAAAGACCTACTTTGTATTTTGAATAGTAATTCTTGTGAAACTTTCATGTCTGAAAATAATATTTTATTTTTGATATCTATTTTCTTTTGTTAACCAATTTTAAAAAGTCATGTCAATATGATTGATACAACTTATGATCTGCATTATTAGCTCATTACCAAAGCAGTGTCATTAATATTAGTTATTTTTATCTGCATAAGTGGCTTATACTAATCATTATCAACACCCCATTTCCTATTCTTTAAGGGTATATGCTAATACTGTACTAAAATATTTTTCCTAGGGTAACTTGTTATTACCAATGCATTAATTATTGTTTTTAGTTATTTGTATTTCCAGAAGTGGATTATACTTACACCAAATAATGTTTACTGCTGTGATGTTATCACCAAAGAAGTGTAATGTTTAGTTATTTGTATCTGCAAATGTGGATTCTAGCTTATGTCAAAATAATGTTTACTGCTGTGATGTTATCACCAAAGAAGTGTGATGTTTAGTTACTTGTATCTGCAAAAGTGGATTATACTTAATTATATCAGAATATAGTTAACTGTTTTGATCTTATCACCGAAGAAGTGTTATTTTCAGTTACAGTACTTGTATCTGCAGAAGTGATATATAGTGGATACTGTTCATGGTGATGTTTCAGTTGTTGTTGTTGTTGATGTTCTCCCAGGGCAGAATGGCCTCCTGCCCCACAGACCCCCGGTACACTCTGGTCGCAGTGAAAAAACAAATTAAAATAAAGGAGGGGCTGGCCCTATATGCCTGGGCTACCGAAGCACATCCCAAGGAAATGGGACCAGAGCTTACTGGACCAGGGAGTCTGGGGGCCTCCGACCGCCAGGGAGATTGGGGGGAAGGCTTTGATCCCACAGCCAGTGCTGTGGGCCCAAATCCACGTTACCACAAGAGCTACAAGTGGGGCCGTACCTTCCATGAGACCAGCCCTGAAGGGGGAGGGAGTTTACACTGCTGCATGCAAAGGGAACTGCACCCCCATGTGCTGGCGGTCCACACAGCAGTGGGGGAAAAAAAAAAAAAAAAAAAAAGGCCTCCGGTTGCAGTACACCTCACGTGGATTTTTAATCCATGTGGGCAGATCTCGTCAAATCCACTAAAAAGTGACCAGATCCTACAACAATCTTTATTCTAGCCCTGTGGGGGATAACTAATATTCACAGAGAATAAAGTCAGCCCCACTGGGCCCTTGATGTTTCAGTATTACATGACACTGTGATACATAAACTCATTTACATTTACGAAAAGTTGGTGATTTTGGAGAAGTAATTCTTGTATGTATTTAATTATTATTTTCATAGAATGTGTGTGATGTATTTTGGTAATTGTGGTTCAATGGACAGTGATAGTTCCAAGTAGTAGCCAGCCTCATGACAGGGTATTGCAAGAATTCTGAGAAAAAATAGCAATTCTAATGATTGATAACAAAAATATTGCATTATCATGTATGTGTTGAATAATAGCTATAAAGGGTTATCCAAAACTATACAGATAAAATTACAAGATGAAGTCCTGACATGATATTTATCTTATTTCCCCCCAAAATTCCCAAAAATGAAAGGTTAATTTCAGAAGTGAAAGCCAAATCAAGTATGTATTGGCCCGATATTGGAACAATATCATGATACCAATTCAGTTTAAACTGTGGATTCTTAATTTATATCCTATTCTGGTCATCCATTATAAATGTATTGGTTAGGTACTGGGCCAAGGAAAGATACACAATATATTTTTCGTTATGGAATACCATTTATTTTCCAATGTTCATACAATACATTGTTACTCAAAACTATACTCACAAAATTACAGGGTGAAGCCCTGACATGATATTTATCTAATTTCCATATGTATTTTTCCCCAAAATAAAATATTAATTTCAGACATGAAAGCCAAATCCATTACTGTGGGCGAACGATCGAACTCTTCAAATGTGGGAGGGTGGGGTTGATTTTGAAGTGTTCGATCGTTTGCCCACGGTAATGGATTTGGCTTGGTGGTTACTGACAACTCACCATGGTTTGGCACCAAACACAAAACTCAGCCAGGACAGTTGTTGGAGTATAATATGAGACATTAGGTGGTAAACTTATGTTCATTGGAGCCTACTAGCCAGTATTCTGGGAGCTCGTTTTAGTTTATAACCGACCGGCGGCCGTGGTTTTTGTTATTTCGTCGTAATGCGTCAATAAATTATATGATTGGAACTTTTTATATTAGTATTTACCATTTATTATTTATATGGTGTACAGTAGGCTATATTTATATGTTTGAAAAATTTGTGTTATTGAAGACAAATTTTCTGGACCTTACTTAGAATTCCTAGACTACAACTTGGGTAAGTTTAATAGTTACAACACACTTTTCCAGTCTGAGGCTCCAAATTTCTTCACATTAAAAACTGAAACATGTAAACTCATTAGAAGTGTATGTTCAGACTTCATGGATGTAAGTTTTGTTAAGAAAGCAGACATTTCTCTCCTTACTCCTGCTCATCCCATGTTTTCTAGTACTTTCGTCCCAACTGAGAATATTTATCTAGGAGTGAGTGCATCAACATCAGTAAATAATATGAAAATATCAGGAGCAGCTACTAAAGAAGAACTTTCTCAGTTTCAAAAGTCATGTCAGTCTTTCCTGATAGAAGCTGTACTCCAAATCCAAAAAAGATATTCCTTGAATGACAAAATTCATGACATAGTAGCCTGCATCAACCCACACTCTGCTTCTACCCTTAACCCTCCCTCCCTAGCATTTTTATTTGATGAACTGCTCCAGTTACAAAAATTTGCTGACAAAAAGCTTGTGAATGAAGAGTGGAGACTACACTACTTGGATGAGGAACTATCTAAACAACTAAATTTCATGCAGTACTGGAAGATAGTGTTAAATAAGAAAAATGACGCAGGCCTACAATGTTACCCTAATTTATCAGATGTTATTTCCACTCTCCTTTCACTACCTTTTTCAAATGCTGCTGTGGAACGTTTTTTCAGTCAATTAAACATAACAAAAACCTCATTAAGAAGCGCTCTCAAAAATGAAACAATATGTGGTCTCATGCATGGAATTTATTACATGAAACGCCTTAATGTTTCCTCTTACAACCTTGGTTTTGATGACAATATGCTAAAAGCAATGAATAATGTTTAATAAGAGTGATGCTACATGTTCTGAGGCTGCAAATATGTAAGTCTCCTGAAGGTGTTACAGTGTTAGCAGATAGAGTATACAACTGCATATTTCTAAATAAAATACCCTTTAATTTACACGGCATTTGTTTTTTTCCTGTGTGTGTGGGGGGAATGTTTGGGGGGGGGGGCAATATATAAACTTATGTATGATAGTGCATGAATCAACAATTTATGGACAACTTCGACAATCTAGGGTAAAACACTCGAATCTAGGGTAATATCGACAAAAATCTAGGGTAGGATTTCATCAACTAATGGAAGCCCTGTATATACCTGCCACCCCAGTGACCCCACACGAGTCCTCAGTGCACTCTGACAGTCAAGAGAGGGTGGACGCTGCTGCGGTCTGACACCTAATTTCGCTATCTATTTGACTTTCCATTGAATTTTTACTGCTGCATCATGGGAGGAGTAAAGAAACACAAGATGGTGCAGAGAAAGAAAGCAGAGATGGCCCGTGAATGTTTGAAGAGAAAGAAGAAAGAGGAGGAAGAGAGAACTAGGAGGGAACATGCTGCCACGACTGACGCGAGTGACGCCACCCCAAGCACCCCCTACGCCAGTACTGACGCCACACCGAGCACCTCCCATGCACATGTTCCGCATACCATTTCCAGCGCAAAGAAGCGGAAATTGGTCCTATCTCCAGAATAGATACATGATGAGACAGCTGTGGACGAAGAACATATAATAATAAAGAAAAGTTATCTTAGAGATGTTTTGTCTGACTTCAAGTGTGAAAGATGTTTTGGTAAATATAAAACTACTTTCATTGAGAAACATCTAGACTGCAAAATTGATCTTGAATGCGAAGATTGCGGTCATATATTACGCAAGTCAGATGTCAAGGATACTCCAATAACAACAATGATGGTTTACAGCAACATGGATATAGGTGCTGGTCATGTAGGCATGCACAAGATGTTAGGGAATATGAGCATGAAACCCCTAGGAAAGAAGTATCAGTATTACCAGATAGAAAACGTGAGTTGCAGAGGAATGTGAAAAAACGTGGGAAGGCCAAGAAGAGGGAAGAGGACTATGCTGCTGGTGGATTTTGATTTAAAGGTCCGCGTATTCGTCCTTGAGGTCGCGCGTAAACTTTAAATCTTCTCTCCTGAAAAGTTTGCTTTTTTTTACTTTACCAATTCATATCTCAGTTGTTATTCAACCGATTTGATTTGTGTTTGTTTTGTTTTGAAGAGCTTTGAATGTTTTGTATTTTGCTAAGAGTAAATAAAAGGAATTTGTATTTGATGATTTTCTATTAATTTCCCTTCCCACAATTTTACCCTTTTTACACACTATCTCATGATAAATATTCATTATAAATTTACAAATAAAAAGTAAATGAAAACTACTCACAGGAACTTGTTACCAGTCGTCTTATCTTTCATATAAAACCAAGAATAAAGGATTTGGTAAGGCTGATTCTATGAAACCCTAATTTTAATAATATCATTTTTGGTAAGTAGTTATCTTCACTGCAATAAAAAATATGCACTGGAATGAAAAAATCCCTGTGAATTATACATTACAACAAAGGTGAAGTTTATAAAAGAAAACCTGGGAAGATTAGAATAATATAATATCACCACCACCTATGACAAGTCACTTCTCCTCCTTAAGGCGTACTGATCAATACTGTAGTAGTCATTATGACTACACCTCTGTAAGGGATTATGATACTGTTCACTGATTCATGAAGACGAACTAATGACTTAGATCACTGCATCAGTTTTGGCTGTGGATGGAGTGGGTACTGAATGATTTCGGTAGTTAGTTGTAGCCTGGTGCTTTACCTGAACAGAATAATTAATTATACTATTTAATTAATATTGTCTTAAGTTATATATCCTTATTGTTAATGACCGCTTCATTAACCTGCACTAATCCAGGGGAGTAAAGTGAAGCCGCTGAACTGTCATTTTCGGCTCCTTCAATATGGCGGACACCAAGATATGTTTCATTAAAAGTGGACTTCTGACCTGACTTCTGACCTGACTTATGACCTGACATACAAAGGTATACGCTATCTTGAAGGCACCGGAAATGACAGATTGGTGGCTTCACAAATCAGGTCTTAGTGGCGACTCCACCTATACTACCTCCATGAGGTGAACAACACTTTCAGGGGGGGAGGGAAGAAAGGTGGAACGAGTTGGCAGGTATTGAAATTCAAAAATATTCTATCATCATTCTCACATGTCATTATTAACTCTTGTTATGAAAGGGTTTACATTTTCATATACTACAGGTATAAATAATAGAGGATATTATTTCATAGGCCACTTCGACTTTAAATATTAATCATAAAACCACGCCAATAACAGCATTAAAACACACTGGTGGCAACTCTTCTTTAAACAGTATTGCCAAACCAACTGACTCACTCCACAAGAGTAGGCTTGCAGCGAACTTCTGCTGCCGACTGTACATTGAATCATATTTTCAATGCAGAGGGATAATACTAGGCCTGTATAAGAAGAAAATCCGTGAAATGTAGGGAAATGCTAAGACTGGCAGGTTTGCATTATGTCGGTAAAGTTTACCTAACCTTCAAAAGATATTAATCATATTTCGTCGAGTATTATTTATACGGGCCTGGTATTATCCCTCTGCATTAAAAATATGATTCAATGAACATTATAGAACATCACATAAATATTGCAATCATGATACAACTTATTAAGATGTAATAAATAAGGCCTCTTTGGTCCGAAAAACATATTAGGCTACCACTCTCTCCGACGCTCACTGCCATTTGACAACACACGTTAAAATAGTTTTTATCAGTATTCATTGTACTTTACTGAGATCACACACAGCATACTTTATAGAACAAAATATACTCAAAATTATATTTTATATCTCTGGTGTAATTTAATGATATACCTCGCGATACACCCTGTATATACAGTAAAATTTAGGACGGTGTGGTGCAATAACAGCTATGACCCACCAAGGTCGATTTGGATGTCATGTCGTCGTGCTTAATTAAGGGGATAACGAAAAAGACGACGGTGACATTTATCGCAAGCAAATGAGATGAAAGGAGGAATTATCTGAAGCTGAAGTAAATATATATCAACACTAATAATTCGTGACCCCGGTTATTGACAATAATTTTATATATCTGCATGTCACCGTTATCGCCTCCAGGAACATTTCGGTAGGTGATACCCCCCCAACGGGAACCGCCTTGACGTGGTGGGGGGGCTTGTGTGTCTCTGAGACCTGGCGAGCTAGACTAGAGGGGGCTCCGGCCCCTGCTCTGTCCCGATTTCGGGGAGAGAGGGCTTCCCATGCTAGTAAGGTCGCCAGTGAGAGACCTGACTAAACGGTTCCCATGCATTAGGCTGCCAGTACGGGCCAACAGCGCTGCCCTCCGGAGGGACTGCCCTCTAGGGGCCGTTCTATGTTGGATGGTTTGGTGTCTGGGCCGGGAGATGTTGGGGAAGGGGGTCTCAGCACCGTCGTGGGCAAACTTTCGAGCCATTGGGGCTGCTTTTTAAAACGAGTGGCCCCGTGGGGGAAGAGGTACCCCGCCCGCGGCGACCAGCGCTCGGTCCCCTCATCTGTCCGGTAGGTAGTAGCTCTTGGCTCCTGGGGCCAAAAACAACAAATTAATGATATATGGATACAGAAAAGCCCCAATCTCTTCCTCGAGCGGTGGTCGACCAGGCCCTCGAGACGTCACTCTCTGGTCGTGGTAATATGCAGAAATCTGCAAATAAGAGTAGACCTAGCAGGTCGGGTGTTGTGTCGAAGAACCCTGTTAGCGATCTGGACACGTTAATGTTAACGAATGTACTTGCATCCTTTTCCTATGGCGCTATCCACTCCATTTTTAAGTGCTTTGGAGTGGTCCTTCGAATCCGAATCACATATGACAGTGATTGTAGGTCTAATCGGTGCTATATTACTTTCAATACAAATGCTGCTGCCAAAGCAGCATTTGAGGCAAAAGATTCTCTGACGGTGGGGGATACTCATTGTAAAGCTCAGATGATGCGGTCCATCAATGTAGTTGACAGTGACAATGACTACTGCCCTAATATATTCGATGACACTGTGGAGCATGTCCCAAAGGAACGTCGGGTTCCTACACCCTTTTGGTTTGTGGCTTACTACAGGGAGGGACGTGGTAACCTTATCCATGCTTCCCGGTATCTGGAGAAAGAAGTTGGATTATTACCAATGGGCCATATAAAGAAATATGGTAAGGGCGTTTTAATCAGAGCCAAATATCTTACACAGGCCATGATGCTCCTCAATCTCTCCTGTCCTTCTGATAGCATGTTTGAATCTATTAAACCACATCGAACATTTAATTATTGCAAGGGGCGTATATATAATGAGGACCTGTATGAATTCTCAGAAGAGGACATTCTTGCTATCTGCCCAGACAGTGTCCAACAAGTAACGAAGATGAAAGGCAGTAAAAATATGATCATTCTCACTTTCTATGGCTCGCATATCCCAGATCGCATTAACATTAACCCCACCTCATTTGAGGTGAAGCCTTTTGTTGAGCGTCCCCTACAGTGTTTCTGTTGTTATGAGTTTGGTCATGGGAAGAGGAACTGCAACAACCGTTCCCGGTGTGGTAATTGTTCTGCTCTTGACTCACATCTTACTTCTGAGTGTCGGTCAGAGAGTTACTGCTTTTACTGCAGAGATGCTCACCCCTTTCGTTCTCGCCAATGTAAGATGTACAGTCTGTTACAGTTCCGACTGGGCCACCCAGTATCGAGAGATCGTAGATGTGGCAGCAGTGTGTGTGTGTGTGTGCTCGAAAATTATACGGATCGTCAACACTCTCCCTCTGTAGTGAACATGACTCTGCCTCAAAGTTCATTCCATAGATGGCGCTGTGTAGTTGTGGAAGGAATGTGGACTGCAGGGTTGAAGTTTCGGGAAACAGCTATGCTCGAGCCAACGAGTCATGAGCTCTCAGGCAGAATGGTTGAGGAATGCTGATATGGAAATTTAGAACCTATATTACACAATGAGTAGGTGAAGCTAAGGTAAAGTTGTTCGTAGCCTGAACAGTGAATATTTTTTCTTAATGGTTATCATGTTTGACATGCAACATTGCTCAGCCGTTCTGACAGAGCTCACGTCTCGTTGCCACGATTGTTATCTTGTTTTTCTACCAACTAGGATCGGGCAGATAGGTTGTTTTCTTTGTCCATCATATTTTGGTAAGCATAATTTGAGATCACCTATGATTTCGTATTTTATTTGTAAGTCAAGTTACAATGTATTCCATGCATAGTAAAATTCCTTCATTGCTAAATGCTTTCTCTCTCTCGTAATAAAAAATTTAATGTCAACTGTAATTCTCTCTCTCTCTCTCTCTCTCTCTGAAATAAACACCATCTTATCTTATCCTATCTCTATACTAATGAAATCGAACAAAGAGTGAGGACCAATTACACAGTTGTTCGTTGTGATTTGTTAGCACCCAAACGAAAGAAACTAAACTGTGTAAATGACTTATGTCTGATTTATTGGAAGCATCTGATGAGTAAAGTATGCAGCTATTGTAATAATACAAATGCTCAATTGATAGTTTTGGTGAATAGGAATAATCAGCTTTTGGGAAATAACGAAGCCTTACAAGTGTGTTTGGGGAGGACTCTGACAAAATGACTGTGGAATCAGTCCTGGCTCCCTGACATTCTACGTTGATATACAAATTAGTAGTGTCGAAATAAGTGATCGTTTTGCCAGTGATAATCAACTGGGTTATGTTTGTTTTGAACCCACAGGTGAACGGGGAAGAGGGATCACTCCTAACGACCAAACGTGTGTTTAACCTACTAATAGATTACCCCAAGTTTTGCTAATAGATACATTAATGTGTGCATAGTAGTAGGTGATCTACCAAATTTGCACACCGTTCACATAATGATGGATTTATTCCAGAGATAACGGTGTGTGGCTGTGGGGAAGAGAAGGGCGAAGTCTCAGAAAGTAGCCTAGGTGGGCAAGGTGAACTTCGTTGGAACGCTCCGGTTGAGCACACGGATAGGTAGGGTCATTATTTTAGCTAGAAATGTAGTTTGCCAGTCAGTATTTGATGAGCTTTTCAGAGTGACGACTCCTTATAATGATAAAATCCTAAAGATTTTTATTACTTTGTTTATTGTATCACCCGTTACCATAAATCCTACGAATTATGAAATTACTCCGAAACTATCCCTCTCGCATATTCTGTGTATCTTTCTCTCGAGTCATCAAATAATGAATGGATAACGTTAGCTACACAAATTAAAGAAGAATGTGTCTAAATTGACATTACCGATATCATGCTGTATGTGTAATAATCCTAAAGAAAATTAGCTCCTAGTAAAAGTCAGACAGAACATGTAATTAAACCAAGATTTACTTATATTTTAAAGAAATATGAAATATTCGCGTCCGTGCCCGAGATCACATCTTAAAATACGCTGCACACTCAGAGGGACCCCTATCCGGGGGCATATTTTTCAAGTCTGACCTGGTCAATGCAATCCGTTCAGTTAGGTTAGATTAAGTGTGGTTGGGTTGAAATGCAGTCAAGTAGGTAAAATGAGCTGGGAAAGACCATGAGACTATTTAAAAATTTTCCTATGGTTACCTTTATTCCTATATGTTCGGCGCAATTTTCCTTCATTTTGTCCCAGCACTTCTTGCTCTCCAGCCAAATTCGAGAAATATGCTAACCAGCTGTAAAATCGGCGGTTGAACCCTCGTTGGCGCCAGAAGAAGGTGATAGAAGAGGTGGGACAGCAAGCAGGAAGGAAATAGAAAGAAAGGAGAGACAGTTGAATAACTGAAATAGATTGCCCATATCACTACAGGCAATACCCCCCTACGGAGTCTAAAGGAGAAAGGGAGAAGAGGTGGACATGAGGGAAAGGTGAAGAAAGAACAGGATAAGAAAAGTGAAGGAGTTAGAAGGAGGTGAAGAAGAATTGGCAAAAAGATCACATATTTCGACACTTATTTGTTTAACGTAGAATGTCAAGGAGTCAGGGCCGGTCCCACATAGTCATTTTGTTTGTCAGATTCCTCCCCAAACACACTCGTAAGCCTTCGTTATTTTCCAAAAGCTGAGTATACCTATTCACCAAAACTATCAAGCACTAGTATTATTACAATATCTGTAAACTTTACTCATCAGATTAATCCAATAAATCAGTCAAAAGTCATTTACACAGTTTAGATTCTTTCGTTTGGGCGCTAACAAACTACAACGAACAACTGTGGAATTGGTCCTAAATCTCCATACGATTTCATATCTAAATAGACTGGATAAGATAAGATAATGTTCATTTGAGAGAGAGAGAGAGAGAGAGAGAGAGAGAGAGAGAGAGAGAGAGAGAGAGAGAGAGAGATTACAGTAGACTTTAACGTTTATATTACGAGAGAGAGAGAGAGAGAGAGAGAGAGAGAGAGAGAGAGAGAGAGAGAGTAATTAGTAATGAAGGAATTTTACTATGCATGTAATACACTGTAACGTGACTTACAAATAAAATACAAAATCAGAGGTGAACATCAAATAATGCTTACCAAAATATGATGGCCAAAGCAAACAACCTATCTGCTCGATCTTAGTTGGTAGAAAAATAAGAAAACAATGCAATGTTGCATGCTAAACATGAAATCCATTTAGAAAAAATATTCACTGTTCAGGCTACGAACAACTTTACCGTAGCTTCACCTACTCATTGTGTAATATAGGTTCTAAATTTCCATATCAGCATTCCTCAACCATTCTGCCTGAGAGCTCATGACTCGTTGGCTCGAGCATAGCTGTTTCCCGAAACTTCAACCCTGCAGTCCACATTCCTTCCACAACTACACAGCGCCATCTATGGAATGAACTTTGAGGCAGAGTCATGTTCACTACAGAGGGAGAGTGTTGACGATCCGTATAATTTTCGAGCACACACACACACACACTGCTGCCACATCTACGATCTCTCGATACTGGGTGGCCCAGTCGGAACTGTAACAGACTGTACCTACTTGAGCAGGATATCCTCCACTTGGCTAATACTCAATTCATTAGCATAGGTAGTGCCAGACGGCAACTCAACTTCAGGCGACAGAAGGATGGTGGTGTGAAGACATACGACTCCTCCCTTCGCCCTAAATTGGTTGCAGCACCCTCTCAACCCTCTCAAGAGGCAGCTGCTTTTTGCTCTAGTGAGAACGTTTCTAAGGTTACTCTACATAATAGTTTCTCTGTCTTGGAAACTTTATCAGACACTCATTCTGGTGACCCTTCAACTGATGACAATTCCCAGACTTTAGCTAAAGGTGTCCATGTGGTAGAGGTTCACGCTGCCACACGCTCTCCCAAAAGGAAACTTAAGTCACCTAAACTGCCACAGAGACGCCTTCGTGGTTCCTCTGAGGCACTTGACTCTATAGATGTTCCACCTTGTGAGGCAACCATCTCTGTGGACTCATCCATAGTTTCCTCTCAATTTTACCAGAAGCGTTCTCGTGGCTCTGATGAATCTCTTGATTCAAAAGAAGTTCCTTTTCGTAAGCTTCCTTCGGGATCATCAGAAGGGCGTGAAGTTAATGTGGATGCCACGGATGTTGTGACTTCAAAAGATTCAGTTTTTCTTCCGATTGAGCAGCGGAGTGATTCTACCACCTGTATTATGGATGTTGATGTATCTACCTGTGTCAGTGATACCACTGCTGTACAGGACAGAACCAATGTAATTGTTTCAAGGAATATCCCATCTCATATACCTTCATCTTCTTCTAACATATCAGATGCTTTAGGGACTTGTCTACGGGTCCCAATTACTGCCCCAAGTACTACTCCTCGGGTTCACTCTTCTTCTAGTGGCCCAGGATTAGACAAATCTTATTGTTTGAGTAAACCCTCAGGTCGAGGTGGTAGTGGGAAGTACCTCTGTGAGGCTTCCCAAAAATCAGTACTAAAGTAACACCGTTCAAGGTCCTTCAGTAGAATTGCCGTGGCTTGCGTGCTTCTTGGGAGGAACTGCGCATTCTTCTCTCTAGCTTCTCTCCTGCATGTGTTTCTCTCCAAGAGACAATGCTTGGGGACTACATTCCTGCCAGTCCTCCAGCATACTCGGCATTTTATTCCAATTCATTTGAAGGGCAGGGTCATCATGGTGGCTCTGCCATCCTAGTTCGCCGAGATATTCCATGCACGAGCCTGGAGCTTGACACTCCGCTCCAGGCTGTTGCAGTTAAGGTTTTTATGGACCGCCCGTACACTGTGTGCAGTCTATACCTTCCTCCCAGTGTTATAGTTGAGAGGGGTGATCTCAACCATCTTGTACGGGACCTTCCATCTCCCTTTATTTTATTGGGTGATTTTAATGGTCGTCATCCTCTGTGGGGTGACAGTTCGGTCAACCCCAGGGGTGTTTTATTGGCTTCTTTTATTGAGGATGAGGGATTAGGGGTTTTAAATACGGGAGATGTGACACATTTTAATAGCCCTACTGGGACTTTTACCACCATTGACATTTCCCTTTGCTCACCCAGTGCTCTGTTGGATTTTACTTGGAGAGTGTTGCCTGACTTATATGGCAGTGACCATTTCCCTATACTTTTAGAAGGTAACAGGTACGAACCACAGTCTCGTCTTCCTAGGTGGAAATTAGAAAAGGCTGACTGGCAGTTTTTTAGAGAGCTAACTTCTTCGGTCTCTTATGTAGCCGATTTCGGTAGCTCTGACGAGGCTGTAACATATTTCACTGATATGCTCCACTCTGCTGCTCACAACTCTATTCCTAGAACTTCTGGCTACTTTCCCAAACGTCCTGTCCCTTGGTGGTCACCAGTCTGCACCACTGCTGTGCGGGAGAAGCGTGCTGCTTTCTCTCGCCTTCGTCGCAATCGTGGGGACCCAACTCTTTTAGAGGACTTCCGACGGGCAAGGGCTCGGGCTAGACGAGTTTTAAAAGAGGCTCGATGTGCATTTTGGAAGGCCTATGTGTCTTCAATTAATACTAAAACTCCACTCACCCAAGTGTTCAGGAGAGTCCGTAAGATGGCGGGGAAGTTTTCTCCTAGTTCTCCACCTGTACTTAAGGTCAATGGAATTAAGATCATGGATGGTTTGACAGTGGTCAATACCATGGCGGAGGCTTTTGCAAAGGTCTCCAGCCGTGACTCTCGACCTCCGGCTGTCAGGCATGAGTTAAGAGCCAAGGAGAGCACTGTCCTGGATTTCTCAGGGAACGAGAATGAAAGTTATAACCATATATTCACCCTGAGAGACCTGCATTCTGCTCTCTCTCTCTCTGTGGGGACACTTCTCCTGTGCCAGACAACATCCCATATGCAATGTTACGACACTTGGGTGAGGAGGCGATCTCATTTCTTTTAGCATTATATAACAGAATCTGGCTGGAGGGTGTCTTCCCTTCTGGGTGGAGGGTTGCTACCATCCTTCCTTTCCTCAAGCCGGGCAAGGACTCTGGTGTTGCCCTCAATTATCGACCAATTGCCTTGACCTCCTGTCTCTGTAAACTATTTGAAAAGATGGTGAATTTCGGACTGGTATACTTCTTGGAACGGGGTGATTTTCTGTCTCCGTCCCAGTCTGGCTTTCGTAAACACCGTTCCACTACAGATGCTCTGATCAGGTTGGAAGCTGCTGCATGTGAGGCCTTTGCACGACATCAACACCTTCTCTGTGTATTGTTTGATTTAGAGAAAGCCTATGACACTACATGGCAATATGGCATCATGCAGCAACTCCATGCATATGGCCTGCGGGGTCGCCTTCCATGCTTTCTTAAGGAGTTTCTCAGTGGTCACAGTTTTTCTGTGAGGGTTGGTACAACCCACTCAGCATCTGTTGCACAGGAGGAGGGCGTCCCCCAGGGAAGCGTCTTCAGTGTCACATTGTTTGCAGTAGCAATTAATGCCATTGCCTCATCCCTTCCAGATGGTATAGCTAACTCGATGTACGTTGACGACCTAGCAGTCTGGTTTGCTGCTTCCCGTATGTCAGTGGCGGAGCGGCGCATGCAGCTTGCCCTTGACAATGTGTCACGTTGGACTGGTTCTCAAGGGTTTCGATTTTCTCCTTCCAAGACAGTTGCTATGCACTTCTGCTGCATCTGAGGCGTCCACCCCGATCCGGACTTATTCATGTATGGTCATCGGATACGTTGTGTCGAGGAGACTCGCTTTTTGGGTCTCCTTTATGACAAACGTTTGACTTGGGTTCCCCACTTACGTACACTTTAAGTCTCTTTCCTCAAGGCTCTTAACCTGTTGAGGGTCCTGGGGGCTGATCGGGCCACCCTCCTCCGCCTATACTGTGTTCATATTAGGTCAAAACTCAACTATGGGTGTGAGGTGTACACCTCTGCCACGGATGCCCATCTCAGAGTTTTAGACCCTGTTCATCATGCTGGCGTACATCTTGCGACGGAGCCTTCAGGTCATTCCCAATCCCCAGTCTCTTGGTGGATGCTGATGAGCCACCAGTTGATCTCCGTCGCCAGTCCTTGATGGTTCATTGTTGGCATCGATTACATCGACTTCCTGACTCCCTTCCCTGCTTGGCGGTGTCATCTGATATTATGTCTCAGTACTACCTTTCACATTCTCGCACACCATGGCCCTTTGACTTCTGGGTCAGGAAGGCTATGGAGGAGATGGGCATTGATGACTTCCCGATTTGTCCTGTGAGGGTCCCCAGGGTGGCTTCATGGTTTCTTCCAGAAGTTTTCCCCTGCACCTGCTTTACAGACAAGAAGGAATCTCTTCCTCCTTCAGTGGCTCGTTCCCTCTTTTTAGCACAGGTTAGATCAGCAGTCACCATCATAGTTAAAACGGATACGGAGAACCACTCCAAAATGCTAAAAAATGGAGTGGATAGTGCCATAGGAAAGACATACAACTACATTTGTGAACATTTAAAATCAAAGTGTACAAATCGCTAACAGACTTTGTTGACACAACCCCTGACCTGCTGGGTCTTCTTTTGTTAGCATGGGGAGAACGAGCCCCAGCTTTCTGCAAACTACGACGATCAGTGAGTGGCATCTCAAGGGCCTGGTCTACCACCGATCAAGGAAGTGAAGGAGGTGTAATCGTATCCATATGTTATTGATATTTATGAAGGGCCTTTTAACACTGAACACTTTTTCAATATCAGAGTCGTAAACTATTGGAGTAAACTCCCGGCAGCTGTAGTAACAGCGAATCCAGAATCCAGTAGAAACCTTTGAACATCAAGTCGACAAATATGTTTTTTTTTTAGTATTAGTAGTAGTAAGTCGATATTAGAATTAGGCTCCACTCTCCTATAATATGTCCTTGTTCTTTATTATCGAACAAAGTGTTATTTTCCTTCTATTTTTCCAACCGGGATACCCGGTGGGTTGGAAGGAGCCTTGTCCTTTATCTATCCTTTCCTTCAGCACGTAGTCTAGATTAGCGTAGATAAACAGGTAACCTCCTGTTATCTGTACTTCCTTTGTATGATATTGAAGTACAAACCATTAATGATCATTAATGATGTGCTTGCGAAGACTAAATGGACATTTGTAGGATGGGTAACCAATTCTGAATGACCACAACTCAATATTCACTTTTACACGCTCTTTACATGTCTAAGTACGTTTTCACGCTCTGATTTCGCCAAAAAATGTTTCAGATTTACATTTTTCAACACAACAATATATAAGTTTTATGTACACTCTCCCAAAAAAGTATCGGCATTTTACCGAATGAAGGAAAACGACAATAAACGTAGCATTATGGTACATTGCTTTGAAACCTTATAGATAGTGGTATTCCTGCCGATCAGTTGCCAATTATGCATATTAGTATTGCTTCATGAGTCAGAGAAATTATAGTGGATGCAAATCGAAACATATTCGCATTTCTTTACCTATTAGAGAAATTTCAAATATTATCGTAAGATTTGCCCCTTTCTAATGCTGAAAACAGCTAATCCACACCGTAGTTGCCGAATGGTATATAATGTTATCTTTCTTTTTATTTATTTTATTTTATTTTTACTTTTTTTATATACCTCTACCTCGGGACAGGAGGCCATCAGTCGAGTGTGGAGTGGTTGAGAGAGTGAAGTGTAATACACTGAGATGGTTTGGACATGTAGAGAGAATGCAAGGTGAGGAGTTTGTAAAGGTGTATGGAAGTGAAGTTGTGGCACCTGGTGTGAGAGGCAGACCTCCGGTTAGATGGCAGAACAGAGTGGAAGAGTATGTGAAAGAGAGAAGTGTGAGAGGGGGAGGGGGGATGGACCAAGTAAGGAGGGAGTGCTGGAACAGGGAGAACTGGAGACACTTCTGCCGTGGCCCCCCCTTGGTAGGAGTTCCTGGAGGGAGCGAGGCGTTGGAGCTATAGATAGATAGATAGATAGATAGTGATGATTTAGGCTCTTAGGCTTCTGATTCCTCCCACCTATGCCATGAAACAAGCTCCTTCAATATAGGTGGTGTTTGGTGGCAATGTTTGAAGGACTCACTAACCTCCAATTTTATCACTACATCACAGGGTCCCTTAATTAAGGTGGTAATTCTTTTTTGGTACATTGGAGTGCCTTGATTTCTCCAAAGTATGCCAGGAAACAGGACCAGAAGAGCAAAAGTAATGGTGTTATGTTGCTTAGAATAGTTTGGAGGATTCAGTTGCTCCAGATTTACCAACACAAAATTTCCCCCTTAACAGGCCACGTCTATGAGCCATATAATTATGATCTCTGGCCTTATCACTGAAAGATATATCATGTCTTTCACTCTGCTCTGGTACTAACCTTTCTATCCCATAATTATCAGTCCAGGGACCGTATCAATCATATATCCACCAACACTTTCCTTCCATCCTAGTAAATATCTTGGTAATAAAGAACAACACGTGTATGATATTGTAGCACCTCATAATAATAATAATAATAATAATAATAATAATAATAATAATAATCAACATCTTGGTAATAAACAACAACACGTGTATGATATTGCAGCACCTCATAATAATTATTGAGGGGGTTGAGTTGACATAAGGTGTTGTATGATTATATTTTGATTTGATACTGATTTATTTGTAAGATGGAAGGATAGTGGTGGTGGTTATTTGATTGTGGCTGTACATATATTGAAATATCTGTAGTATTTTCTTTTTGTGAGGTCATGAACATAAAAAAGGTCGAGGTTGTGACAGGAAAATTTGTTTTGGCTGCATCATGTATTAATAAATAGATAAGATTGAGAAGGTAATTATTTTATGCACTTTGGTTGTTTGTGATATAATAGAGAAAGTGATAATTTTATATTTTTGTATGTGATGGAACTACCTGTATTATGTATGAAAGCACTCCATGTCATCCTCATTTTCTTTGGTAAACAAATGATATCCTTACTTTTCCTACAGGGTTATTGCCTCCCTGCCCACCATGGAGTGCCCAGAAACCATCTACCGGCAACCAACCACCGCCCTAACTTTATAACCATTGTGTCAACACTAGATTGACTCATTCACACACACACACCAGAACCACTCAGCAACGTTGCACAAAATAGGTGGGATGGAAATTTTGTATTTTGCTTCCCACAGCATGAAATCTTTCAGTGGGGAATCATTAAAAAAATGTGTTTATTTGATTGTAAGTAGGATGCTTAAAGAATACAGCATTGTGAAAGCTGTAATTGGGAAGAAACAAGGAAGGGAAGTGAGAAGAAAATGTATCAGAAAAATTTGAATGGTACAAAATGGGAGTTAAATTAATTTTGATCATGATATGTTTAGTGAAGGTTTCTTGTTCCCTTCCTCAATGTCTATCTATCTATCTATCCATGATCATCACTGAGGTGGTATAAAGCAGGTGAGAAGCAGCTGGTAATTTAAATTAATTTTAATCATGATACTTGAAATGATACCACAACTGTATTCAAGATGTGGGAGTAATATTGTTGTTTGGTCATCAGCCATAATGTTTGTCTACATAAAACAGATGAGTCAAGTTAAAACAAACCTTGTGTCCTATTTGTATGATGTTTTAATGGGTCCATTCCACAGTGGTTGGTATTGGTTTGTAAGCATGCAAACGAAAGAATGTTAGCCGTGTAAATGACTTATGGGTGAATTATATAATGAATTTGGTGAGTAAACTATACAGTGATAATTATTATCTAACTGTTGGATAGATTTTGTGAATGTGGATATTCAGCTTTTGGAAAATAATGAAGCCTTACAAGTGTGGTTTGTTGGGAAGCTAACAAACCAATACCACTGTGGAAGTGACCCAATGACATAGTTCCAATTGTGTTGTCTCTGATTCCTTCAAACCATACAACAAAACACATTCCTTATTAGTATCATTGTGGATGTGGTGTGTGTGTGGACGTGTTGGAGAGTGTGAAAAGGAACACCTTGAGGTGGTTCGGTCATGTGGAGCGTCTGGGAAGCGAGAGGTTGGTTAAGAGAGTGTACGAGAGTGAGGTGGAGGGGCAGACCGAGAGTGAGGTGGAGGGATGGAGTTGAGAGGTATGTGAGGGAGAGTGGTATGGGGTGGGAGGAGGGACGCCAGTTAACAAGGAACAGGGGTTCATGGAGGCGATTCATTGGTGGCCACTCCTTCGGGGATTGAGGCGTCTGGCAATGGATAGATAGATAGATAGATAGTATTTTCTGACATAGTTTGTAGGAATCAGAGACTTTCCAATTCACCAACAAGATAATCTCTCCTTAATTAATGTGTTGCATATTATTATATATGAATGGACCTCAGGGATAAATTACTATAAATTGCCAGCACAACATTCGGACACAACAAAGAATCCACAATCACAGTATACAAACAATATATTCGATCAGTGATGGATTATGCATGCCCTGCCTGGGCCTCAAACCTCACTGAGACTCATCACAACACCCTTCAAACCATACAGAACAGAGCCCTAAAGATAATCACAGGCTGCACAGCTACCACACCTACAGACTACCTACACTATGAAACCAAAGTCCTCAAAATCAAGAATCATCTTGACATGAGAGGCACACAAACACTTGCTGCAGCCTGCACAAACCCACACCATCCACTACACTACATGGCACAACACCCACACATGCCAAGGAACATCAAAACAACACCCAGTACACGATACCATACACAAATACTATCATCTCTTACACCCTGCCCACCCCAAACCAATCTCCAGAAACACACCCATACTCAAATCACTTATCAGTCCATCCAAACACTCAAAAACAACACCCAGCTGCATGCATGACCTCCTGACATCCACCAATCCGAATCCTCCCTTCCTCGTGAGGACAGAGTCCACCTGGCCAGGCTGCGGTGTGGCCACCACCCGGCCCTTCTGACATATCAGAAGAGGCTGGATGGAACGATTGCAGATGCCTGTCAGGGATGCAACACAATACCCCATTCTATTAAACACATTATTGAAGACTGCAATGCACACAACCACACTCGCCAACAATACAACATACACTTTCTGAGGGCATTGTGGGAAAGCCCGGTTCAGGCCATGACCTTCCTCAGGAGCTCAAGGGCTGCTCGGCCAGACAGCTTGAGGAACTTCAACAAAAACAACAACAACTACCCAGAGTTTGTTGACCATCCTTTATAGGTTTCTGAGACAAGTTAGGCAGCTAAGGCCCGATATCCATACTGATAAGTTTAAAAAGAACTAAAGTAAGGGATGATGAATTCTAAGTGTAACAATAGACTGAATTGTTATTTCTATAGTGAATACAGTAAATGTCTAACATTCCTTTAATCTTCTAATTCCACAAAAGGTTCTGAATAACAAGTATGTTGTTTCCACTTTAAGCCAACCATAATTCCATTACCCAACACACAAAAGCAGGGTTCACGATACTAAGCAAAACTTAATATTGTTTTAAGAAAATATTTAATTTAATATAACTAGGTAAAAAAACAAAGTAAATAAAGAAGTAAATAAACTAATGAATGAATTTAAATTACAAGACTTAACTACTATTAAAACATGTACAAAACAACAAATATAAATGAAAAAATATTAAAGTGACAAACACGATATCTCCAGTCCAGGATGTAGGGCTGCACACTATAGCACAGTAATTACACACCTATATGGAGGGAGCTTGTGTGTTTAGGAGGAATCAGAACCCTCCAAACACACACACCTATATGGAAGGAACTTGTGTGTTTCATGGTATGGTCAGGAGGAATCAGATACCTCCAAACACACACATACACACACACACACACACACACACACACACACACACACACACCTATATGGAAGGAGCTAGTGTTTTTCATGGCATGGTCAGGAGGAATCAGAAGCCTCCAATTTTCATACACGATCACAGGGTCCTTAAAAAACTTGATAACATTTTTCAGTAGTGTAGTTCCTATAGATTTTTGTGTAGTAATAATTATATCCAATAAATACAGTTAATTACAGATTATTTCATGGGCATTAAGGGTTTAATTAATTTTAGTTACATTGGAGTGCCTTGATTCCTCCAAAGTATGCCAGAAAACAGGACCATGTCAACAAAAATAATGGTGTTCTGATGCTTGGAATAGTTTGGAGGAATCATTTGCTCCAGATTTACCACCAACACTGTACTGTTACCATAAGGACCCTGTGATGGTATATGAAAATTGGAGGCTTCTGATTCCTCCTAACCATGTCACGAAACAAGCTCTTTGCATATAGGTGTGTGTGTTTTATGGTAATATTTGGAAGAATTATTTGCTCCACATTTACCACCAACATTGTACTGTCTCTCTTAGGGTCGATTCCACAGTGGTTGGTATTGGTTTGTATGCACCCAAACAAAAGAATGTTAAGCTGTGTAAATGACTTCTAGGTGAATTATTTAATGAATTTGGTGAGTAAACTATACAGTGATTATTATTATTATAATAATTATTATTATCATCAAACTGTTTGATAGATTTTGTGAATGTGGATACTCACCTTTTGGAAAATAATGAAGCCTTACAAGTGTGGTTGGTTGGGAAGCTAACAAACCAATACCACTGTGGAATCAACCCTAAAATAATGAAGCCTTACACAGTTCACTTATCATTACACTGGAGTGCCTTGATTCCTCCAAAGCATGTCAAGAAACAGGACCAGATGGACAAATATAATAATGGTGTTGCTTGGAAAAATAGTTTGGAGGAATAATTTACTCCAGATTTACCAACACTGTACTTCAAACTTAAGGTGATATTATTTTTTTGGTGAATTGGAAGGTCTGCGATTATTATTATTATTATTATTATTATTATTATTATTATTATTATTATTACTATTATCATTATCATTATTAAGTGCTACTGATTCCTTCAAACTATGCCATGAAACAGATCCCCTATTAGTACCATTAAGAGTGTGTGTTTTCTGGTAGAGTTAGGAGGAATCAGTAGCCTTCCAATTAACCAACAATAGAATCTCTCCTGAAATGGTTTTACGTCAATGCTAAACCTTCCTTCCTCCATGCCTTTTTTGTACTTAATTTATTTTGCATACAAGCCTTACTTAGGGTTGATTCCACAGTGGTTGGTATTGGTTTGTACGCACGCGAACGAAAAAATATTAGCCTTGTTAATGACTTATAGGTGAATTATTTAATGAATTTGGTGAGTAAACTATACAGTGATAATTATTATTTAACTGTTTTAATAGATTTTGTGAATGTGGATACTCAGCTTTTGGAAAATAATGAAGCCTTACAAGTGTAGTTGATTGGGAAGCTAATAAACCAATACCACTGTGGAATGGACCCTAAAATAATGAAGCCTTACAAGTGTGGTTGGTTGGGAAGCTAACAAACCAATACCACTCTGGAATCAACCCTTAAATAATGAAGCCTTACAAGTGTAGTTGGTTTGGAAGGTAACAAACCAATACCACTTTAGAATCAACACATAGTCTATAGTTGTTTCTCCATCCTTCCCCCCTTGAAGTTTGAGGCATTGTAGGTTTTACAGTCTTAGACAAGAAAGTACATTGATGTGTGTGTGTGTATTATTCCTCTGTGTGTGTGTATATTATTCCTGTGTGTGTGTGTATATTATTCCTCTGTGTGTGTGTGTGTATTATTCCTGTGTGTGTGTGTATTATTCCTGTGTGTGTGTGTGTGTGTGTGTGTGTTGACAATGGTGTTGGTACGAGTACAATGATTCCATAGACACACAACAAAGTTATCTTACTGGTACAGCTGTATGTGTGTGTGTGTGTGTGTGTTGACAATGGTGTTAGTATTTTTATTTTTATGAGGTGGTGCAAAATCATACACGTGTTGTTGTTTATTACCAAGATATTTACCACGATGGAAAGAAAGTGTGGGTGGATATTTGATTGTGGCTGTACTTAATAATGGTAATATGACCAGATAGTTACACTCTGAACCAGTTTGTATTCTAAACAACACATGTAATTTACCATATGAGAAATGTATCTATCATATCTGTATAATATATTGTGTTACAACATCACTAGAAATCATATGAACCAAATTTATGCTGCCGACTGTACTACACCACCAACATTCTTGCCTATGTGTTTTCTGTTATGGTATTTCATTCATAAGACCTAATTTTATTCTCTATATTTCTTCTCGCAAATCATTTCTCATTTGTTATCACCACCCAAATTAATGTGAGATTCTCTTGTTGGTGAATTGGAAGGACTCTGATTCCTCCAAAGTATGCCAGGAAACAGATGCCTTCAATGTTACTAATAGTGGATCTGTTGTTGTTTGGTGTCTTAGGGTCGATTCCACAGTCGTTTGTTTTGGTTTGTTAGCACGCAAGCGAAAGAATCTTAGCCTTGTTAATGCATTATGGGTGAATTATTTAATGAATTTGGTGAGTAAACTATACAGTGATTATTATTATTATTATGCCAGGAAACAGATGCCTTCAATGTTACTAATAGTGGATCTGTTGTTGTTTGGTGTCATAGTTTAAAAAATTTGCTTAGCCCTCCAATTTACCCTCAAAATAGGTTGTATTTTGTTATTAGAGAGTTGTAGAGTTGAGTTGTAATAGAGACAAGAGACATAGAATTAACCTTAATGCATTTCTTCACTTATCTTTCCGCATCCATAAATTAAATAGGTTGTATTTTGTTACAGAGTTGTGGAGTTGTACAAGAGACTGAGGAACCTTCATTGTTTGTTGTCCACCGTGTTTTTCCTTCCATCAACAACAACAACAACAACACTACAAGCATCACTATAGGAGCTCGGGTCTGCTCAGCCAGACACCTTGAGGAACTACAACTGTAAGTGTTTATGGAATTACATTGTTGTATTTCTTATTGCTTGAAATAGTTTGGAGGACTCAGTTGGTCCAGATTTACTACCAACAAAGTTCTGTACTATCAACAACAACCATACATACTTGTTGGTGATAAATTACAAGTTACATTAGGTTACATTTACTACCAACAAAGTTTTGTCACCTTAATTAATATAAACTTCACATACAGTCTGTTACTATCAACAACCATACATACATACATACTTGTTGGTGATAAATTACAGGTTCACATTTGCCCCTGACTGTACAAATCACTTTCTATAAGACTCACTTATTATTATTAAAGCTCACATTATTATTATTTCTATATGTCTCTTAGTTTAAGGGAAAATTAATTTGTTGGTGAATTGGAAGGTTTGTGTATTCCTCCAAAGTATGCCAGGAAACAGGACCAGATGAACAAAAATAATAATGGTGTTCTGTTGCTTGGAATAGTTAGGAGGAATCAGTAGCCTTCCAATTTACCAACAATAGAATCTCCCCTTAAGGACCCTGTGATTGTGTATGAAAATTGGAGGCTTCTGATTCCTCCTGACTATGCCATGAAACAACCTCCTTCCATATAGGTGTGTGTGTGTGTGTTTGGAGGCTTCTGATTCCTCCAAACTATGCCATCAAACAACCTCCTTCCATATAGGTGTGTGTGTGTGTGTGTTTGGAGGCTTCTGATTCCTCCTTCCATATAGGTGTGTGTGTTTCGTGGCAATATTTGAAGGACCCATTTTCCTCCAATTTTTTTTGTATGTATGTATGTAGCTTTGATTTAGAAACATACACTTTTTATATACTGTACTGGAGTTTCTTGATTCCTCCAAATGAACAAAAATAATGGTGTTCTGTTGCTTGGAAAAATAGTTTGGAGGAATCATTTGCTCCAGAATTACATTAGGAGTTTCCTGATTCCTCCAAAGTATGCCAGGAAACAATAATAATAATAACAATAAATATAATAATGGTGTTCTGTAGTTTGGAGGAATCATTTGCTCCAGATTTATTTATTTATTATTATTTATTTTTCTATTTATATATCACCTTAACACTAATTAATTTGTTTATTTTAAAGGTGAGAAGTGGGAGAGAGAGAGAGAGAGGAGGTGGACACAAAAGAAGGAGAGAGAGAGGAAGAGGAGGTGGACACAAAAGAAGGAGAGAGAAGAAGAAGAAGAGAGAGAAAAAGAAGAGAACAACACAAGAGAGAAGAAGAAGAAAAGAACAACACAAGAGAGAAGAAGAAGAAGAGAACAACACAAGAGAGAAGAAGAAGAGAACAACACAAGAGATGAACACACAAGAACAAGATCTCTAATATATAGTGTAAATAACAGGAAATAAATAAATATTACTAAATAGTATATATATATTTTTAAACCTCTATATATAATATAAACATAATTATCATCTCACCAGGTGAAAATGTCAGTTATTTCATACCTGTAAGGGTGTAGGGTTCAAGTAAAAATTATTGATGTTATTATAATACTGTGTGTGTGTGAGAGAGAGATATCACACACACACACACACACAGACAGACAAATATTATCATAACATCAGTGATAATTACATACCTAGGAGTAAAAATTATTGATGTTATAATACTGTGTGTGTGTGTGTGTGTGTGAGAGAGAAAGAGATATATCACTCACTCACACACAGACAGACAAATATTAAAACATCATCAATGATAATTTTATACCTGTAAGGGTTCAAATATAACTTAAGGGGATAGTACATTGTTGGTGGTAAATATGGAGCAATTGATTCCTCCAAACTATTCCAAGCAACAACAGGACACCATGGTCATGTTGTTTCCTGACATACTTTGGAGGAATCAAGATGCTCCAATGTACCAAAAGTGTATTATCTCCTTAGTACCGATTCCAGTGTTTGTTTTGGTTTGCAAGCATCCTAACCAAAGAAACTGAACTGTGTAAATGACTCCTGAGTGAATTATTGGATGAATTTGATGACCACCATCAAACTAAGGTGGTAATGAAACTCCCTGACATATTTTGTGGATATGAAGATTGAGTTTGTTGGATATAATTAAGACTGACAAGTGTGGTTGCGTGGGAAGCTAACAAACAAATACCACTGTGCAATCGACCTTTAGTGTTATTATAATACTGTATGTGTGTGTGTGTGACAAATACACACACACACACACACACAGATGTATTATAACAACAACAACATATTATGTGTGTGAAGAGAAACATCACACACACAGTAACTTCATAAAACACTCACAGTAACAAGTGATACTTGTATAGTTGTAGTAGTAGTAGTTGTTGATGGAAGGATGAACACAGTGAATAATGAAGGTTGTTAAGTCTCTTGTACAACTGCACTCCACAAATCTATAACAAAATACAACCTAATTAATTTATGCCTGGTACATAACACAAATGAATTATTACTTTAGAATTACTGCAAGACATTATCAATACTTTGACAAACATGGAGCAGAAGGAGTGCGAGGAAGGGAAGGTGAGGAAAGGGAAGGAGAAGGTGAGGAAAGGGAAGGGAAAGAGGGAGGAAATGGAAGGGATGAGAAGGGAAGGAGGGAGGGAATGGAAGGGACAAGGGGAGAGAAGGAAAGGAGGGAGAGGGAATGGAAGGAACAAGAAGAGGAGAGAAGGAAAGGAGGGAGAGGGAATGGAAGGGACAAGAAGAGAAGGGAAAGGAGGATTCTGCCCTCGCCACACCATTGAGAGTACCAGCCAACCAGCCAACCAGTCAGTCAGCCAGTCAGCCAGCCAGCCAGCCAGTCAGGTGTTATACATATCAGACAATAACTCCACAATATACAACAATAACAACACTTCCTTAAGGGGAGATTCACTTGTTGGTGAATTGGTAGGAAACTGATTCCTCCAGAGTATACCATAAAACAGCACCATATAAACAAAAATAATAGTGCTCTGTTGCTTGGAAAAATAGTTTGGAGGATTCAGTTGCTCCAGATTTATATTGGAGTGTCTTGATTCCTCCAAAGTATGCCAAGAAACAACAGGAATAGTTTGGAGGAATCATTTGCTCCAGAATTACATTGGAGTGCCTTGATTCCTCCAAAGCATGCCAGGAAACAGAACCAGAAGAGCAAAAATAATGGTGTTCTGTTGCTTGGAAAAATAGTTTGGAGGATTCAGTTGCTCCAGATTTACCAATACTGTATTTATACCTTAAATTATCTTGTTGGTGAATTGGTGGGAAACTGATTCCTCCGATAAAACTATACCATGAAACACATCCAGTATTAATACCATTAAGGGAGTCTGTTTCATGGCATAGTTTGGAGGAATGTTACTGTTATTATAATACCTGTGTGTGTGTGTGTGTGTGTGTGCAGAGATAAATATCACACACACACACAAAATTATATCATGAAACACATCCAGTATTAGTACCATTGAGGGAGTCTGTTTCATGGCATAGTTTGGAGGAATCACAAACCTTCCTTTCTACCAACAATAAAATCTGTCCTTAACCAATCCAAATTATTCATATAAATGAACGTGTCATATTCAAGAACATTGTTGGTCAATACGATGGTGTGGTACTGATACCATGGGTTGATTCCACAGTGGTATTGGTTTGTTAGCTTCCCAATCAACCACATTTGTAAGGCTTCATTATTATCAAAAAGGTGAGTATCCACATTCACAAAATCTATCCAACAGTTAGATAATGATGATCACTGTATAGTTTACTCACCAAATTCATTAAATAATTCACCCAGAAGGCATTTACACGGCTAACATTCTTTCGTTTGCGTGCTTACATACCAATACCAACCACTGTGGTACCAATATCATGACTCCATAGATCAGGGTTGGGTAATGTTTTGATGTCTGGGGCAGGATGTGATTATTACAATAAGGCTGTGGGACACAGCTCAAGTCAAATGCCCAATATGCAATATATATATATATATATATATATATATATATATATATATATATATATATATATATATATATATATATATATATATATATATATATATATATATATATATATATATATATATATATATATATATATTTTTTTTTTTTTCCTTTCCAAAAATACACTACTGTGTAAGAATTAAGTAGTTCCTATGTAAATATTTGATTTGTGTAATTATTTCCTTACATAACAAAGATTAAATTAATATAAATTAACAAACTAAACAGTAATATGCTTGAAATGGCCCGTCAGCACCTTGACTCCCATCAAACATACAAATTCCTTCCTCAGAGAGACAACCACACTAAACACAAGTTACCCAAGTTGAAAAAGAAAAGAAAAAAATAAGTAACTTAAATACAGTTAACGAGCCATGTACTGTATATCGTACTGTTGGCAATGTAATAAAAAGAACCATATTTCACCTTTAAAACATGATATAATTATAGAAAAAAAAAGACTGAAGATCATCAATACCTGTAATTCATTGGCAGTACGAGAGGCAGTCTAAAAAAAAATTAGATTGTTGTACAGTACTCCCCATGGAGCTCTGGTGATGTGAGGAGAACCCAGGCGTAGGTGTAAAAACCTAGTATGGTTATTACTGAGTGATATGGTAACAGTAATTAACAGTAGTAACCTATTAGTGTCATTACTGAGCCATACAGTAACAGTAGTAACCTAGTAGTGTCATTACTGAGCCATACAGTAACAGTAGTAACCTAGTAGTGTCATTACTGAGCCATACAGTAACAGTACATAACAGTAGTAACCTAGTAGTGTCATTACTGAGCCATACAGTAACAGTACATAACAGTAGTAACCTAGTAGTGTCATTACTGAGCCATACAGTAACAGTACATAACAGTAGTAACCTAGTAGTGTCATTACTGAGCCATACAGTAACAGTACATAACAGTAGTAACCTA
This sequence comes from Petrolisthes cinctipes, assembly GCA_033782935.1. Lineage (NCBI taxonomy): Eukaryota > Metazoa > Arthropoda > Malacostraca > Decapoda > Porcellanidae > Petrolisthes > Petrolisthes cinctipes. Next base: position 3,203,259 of record JAWQEG010000740.1, on the reverse strand, counting down.
GTAGTGTCATTACTGAGCCATACAGTAACAGTAGTGTGTGTGGTTCAGTGTATGTGGTGGACCAGATTCCAATGTGTTGGACCAAACAATAATAGCAGCTCCACTCTTGTTGGTCAGATAACAATACAAATCCTGCTTTACATCATGGGTCACACAAAAGACCTTGGAGGGCCAAAGGTTGTCTGTCCCTACCACCCTGCCATAGACAAACAACATAGTCATTGTACCAGTACCAACACCATCAATGTTCTTGAATACCACCCAGTGAATGAAGGAATAAATAAATGAATCACTTCTATGAATAACATAATGAATGAATAAAAAATTACCAGGTATGAAAGTGTTGTTATGTGTGATGATATCTTCTTAACAATTATCATCATTATCTCACCATTGAGTAATAACTATAGTGATGTCAGCCAGTCAGTGATGATGTGCTAATGTGATGTATGTCTGTGATTATGTTTTCATAAAAATTATCATCATTATCTCACCATTCAGTAATAACTGTAGTGATGTGAATCAGTCAGTGATGAGGTGCTAATGTGATGTATGTGTGTGTCTTGATAACAACTTTACAACACAACCTACAATACAACCAATGTAAATATAAGTGTTATATATTTACATTTCAATCAATTCTTTTCTTTTGTTAATAATAAATTCTCAACACACTTTCACCTACTGTATTCTGTAAAGTTATATACACACAATATAATGACATTTATTCTTCCTATTACTTATGACACTTGAAAATAACTACTGTAGACAATACTGTTGTACAATTCCTCAAAAAAGTATTGACACTCAGAAGATAGATAGTTTGTAAATGGTAAGTTGTGGATGACTGGTGTTGTTTGAGTAGTGTTAGTGAAACACTCAGAGGGTAAATAGTTTGTAAATAGTAAGTTGTGGATGACTGGTGTTGTTTGAGTAGTGTTGGTGAAACACTCAGAGGGTAAATAGTTTGTAAATAGTAAGTTGTAGATGACTGGTGTTGTTTGAGTAGTGTTGGTGAAACACTCAGAGGGTAAATAGTTTGTAAATAGTAAGTTGTGGATGACTGGTGTTGTTTGAGTAGTGTTGGTACACTGTGTGAGGTGACTGAGATGGTTACAAGGAAACAAACCTCACTTTGTTATATTAACTACCATAATAATATATGTAAAGAAATGTTTGTGTGATTAAATTAATGAGTTAAAATTAGGTGTAAGGGTATTTTGTATTAATTATTCATTAGAGATTACTTCAGTGTATTTAAAGTTATACTGAGATTGCTTCAATATGAAAAAGACTTTTGGTTGGTTTGAACCCGAAAGGCCTGGCACAAGGTGTAGTGTAGAGGAGTAACCTGCCAGCATGGCTGTAACAGCAGGAGGAAGACACCCTTCCCTAACTAGAGACCCTGGTGTTAGATTAACATTTATAAGTATATTGTACATTTGGTGAAGTTAGTGCTCAGAGACACATAGTAATGTTGTTGTTGTTGTTGTTGAAGTTCCTCAAGCTGTCTGGCCGAGCAGCCCCGAGCTCCTGAGCAAGGTCATGGCCTGAACCGGGCTTTCCCACAGTGCCCTCAGAGAGTGTATGTTGTGTTGTTGGCGAGTGTGGTTGTGTGCGTTGCAGTCTTCAATAATGTGTTTAATAGAATGGGGTGCTGTGTTGCATCCCGGACAGGCATCCGCAATGGCTCCATCCAGCCTCTTCTGATATGTCAGAAGGGCCGGGTGATGGCCACACTGATCGGATATATTGTTTGTATACTGTGGTTGTGGTTTCCTTGTTGTGTCCGAATGTTGTGCTGGCAAGTGATCTGAGGGCTTTAAGTCTTTGCATGCATTTGTTTTTGATGGTCGTAATATGTTGTTTGAATGTCATGGATGTATTGTATGTTATGCCAAGTATTTTGGGTGTGTGTGTGTAGTATAGGTGTGTTGTTTATGGTGAGGTGACATAGTAATGTCAAGAACCACACTGTATATAGTGTATATATTGTTATATATTTGGTGGTGAAAAATTACTGTGTTTTGATCTTTACCCTGGTACGCCTGTTGTCACAACACCCTGACAATGATGATCACTACATAGTTTACTCACAATATTCATTAAATAATTCACTCATGAGTCATTTACACAGTTCAGTTTCTTTTGTTATGGTGCTTACAAACCAAAACAAACCACTGTGGAATCGACCTAAGAACATATCATTGGTTACGATGACCAATGCTTGGGGTATGAAGCCCATACATTTTATATGGACGTTGTACCCCGGGCATCAATATGTTGTTGTGTATGACCTCAAGAAAAACATGGAAGCAGTGTGTTAGTGACCTGACAATGCTGGCCACAGATAATGACTAGGGTCAGTTGGAAAAGTATCCTTGATCAACAAACCATAACATTACAACATACTGACATAAATAGTAAGTACTATTGGCCACAAAAATTGCTACACACGCTGTTCTTTTCGAGAGTTTACAACATATAGAATAAGCAAGACTATCTAACTGCAATACAACGTCAACTTGTCACTCTAGTAGATGTGTTACTGGTGCTACTTGTACAGCCACAATCAAATATCCATCAACACTTTCCTTCCATCGTACAAATAAATCAGTATCATATCAAAATATAATCAAACACCTTACGTCAACTCAACCCCCTCAATTATTATTATGACGTGCTGCAAAATCATACACATGTTCTTTATTATCAAGATTATTATTATTGTTATTATGAGGTGCTGCAAAATCATACACGTGTTGTTCTTTACTACCAAGATATTTACCACGGTGGAAGGAAAGTGTTGGTGGATATTTGATTGTGGCTGTACAACAACACAAAGTAGTGACATCTTCTACCTAATAGTGAAGATGTTAACATTGTATGGGTAGTGAAGATATTAACACTTACTTACTGGGGTCAACTTAGGGTCCACATCTTCATTTCTATCTTCTACATCTTCCTAATCTCAAGACAATTATATCAATACCTTGTTCAGTCAGTGTCGCTTCAGTTGTACCATCTTGAAATTGTACAAGTGTGACTCATCACTCTCCAGGTCTGTAAGATTAAACAATGTTATAATTATTTTAAAGTATGATGAGAGAATAAAGGTTTATGTAACACTATAGTATCAACAGGTGTAGTAACATTAAACAATGTTATAATTATTTTAAAGTATGATGAGAGAATAAAGGTTTATGTAACACTATAGTATCAACAGGTGTAGTAACATTAAACAATGTTATAATTATTTTAAAGTATGATGAGAGAATAAAGGTTTATGTAACACTATAGTATCAACAGGTGTAGTAACATTAAACAATGTTATAATTATTTTAAAGTATGATGAGAGAATAAAGGTTTATGTAACACTATAGTATCAACAGGTGTAGTAACATTAAACAATGTTATAATTATTTTAAAGTATGATGAGAGAATAAAGGTTTATGTAACACAATGGTTAGTATGTTTAATTTTTAACCACCAAGAGGTTCAGGGCCGGTATTCACAAAACATCATAATTAAGGGGGTGCGGGAGTATGGGGACAGGCTTGGGGGGGTTTTGGGGGGTGCAGGAATAGGGGGACAGGCTTGGGGGGGTTTTGGGGTGTGCGGGAATAGGGGGACAGGCTTGGGGGGGGTTTGGGGGTGCGGGAATAGGGGGACAGTCTTTGGGGGTGCAGGTTTGGGGGAGGGTTAGGGGGGTGCAGGAATAGGGGACAGGCTTTCTACCCACCCCAAGCCTGTCCCCCTATTCCCGCAACCCCCCCCTTCCCCCCCCCCCCCCAAGCCTGTCCCCTACTCCCACACCCCCTAAGAGTTTGGACTTATGGTATGTTTATAATACTGTGTGTGTGTGTGTTTGGAGTGATGGTGTGTGTGTGTGTTTGGAGTGATGGTGTGTGTGTGTGTGTTTGGAGTGATGGTGTGTGTGTGTGTGTGTGTTTGGAGTGACGGTGTGTGTGTGTGGGTTTCTGGTTCATTTTGAAACAGTGAATGGTTTTGATACTCTATTTGTATAAGCTGTTAGTTATCATTTTGAAGTAGTATCAGCAGGTTAGTAGTAGTCCTTTCCATGAATAAACAATTACCAACAAATTATTATGTTAAGGTGGTGCGGGTGTGGGGGGTGCGGGGGGTGCGGGAATAGGGGGACAGGCTTGGGGTGGGTAGAAAGCCTGTCCTCTATTCCTGCACCCCCCTAACCTCCCCCCCCCCAAACCTGTCCCTCTACTCCTGCACCCCCCAAAACCCCCCCAAGCCTGTCCCTCTACTCCTGCACCCCCTAAAACCCCCCCAAGCCTGTCCCCTAGTCCCGCACCCCCTTCAGGTAGTAATTCTTTTTTGTTATATTGGAGTGCCTTGATTCCTCCAAAGTATGCCAGGAAACAGGACCAAGTTAACAAAAATAATGATGTTCTGTTGCTTGGAATAGTTTGGAGGATTCAGTTGCTCCAGATTTACCAACACAAAAGTTCTCCATTAAGAGTGGACTTTGCTTGTGTGAATATTGGTGTTTGTTGGTGTTTGTTTCCCAGGTGGTACAGGGATGTGTGTGTGTGTGTGTTTGGAGTGATGGTGTGTGTGTGTGTGTGTGTGTGTTTGGAGTGACGGTGTGTGAGTGTGTTTGGAGTGACGGTGTGTGTGTGTGTGTGTTTGGAATGACGGTGTGTGTGTTAGGAGTGACGGTGTGTGTGTGTGTGTGTTTGGAGTGACGGTGTGTGTGTGTGTTGTGTGTTAGGAGTGATGGTGTGTGTGTGTGTTTGGAGTGACGGTGTGTTAGGAGTGACGGTGTGTGTGTGTGTGTTAGGAGTGTCGGTGTGTGTGTGTGTGTGCGTGTGATCACACAGGGTGATGAGATGTGTCTAGTGCAGTGTTACTGTGGGTGGTAAGTACATGCTTTGCTTGACTTCTCGCTTTCAGCCACTGCCGCTGGCTAGCCCCTGTGGTGAACGGGGAAGCTGTATACGTAAGTCTTCCCTTGCCAGTACAAAGCCTCTCCATCATCAAGACTCCTGTTGTGCCTCCTCGTGGCCACTCACGGTAACTAGAGGTCTTGCTACCCTAGGCTAAATCAACAGGGGATCTCGGAGCAGCAGTGGGCCCCAGAGGTACGGTGTGCAGGCCCGCCGGTGGGTGGACACAACCTGACACCTACCAACCACTGCCCCCCACTGCCTTGTGGGTTAGTCAAGTAAAACGTAAAGCTAGAGGAGCTAACCGTGAGAGAAAAGCAAGTACTTGGAGGTGTACTTTTAAGGCAGTTCTCCGACAAACTGGAGTTCTGGCAACTTCCTGCAGTCATGGGGAGGTGCCCGTTATCCTGGATCTTTTCCTTGCCAATGGAATCACCCTCTCTATGATCAAGATAGTGTCACTGGGGTTTGCACACCCTCTTTGCCACTTTAAACAACTTCTTTGTGCAGGTATCTTCTCCTGTAAATCACAGAGTCCTTATCTACCTTTTTCACCAACTTCACAAAGTCTGACGGCGATGGGGGAAGAGTGACGGGGGCAGGTCTGAATGCGCTGGAAGCCTCTAGCTTGACCCCTGCACGTCAGCGGCACAGGGCTATATATGGTCGCTAGCAGCTGGGATAGGAGTGGCAGCTGCTTTCGGCAGACCCCTGTGTGACTGAGCAGGCCTACTGATGAACCGCACTGATTACCCCAAATGGGGAGGGGCCTAGAAAAGGTGGCCTACACATTACTCACTCTACCTCTCCTGGATAGGCAACCGCACATATCGGGACATTCCACCTAGCAGTCGAAACACAAGAAGAAATAAACAAATACCTCTAAGAATTGCCACATGAAATATTAGAACTCTGCTAGACACCAACCGAGGAACGGATAGACCACAACACAGAACGGCTTTCATTGCCGCGGAACTGAGACGTTACAAAGTGGATATTGTTGCCCTGAGTGAGACGAGGTTTCTAGAAGAGGGCTCACTAAATGAAGTTGGAGAAGGGCACACCTTTTCCTGGAAGGGCTACCCTAAAGATGGCCAGCACCTGCATGGTGTTGGTTTTGCAATAAGAAATAGTCTTTTACCTAAGCTTCTAGAAATGCCAGCTGGCATAAGTGAAAGGTTAATGACTCTCCGCATTCCCTTAGCAAAGCACCGACATGCCACACTTATAAGTGCATATGCTCCAACCCAACCAAGCAACAATGAAGGAAAAGATCGCTTTTATCAAGCTCTAGATGACACCTTAAATCATATCCCAAGAAACGACAAAATTATATTACTGGGAGATTTTAATGCTAGAGTCGGCAGTAACAATCCAACATGGGGAGGAGTGAGAGGGAACCACGGTATTGGACACACAAACTCAAATGTACTTAGACTATTAAACCTATGTGCCGAGCATGATCTAAAAATAACAAATACTATCTTTCAACAGAAGAACAAATATAAGACTTCCTGGATGCACCCCAGATCCAAACACTGGCACCTAATTGATTACATAATAGTGCGATCTAGAGACCTGAAAGATGTCTTACTGACTCCAGCCATAAGGGGAGTGGAATGTTGGACTGACCATCGTATGATAATTGCTAAGCTCAACTTACATGTACGACCACCAATACGCAGACAACAATCAAGGAAGAAAAAATTAAATTGTGCAGCACTGAAGAATGAAAATAACCGCAATGCATTCCGCCAATCTGTAGCTGAAAAGCTGATAGATTTTGAACTTCACTTGGGAGCTGATGACTCAGTCAATGATAAATTGACATCTATAAGCTCACTGTTATATGAGGCTGCAGTTGATGCAGTTGGCTACAGAGGTAGGAAGCACCAAGATTGGTTCGACGAGAACAAGGACAGAATCTACACCCTTTTAGATAATGTGCATAAAGCTCACTCTGCTACTCTAAATAACCCATCTTCACAAGCCATATTAAAACAATGGCAAGATCTTCGGAGAGAAGTACAGACCAAGGTGCGCATCATGCAGAGTGAATGGTGGACTGTGAAAGCAGAACAAATTCAACAGTACGCAGACACTAACGACATGCATAATTTCTATGACTCCCTAAAAACTATATATGGCCCAAGGAAATGCCCTGTAATACCTGTCCGATCCGCTGATGGGACAACACTAATCAAAGATCAAAAGCAAATTGCCAAGAGATGGGCTGAACATTTTAATGTCCTACTAAGTCGAAGAAATCCAACAGATGACTCCATATTAGATGAGTTTCCTGACCGATCAACTATAAATGAACTGGACCTTCCACCGACCTTTTCAGAAATCAACCAAGCAGTCAAAAGCCTAAAAGACAACAAGTCCCCAGGCCCTGACGATATCCCAGCAGAAATCTTAATGAATGGAGGATACCTGTGCCTCAGGTCTCTTCACCAATATATCCTAGAAGTTTGGAACAAGGAAAGTGTGCCACAACTATGGAAGGACGCCAATATTGTTACCAAATATAAAACTAAGGGTGACAAATCAATTTGTGGAAACAGCCGAGGCATAGCTCTGCTGGCTGTCGCAGGAAAGGTTTTGGCAAAGGTGATGCTTGGTAGACTGGTACGTAATATCTCAGAAGACATACTGCCTGAATCACAATGTGGTTTTCGCAAAGATCGTGGAACAGTAGACCTAATCTTTACGACACGCCAACTTCAAGAAGAATGCAGAGAACAACACCAAGACTTGTTTATGAGCTTTATTGGCCTCAGTCAGGCCTTTGACACGGTAAATAGAGAGATGCTGTGGGATGTACTCGCCAAATTTGGCTGCCCTTCAAAATTCCTCAACATCCTAAGACAGTTTCATGAAGGAATGATGGCAAGGGTTACTGTAGGTGAACATGAATCTAAACCTCTTCCCGTACGTACTGGAGTCAGACAAGGTGATGTCGTGGCTCCAACCCTATTTATTTAACATTTGGCTAGTATGTGTGACAACACTTTTAAAAAGAGACATAGAAGAAAGTGGTGTAATTATTGACTTTAGGCTAGATGGAAATCTGTTTAATATAAGGAAATTTCAGGCAAAGACCAAACTAACATCTGAACGCATCCTTGAATTACAATACGCTGACGATTGTGCTCTGGTTGCACACACACCAGAGGCATTACAAGCTGCCCTTACAGCAATTGAAAATGCTTACAGGAGGATGGGTCTTTCTATTAACATACAAAAGACTGAAGTTCTTTGCCAATGGGGAGCTGCTGCCCCTCCTGAACTGCCTACCTTTCACATCCTAGGCAATGAACTCACAAACTTATCTAACTTCAAGTATCTAGGAAGCACCCTGTCTGAAAATTGTAACTTGGATGAGGAAATCCAAAACCATCTAAGGCAGGCCTCTGTATCCTTTGGTCGCCTGAAAGAGTCTTCCTAAATAAAGATCTTAATATAAAAACCAAAATACATGTATACAAGGCTGTATGCTTGATTGATTGATTTATTTATTGATGCCATTAGGCATCTGGCGGCGCAACAACAATGGTCATATACCGCCCAACATAAAAAGGTCATCTACATCATTAATAAAATATGTACAAAGATTAAATAATTTTCACTACCTCGAAAGGGAGAAGCAGCATGAATAAAACCCACGTCTTCCAAAAAATCATATATTAATAAAAAAACCTACTTAAGTTAGATATATACAAAAATTGAAATATTAACGCAAGAAACATTAAACTTTAACTACCTAAAAATTAATAGCCATAAATACAATAAAATTCACAATTTGTGGAGAAGGCCAGCCTCCTCCACATAGGAGAGGGTGTTCCCTCTCACACTACAAGCCTCCTCCCCGAGCACCTGGGAGAGACTGTAAGAACTGTCACCCTTCCGGTACTCAGAGAGGTGCCTACGACGAAGGTCCCCGAGGCTGGGACACTCGACAATAAGATGCCGTACTGTCAAAGGGACCAGACAATCATCACAGTAGGGAGGGTGAGCCCTCTCCATTAAAAAGCCATGAGTCAATAATGTGTGGCCAATGCGGAGATGGACAAGAGCCGTCTCCTACCGGCGGGACAGGCCACTGTAGCTACACAAACCAAGGCGCTGGTGGATGTCGCGGAGCTTGTTAGCCCCGACGGCGTCCCATCTGTCCTGCCAGCAGGAACGAACGGTAGCATCTATGTAGGGTCGAAGGTCCACTGCAGGAACAGGATGACGCCTGGCAGGAGGCCGGGAATTAGAGACCACAGCCTTAGCCAGGGCGTCAGCCCGCTCATTCCCATCAACACCCACATGGGATGGGACCCAACAAAAAGTGACTTTGTGGCCACGACGACCCAGGAGGACAAGCCACTCAAGAATGGCCAACACCAGGGGATGGGAAGAGTTAAAATTGCACAAGGCCTGCAAGGCACTACAGGAATCGCTAAAAATAGTAAACGATGGCTGAGGGAGAGTAAAAATCACTTGGAGGGCATATAAAATAGCCGAGAGCTCAGCAGTAAAAATGGATATGACAGAAGAGAGCCTGCCTCCACGGTAAAAGTCAGGAAAGACAACTCCAAAGCCAACTCCAGCATCAGACTTTGACCCATCAGTGTACACAGGGAGGGACTCCCTGTGAGTGAAGGCATGTTCTAAAAAGAGGGAACGAGCCACTGGAGGAGGAAGAGATTCCTTCTTGTCTGTGAAGCAGGTGCAGGGGAAAACTTCTGGAAGAAGCCATGGAGCCACCCTGGGGACCCTCACAGGACAAATCTGGAAGTCATCTATGCCCATCTCCTCCATAGCCTTCCTGACCCGGAAGCCAAAGGGCCATGGTGCACGAGAATGTAAAAGGTAGTACTGAGACATGATATCAGATGACACCGCCAAGCAACGTAGGGAGTCAGGAAGTCGATGTAATCGATGCCAACAACGAACCATCAAGGACTGGCGACGGAGATCAAGAGGTGGCTCATTAGCATCCACCAGGAGACTGGGGATTGGGGACGACCTGAAGGCTCCGGTCGCCAGATGTACTCCAGCATGATGAACAGGGTCTAAAACTCTGAGACGGGCATCGGTGGCAGAAGAGTACACCTCACACCCATAGTCGAGTTTTGACCTAATAAGAACAAGGTATAGGCGGAGGAGGGTGGCCCGATCAGCCCCCCAGGATGTATGGCTCAGGACCCTCAACAGGTTAAGAGCCTTGAGGCAAGAGACCTTAAGTGTACGTAAGTGGGGAACCCAAGTCAAACGTTTGTCAAAAAGGAGACCCAAAAAGCGAGTCTCCTCGACACATCGTATCCGATGACCATACATGAATAAGTCCGGATCCGGGTGGACGCCTCGGATGCGGCAGAAGTGCATAGCAACTGTCTTGGAAGGAGAAAATCGAAACCCATGAGAACCAGTCCAACGTGACACCCTGTCAATGGCAAGCTGCATGCGCCGCTCCGCCACTGACATACGGGAAGCAGCAAACCAGACTGCTAGGTCGTCAACGTACATCGAGTTAGCTATACCGTCTGGAAGGGATGAGGCAATGGCATTAATTGCTACTGCAAACAATGTGACACTGAGGACGCTTCCCTGGGGGACGCCCTCCTCCTGTGCAACAGATGCTGAGTGGGTTGTACCAACCCTCACAGAAAAACTGCGACCACTGAGAAACTCCTTAAGAAAGCATGGAAGGTGACCCCGCAGGCCATATAAATGGAGTTGCTGCAGGATGCCATATTGCCATGTAGTGTCATAGGCTTTCTCTAAATCAAAGAATACACAGACAAGGTGTTGATGTCGTGCAAAGTCCTCACATGCAGCAGCTTCCAACCTGACCAGAGCATCTGTAGTGGAACGCTATTTACGAAACCCAGACTGGGACGGAGACAGAAAATCACCCCGTTCCAAGAAGTATACCAGTCTGACATTCACCATCTTTTCAAATAGTTTACAGAGACAGGAGGTCAAGGCAATTGGTCGATAATTGAGGGCAACACCAGAGTCCTTGCCCGGCTTGAGAAAAGGAAGGATGGTAGCAACCCTCCACCCAGAATGGAAGACACCCTCCAGCCAGATTCTGTTATATAAAGCTAAAAGAAATGAGATCGCCTCCTCACCCAAGTGTCGTAACATTGCATATGGAATGTTGTCTGGCCCAGGAGAAGTGTCGCTGCAGTGAGAGAGAGCAGAATGCAGGTCTCTCAGGGTAAATATATGGTTATAACTTTCATTCTCGTTCCTTGAGAAATCCAGTACAGTACGCTCCTTGGCTCTTAACTCATGCCTGACAGCCAGAGGTCGAGAGTCACGGCTGAAGACCTTTGCAAAAGCCTCCGCCATGGTATTGGCCACTGTCAAACCATCCATGATCTTAATTCCATTGACCTTAAGTACAGGTGGAGAACTAGGAGAAAACTTCCCCGCCATCTTACGGACTCTCCTGAACACTTGGGTGAGCGGAGTTTTAGTATTAATTGAAGACACATAGGCCTTCCTAGATGCACGTCGGGCATCCTTTAAAACTCGTCTAGCCCGAGCCCTTGCCCGTCGGAAGTCCTCTAAAAGAGTTGGGTCCCCACGATTGCGACGAAGGCGAGAGAAAGCAGCGCGCTTCTCCCGCACAGCAGTGGTGCAGACTGGTGACCACCAAGAGACAGGACGTTTGGGAAAGTAGCCAGAAGTTCTAGGAATAGAGTTGAGAGCAGCAGAGTGGAGCATATCAGTGAAATATGTTACAGCCTCGTCAGAGCTACCGAAATCGGCTACAGAAGAGACCGATGAAGTTAGGTCTCTAAAAAACTGCCAGTCAGCCTTCTCTAATTTCCACCTAGGAAGACGAGACTGTGGTTTGTACCTGTTACCTTCTAAAAGTATAGGGAAATGGTCACTGCCATATAAGTCAGGCAACACTCTCCAAGTAAAATCCAACAGAGCACTGGGTGAGCAAAGGGAAATGTCAATGGCGGTAAAAGTCCCAGTAGGGCTATTAAAATGTGTCACATCTCCCGTATTTAAAACCCCTAATCCCTCATCCTCAATAAAAGAAGCCAATAAAACACCCCTGGGGTTGACCGAACTGTCACCCCACAGAGGATGACGACTATTAAAATCACCCAATAAAATAAAGGGAGATGGAAGGTCCTGTACAAGATGGTTGAGATCACCCCTCTCAACTGTAACACTGGGAGGAAGGTATAGACTGCACACAGTGTACGTGCGGTCCATAAAAACCTTAACTGCAACAGCCTGGATCGGAGTGTCAAGCTCCAGGCTCGTGCATGGAATATCTCGGCGAACTAGGATGGCAGAGCCACCATGATGACCCTGCCCTTCAAATGAATTGGAATAAAATGCTGAGTATGCTGGAGGACTGGCAGGAATGTAGTCCCCAAGCATTGTCTCTTGGAGAGAAACACAAGCAGGAGAGAAGCTAGAGAGAAGAATGCGCAGTTCCTCCCAAGAAGCACGCAAGCCACGGCAATTCCACTGAAGGACCTTGAACGGTGTTACTTTAGTACTGATTTTTGGGAAGCCTCACGGAGGTACTTCCCACTACCACCTTGACCTGAGGGTTTACTCAAAAAATAAGATTTGTCTAATCCTGGGCCACTAGAAGAAGAGCTAACCCGAGGAATAGTATTTGGGGCAGTAATTGGAACCCGTAGATGAGTCCCTGAAGCATCTGATATGTTAGAAGAAGATGAAGGTATATGAGATGGGATATTCTTTGAAACAATTACATTGGTTCTGTCCTGTACAGCAGTATTATCACTGACACAGGCAGATACATCAACATCCATAATACAGGTGGTAGAATAACTCCGCTGCTCAAGCGGAAGAGAAAGTGAATCTTTTGAAGTCACAACATCCGTGGCATCCACATTAACTTCACGCCCCTCTGATGATCCCGAAGGAAGTTTGCGAGGAGGAACTTCTGTTGAATCAAGAGATTCATCAGAGCCACGAGAACGCTTCTGATGAAATTGAGAGGAAACTATGGATGAGTCCACAGAGATGGTTGCCTCACAATGTGGAACATCTATAGAGTAAAGTGCCTCAGAGGAACCATGAAGGCGTCTCTGTGGCAGTTTAGGTGACTTAAGTTTCCTTTTGGGAGAGCGTGTGGCAGCGTGAACCTCTACCACATGGACACCTTTAGCTAAAGTCTGAGAATTGTCATCAGTTGAAGGGTCACCAGAATGAGTGTCTGATAATGTTTCCAAGACAGAGAAACTATTATGTAGAGTAACCTTAGAAACGTTCTCACTAGAGCAAAAAGCAGCTGCCTCTTGAGAGGGTTGAGAGGGTGCTGCAACCAATTTAGGGCGAAGGGAGGAGGCGTATGTCTTCACACTACCATCCTTCTGTCGCCTGAAGTTGAGTTGCCGTCTGGCACTACCTATGCTAATGAATTGAGTATTAGCCAAGTGGAGGATATCTTGCTCAAGTAGGTACATCTTACATTGGCGAGAACGCAAGGGGTGAGCATCTCTGCAGTAAAAGCAGTAACTCTCTGACCGACACTCAGAAGTAAGATGTGAGTCAAGAGCAGAACAATTACCACACCGGGAACAGTTGTTGCAGTTCCTCTTCCCATGACCAAACTCATAACAACAGAAACACTGTAGGGGATGCTCAACAAAAGGCTTCACCTCAAATGAGGTGGGGTTAATAATTATCCCTTTGTCAATCAAACAGCACACCCCGGGTGCTTAAACAGGCATGAACAGGCGAGTGCTGCACCGTATTATGATGACGTAGGTGGCGTCTCTTTGCTCTAACCAATAGAAACACTCTACGTCATCAAATCTCGACCAATCAGAACTCGAAAACCCGTCCGGGGTGAGAGTGAGGCGTCCACACAGCTGGTAGTATGTTCCCGACCGCCATGTTGTCCATATCTCACGCTACTTGCTCCGACATCACCAGCCATCAAGCCATCAAGGATGAATGTAAGAACATGCCACTCTTTCATGATATATTAGATGATATGTGCTCTAAGTTGATATATGTGTGAAGTGCATCAGATTACTTGAAATAGGTGTAAAACGTAATGGAAAAAGTGAGTAACCCTGAGAGGCCACAAGACCGGGTAGCCTAGAACCACTCTAGTCCCATTATGGCCACGTGGCCCATGGCCCTCATAACCAAATATATCCCACATGGGGTAGGTGGCCTTACTCTGAAATGATGTTTGCAAATATGTAAGCTAATATTTTTTTATAAATAGTAAAAACTTGACATCCCTATTGGGTTAGGTGGCCCATGGCCCTCGTGGCCATACCTATCCCGCTTGGGATAGGAGTTCTTACTCTGGTAATGATTTTTTGCAAGCACATGAGCATAATAAATTAAGTGTTTTTGGCTGATAATGAGGCCAAATGAAGAAATTACTGTTCATAATTAATGCAAACATAACTTTTATTGCATGTTTAGTTCATTTTCCTCATTGTTAGTGCCTATTCTTATTATAAATTGGTGTAATATTGAGTAATTTGATAAAATAATTACAATTGTGATGATATAAAGTGGTTTAAAATGTCATTTTATGACCATGTTTTCTCTATGGTTGCAGTTTGCAAGTACTGGTTTCTACCGGAAGGCCGCTGGCCCTAGGACATTTGTTGCTCCACCTGTAGGAGAGGACAACAGTGACCTGGACGACAGTGACCGGGACCCTGATTATGTAGTAGAAGAGGACCTCATACCTACTGCTTCAGGTAAGAATAAAATAGACCCTTTATAATTATATTTATTTAGTTATATATTATATTATATATTATATTATATATTATATTATCTAATTGTCCTTTGCAGGCAGTGCGACCAGGATCCAACCCGAAGAGATGCCCGAGGAGGATGAGGACGAGGACGATGAGGAAGAAGACAAGGCACCACCCCGTAAGAAAGCCAGGCAAACCGGAACCCCTAGGGTCTGGAAGAAGGAGGACATCTCACATCCTCCTTTACCTGAGTACCACCATCCAGTGCCTGAGTTCCTCAAGCAACCGCATGAATTCTTCATGCGAATGTTACTGTAAAAGCTCTATTTTTGTCCCCTTACGTTATTCTTTGATTTTTCTATTTTTTTACTCTACTTGTGGAGGGAAACAAAAATCTACTGCCTTTAACAAAACCAAAAAAAAACAACCAGTGTATGCTACACTCTATCCTATAGCTGTATCAACCTGGTCTGGAAAAAAAAAACAAGATACCGATGAGGAACAGGACTTGCCTTGCGAATACCAAAAATAAATCATACAAAGGACAAGTCCAGCTCCTCTCCAGTACTGGGCAAACGCTGCCACCACCAGACCAAAGTCGATCAGAGGAACCAAGCGAGCACACACCGGAAGGGTAGCGTAACGTTACGTTAAGAAGGCTCGCGAGTAAGCAACCCAGACTACAATTTTAACGGGGGTACGATCAGTGTTGTGAAAGGAGAACTAATCTCTATATAGGTACACAGTCTATTTGTTATATCGGTGACGGAAATACTCAGACAATTATAAACCCGTTTATTATCTTCACCTATTTGTTACATGTACAACAAGTTCCCTATAATAATAATTTCTGTCCCCCCCCCCCCCCCCTTTGCTAATATTACCTACTCCCTTTTCTGTCAACTAGGATAGGAATAATTCCGGGTCTCGCCAGTTGACAGAGCTAACACATAAATCCAAAACAAAAACAAGTATTACTATGAAATATCCCCCCTCCCTTAATACAGTTCCTACTCCCTTTTCTGTCTACTAGGACAGGAATAATTCCGTGCCTCGCTAGTGACAGATCTAAGTACATATAAAAAAAAATATTACATGAAGTGTCCCCCCTCCCACAATATTTCAAAGAATTCCTAATAATAAATTTTGCACAATAAGGCCGAAATATAGTTAATACTAAAAAAAAATAACATCCTAATCTCAATATTATAAATGAAACTATTAAATTGCCAGCAAATGTAGTTAATTTTCTTAGTACCACGTGGTTCACTAACACCAAGGGAGAATGCTATTTAATGGCTGCCACCAGCAGAGACGAGATCAGAATGAGCATGAGAAAAAAAACATACTTTATTTACTATGCCTGAATGTGACCACACAATATTCCTTAGTTATATCCCATCACGGGACTTAGTAAATTCACCACACTATATTCACAATACTATATTTATGATGAGAGAGAGAGAGTTGGAACTCTTACCTGCCACCAGCAGAGACGAGATCAGAATGAGCTAGTAGCAACTCAGGGTACCGCCTCGCCATCTCCCCCACTCTCACTCTCTTAAGCAAAGTAGTGACCAACTCATCTTAATTTCTGGCAAATCCATCAGTTCTACCCTTACTGGTGTATATAATTACATAACCTAATTTAAACATATAAGTGAGCTCAAATATATTGCTTTCTCCCTTGTGTAAAGTTTTACACTACTGTTATTTACATATTCAAGGCATGTATTGTTCCGCCAACCAGAAAATGTACTGTCCCGACTGTAGGCCCTAACTAATCTAATTAATTTTCTAAGCAAGTTACAATTAAATGCCGGTAACAGTATAGGAATGTTAGCTTCGTTATTATATATTATAATTAGAAATGCAGGTTATTCCCTGTCTCCATTAAATTATTTTACATTCCTTTCTTAAATCACCGCCTGGCTACTCCCTACAATTCTACACTAAAAACCTATTCTAATACATATAAATATACAACACCCGTAAATATCCCGAATAATAATACATATAAAATAGGGGTGTTACACACGTCCCACCTTCCTTAGCTGGAACTTACAGTGAAAATTAATTTATCTATTTCCCTTAAAAAAAATTTAGTTCAATTTCCCCCCATTTACTCTTTACATTCATTCCGTTTATCACTATCACTACACCTTACTGAACAATATCAGACACTATTCATCCTAATGGGTTAGTCAGTGTTAATACACTGCCAACTTTTTCTCCTCCCCAGTCTTTAGACTGTATCCCCTTCCCGCAGGAAAGAATTTTCCACCTTACTTTAAATACCTAAGATATCATTGACACCTCGTCCCAGTCAGAATCCTCTGTCAAGTTCCATAACCCCGGGAGAACTTCCTTAAGGTTCTACCGTCACTAAACCCACCCGCGATTATCCCAAACATTATCTGAGTTTTCATACATTCTATTCATTCATTCTTTTATCATTCACTCCTCCATTCAAACCTCAGACTCTGCAAGGCATGATAACCCGGAATGCAGTAAGTGATACAGGGGCCCCGACAATGGCCCTGACTGTATACTGGAAGAGCCCTATGGAAATGGAGGGGTGGATATCTCCTCCCCACCATCACCTCCTCTTCCCATTAAAACCAAGTGTCACTTAATACCCATAACTACACACAAAAAAAATTATGAGCTGGGTTTCTAGCTCTTGTGATGAATGGTGCCCTCTTTTGACTTCAGGACATAGGGAACCATGACATTTTTCCAACTTTTTTCTTTTCAACTTTTGCCCTATTTTTTTTTCTACTTTTAATTTCCACTGTTATATTTTCTAATTTTCAATATATTATTTTATCACATTTATTTCCCATTATTTGGATTATTTTTTCTAATTTTTCCATATATTCATTTTTTTTTTTTTTTTACTTCTATTTCCCATTTGGTTTATTTTCTATTTTTCCAAGATATTCTGTTATAACAATTTTTCCTATCATTTGGTGATTTTCTAACTTCCAGGCTTATTTTCTAAATTTCCTCCAGAAGCCTTCTGGGAGGTCGTCTCTGTCGTGGAGGAAGTACCATATCCTCCTCCTCATCTTGTCCATCACCTTCTTCCACTTCCTCTGGTTGCACTATTAGGTCATTTCTGCTCACATAGGGCTTGATTTTTTCTGCAGCCCTCTGGATGTTTTTCCCAGTAAATGGGTCCTCTAATAAATACACCAATCCATTTCTTATAACTTCTACCACTTTATATGGGCCCTTCCATTTCTGGTTCAGTTTGGCACAGGTACCCGGTATAATTGTTTCCTGTTTTACCCACACTAGTGCTCCTCGTTCTACTTTTTCATTTTTTCTCTGCCTATTGGCTACCGCCCGATACCTCCTAAGTGATACCGTACTTGCTTCTTGTATCATTTGTTTCATTCTTCCTGTATTGTCAGTATCGGATGGAATATTTAGTAGCGGTGCCGAGATGTTGCGGGGCTGATGTCTCCCGAAGAATGCCACATAAGGCGTCACCTTGGTACTACTGTGGACGGCTGAGTTCATCACAGACTGACATTCGGCCAGCATGGAAGGCCAACGTTGTGGATAGCCCTCACACAGCTGGGCCAACACCGTCTTCAGGGTCCGGTGCATCCTCTCTATCATCCCGTTGGACTGGGGATGATAAGGTGTGGAGAATAGTAGTTCCACACCATGCTGGTCTGCCCAGGTCCGCATTTCTTGGCCGGTAAACTCCCTGGCGTTGTCACACAGCAACGATCTAGGGCCGCCAAAGTCTGTAACAAACTGGGTGAGCCTAGCAACAATCCCCTGGGCGTGTTTACTTATACTTATTTTGCTGGTAATTATGACATTGCTTAACATAGTTTGCCCTGTCATTGTTTTTAAATTATCTAACTCGTGTCCTTTCTTCTCTATACCGGTCACTTGTTCCGTTAGTACTTTAATTCCCTCAGTTCGAATCTTACTTCGCTATTTATCTCCTGATCCCCTGTTTTTTCGATTGCTCCTACACCACCAACCGCCCCTTCACTCTGCACTTCTAATGCTTCTGCCATGATTTCTGCTCTAACGGCACTACGTGTTATCATTTTCCTTGTAATAGTTAATTTTTATCTACTCCCCCCTTTTTACTTTAATTTCCCAATTTACGTTACTTTATTCGTTACTTTACTTTAATAATTTTATTTATCTAATTATTTTTCCCTTTTTAATCTATCATCACTATAAAATGAATGGGCACGGGCACCGGGTGATCGATAAACAATTACCTGAGCATCGTCAACCGTCAGTTCTCGAGGAACTTGACTGTGTCCTACTAATGCTACCTTAAACATCGGACCCAATTCCACGGATCTCCGCTAAAACAATTTTTCAGGGTCTGATTAATCCCACTTTAGCTAGCACCAGTGTAAAAGCTCTATTTTTGTCCCCTTACGTTATTCTTTGATTTTTCTATTTTTTTACTCTACTTGTGGAGGGAAACAAAAATCTACTGCCTTTAACAAAACCAAAAAAAAACAACCAGTGTATGCTACACTCTATCCTATAGCTGTATCAACCTGGTCTGGAAAAAAAAAACAAGATACCGATGAGGAACAGGACTTGCCTTGCGAATACCAAAAATAAATCATACAAAGGACAAGTCCAGCTCCTCTCCAGTACTGGGCAAACGCTGCCACCACCAGACCAAAGTCGATCAGAGGAACCAAGCGAGCACACACCGGAAGGGTAGCGTAACGTTACGTTAAGAAGGCTCGCGAGTAAGCAACCCAGACTACAATTTTAACGGGGGTACGATCAGTGTTGTGAAAGGAGAACTAATCTCTATATAGGTACACAGTCTATTTGTTATATCGGTGACGGAAATACTCAGACAATTATAAACCCGTTTATTATCTTCACCTATTTGTTACATGTACAACAAGTTCCCTATAATAATAATTTCTGTCCCCCCCCCCCCTTTGCTAATATTACCTACTCCCTTTTCTGTCAACTAGGATAGGAATAATTCCGGGTCTCGCCAGTTGACAGAGCTAACACATAAATCCAAAACAAAAACAAGTATTACTATGAAATATCCCCCCTCCCTTAATACAGTTCCTACTCCCTTTTCTGTCTACTAGGACAGGAATAATTCCGTGCCTCGCTAGTGACAGATCTAAGTACATATAAAAAAAAATATTACATGAAGTGTCCCCCCTCCCACAATATTTCAAAGAATTCCTAATAATAAATTTTGCACAATAAGGCCGAAATATAGTTAATACTAAAAAAAAATAACATCCTAATCTCAATATTATAAATGAAACTATTAAATTGCCAGCAAATGTAGTTAATTTTCTTAGTACCACGTGGTTCACTAACACCAAGGGAGAATGCTATTTAATGGCTGCCACCAGCAGAGACGAGATCAGAATGAGCATGAGAAAAAAAACATACTTTATTTACTATGCCTGAATGTGACCACACAATATTCCTTAGTTATATCCCATCACGGGACTTAGTAAATTCACCACACTATATTCACAATACTATATTTATGATGAGAGAGAGAGAGTTGGAACTCTTACCTGCCACCAGCAGAGACGAGATCAGAATGAGCTAGTAGCAACTCAGGGTACCGCCTCGCCATCTCCCCCACTCTCACTCTCTTAAGCAAAGTAGTGACCAACTCATCTTAATTTCTGGCAAATCCATCAGTTCTACCCTTACTGGTGTATATAATTACATAACCTAATTTAAACATATAAGTGAGCTCAAATATATTGCTTTCTCCCTTGTGTAAAGTTTTACACTACTGTTATTTACATATTCAAGGCATGTATTGTTCCGCCAACCAGAAAATGTACTGTCCCGACTGTAGGCCCTAACTAATCTAATTAATTTTCTAAGCAAGTTACAATTAAATGCCGGTAACAGTATAGGAATGTTAGCTTCGTTATTATATATTATAATTAGAAATGCAGGTTATTCCCTGTCTCCATTAAATTATTTTACATTCCTTTCTTAAATCACCGCCTGGCTACTCCCTACAATTCTACACTAAAAACCTATTCTAATACATATAAATATACAACACCCGTAAATATCCCGAATAATAATACATATAAAATAGGGGTGTTACACACGTCCCACCTTCCTTAGCTGGAACTTACAGTGAAAATTAATTTATCTATTTCCCTTAAAAAAAATTTAGTTCAATTTCCCCCCATTTACTCTTTACATTCATTCCGTTTATCACTATCACTACACCTTACTGAACAATATCAGACACTATTCATCCTAATGGGTTAGTCAGTGTTAATACACTGCCAACTTTTTCTCCTCCCCAGTCTTTAGACTGTATCCCCTTCCCGCAGGAAAGAATTTTCCACCTTACTTTAAATACCTAAGATATCATTGACACCTCGTCCCAGTCAGAATCCTCTGTCAAGTTCCATAACCCCGGGAGAACTTCCTTAAGGTTCTACCGTCACTAAACCCACCCGCGATTATCCCAAACATTATCTGAGTTTTCATACATTCTATTCATTCATTCTTTTATCATTCACTCCTCCATTCAAACCTCAGACTCTGCAAGGCATGATAACCCGGAATGCAGTAAGTGATACAGGGGCCCCGACAATGGCCCTGACTGTATACTGGAAGAGCCCTATGGAAATGGAGGGGTGGATATCTCCTCCCCACCATCACCTCCTCTTCCCATTAAAACCAAGTGTCACTTAATACCCATAACTACACACAAAAAAAATTATGAGCTGGGTTTCTAGCTCTTGTGATGAATGGTGCCCTCTTTTGACTTCAGGACATAGGGAACCATGACATTTTTCCAACTTTTTTCTTTTCAACTTTTGCCCTATTTTTTTTTCTACTTTTAATTTCCACTGTTATATTTTCTAATTTTCAATATATTATTTTATCACATTTATTTCCCATTATTTGGATTATTTTTTCTAATTTTTCCATATATTCATTTTTTTTTTTTTTTTACTTCTATTTCCCATTTGGTTTATTTTCTATTTTTCCAAGATATTCTGTTATAACAATTTTTCCTATCATTTGGTGATTTTCTAACTTCCAGGCTTATTTTCTAAATTTCCTCCAGAAGCCTTCTGGGAGGTCGTCTCTGTCGTGGAGGAAGTACCATATCCTCCTCCTCATCTTGTCCATCACCTTCTTCCACTTCCTCTGGTTGCACTATTAGGTCATTTCTGCTCACATAGGGCTTGATTTTTTCTGCAGCCCTCTGGATGTTTTTCCCAGTAAATGGGTCCTCTAATAAATACACCAATCCATTTCTTATAACTTCTACCACTTTATATGGGCCCTTCCATTTCTGGTTCAGTTTGGCACAGGTACCCGGTATAATTGTTTCCTGTTTTACCCACACTAGTGCTCCTCGTTCTACTTTTTCATTTTTTCTCTGCCTATTGGCTACCGCCCGATACCTCCTAAGTGATACCGTACTTGCTTCTTGTATCATTTGTTTCATTCTTCCTGTATTGTCAGTATCGGATGGAATATTTAGTAGCGGTGCCGAGATGTTGCGGGGCTGATGTCTCCCGAAGAATGCCACATAAGGCGTCACCTTGGTACTACTGTGGACGGCTGAGTTCATCACAGACTGACATTCGGCCAGCATGGAAGGCCAACGTTGTGGATAGCCCTCACACAGCTGGGCCAACACCGTCTTCAGGGTCCGGTGCATCCTCTCTATCATCCCGTTGGACTGGGGATGATAAGGTGTGGAGAATAGTAGTTCCACACCATGCTGGTCTGCCCAGGTCCGCATTTCTTGGCCGGTAAACTCCCTGGCGTTGTCACACAGCAACGATCTAGGGCCGCCAAAGTCTGTAACAAACTGGGTGAGCCTAGCAACAATCCCCTGGGCGTGTTTACTTATACTTATTTTGCTGGTAATTATGACATTGCTTAACATAGTTTGCCCTGTCATTGTTTTTAAATTATCTAACTCGTGTCCTTTCTTCTCTATACCGGTCACTTGTTCCGTTAGTACTTTAATTCCCTCAGTTCGAATCTTACTTCGCTATTTATCTCCTGATCCCCTGTTTTTTCGATTGCTCCTACACCACCAACCGCCCCTTCACTCTGCACTTCTAATGCTTCTGCCATGATTTCTGCTCTAACGGCACTACGTGTTATCATTTTCCTTGTAATAGTTAATTTTTATCTACTCCCCCCTTTTTACTTTAATTTCCCAATTTACGTTACTTTATTCGTTACTTTACTTTAATAATTTTATTTATCTAATTATTTTTCCCTTTTTAATCTATCATCACTATAAAATGAATGGGCACGGGCACCGGGTGATCGATAAACAATTACCTGAGCATCGTCAACCGTCAGTTCTCGAGGAACTTGACTGTGTCCTACTAATGCTACCTTAAACATCGGACCCAATTCCACGGATCTCCGCTAAAACAATTTTTCAGGGTCTGATTAATCCCACTTTAGCTAGCACCAGTGTAAAAGCTCTATTTTTGTCCCCTTACGTTATTCTTTGATTTTTCTATTTTTTTACTCTACTTGTGGAGGGAAACAAAAATCTACTGCCTTTAACAAAACCAAAAAAAAACAACCAGTGTATGCTACACTCTATCCTATAGCTGTATCAACCTGGTCTGGAAAAAAAAAACAAGATACCGATGAGGAACAGGACTTGCCTTGCGAATACCAAAAATAAATCATACAAAGGACAAGTCCAGCTCCTCTCCAGTACTGGGCAAACGCTGCCACCACCAGACCAAAGTCGATCAGAGGAACCAAGCGAGCACACACCGGAAGGGTAGCGTAACGTTATGTTAAGAAGGCTCGCGAGTAAGCAACCCAGACTACAATTTTAACGGGGGTACGATCAGTGTTGTGAAAGGAGAACTAATCTCTATATAGGTACACAGTCTATTTGTTATATCGGTGACGGAAATACTCAGACAATTATAAACCCGTTTATTATCTTCACCTATTTGTTACATGTACAACAAGTTCCCTATAATAATAATTTCTGTCCCCCCCCCCCCCTTTGCTAATATTACCTACTCCCTTTTCTGTCAACTAGGATAGGAATAATTCCGGGTCTCGCCAGTTGACAGAGCTAACACATAAATCCAAAACAAAAACAAGTATTACTATGAAATATCCCCCCTCCCTTAATACAGTTCCTACTCCCTTTTCTGTCTACTAGGACAGGAATAATTCCGTGCCTCGCTAGTGACAGATCTAAGTACATATAAAAAAAAATATTACATGAAGTGTCCCCCCTCCCACAATATTTCAAAGAATTCCTAATAATAAATTTTGCACAATAAGGCCGAAATATAGTTAATACTAAAAAAAAATAACATCCTAATCTCAATATTATAAATGAAACTATTAAATTGCCAGCAAATGTAGTTAATTTTCTTAGTACCACGTGGTTCACTAACACCAAGGGAGAATGCTATTTAATGGCTGCCACCAGCAGAGACGAGATCAGAATGAGCATGAGAAAAAAAACATACTTTATTTACTATGCCTGAATGTGACCACACAATATTCCTTAGTTATATCCCATCACGGGACTTAGTAAATTCACCACACTATATTCACAATACTATATTTATGATGAGAGAGAGAGAGTTGGAACTCTTACCTGCCACCAGCAGAGACGAGATCAGAATGAGCTAGTAGCAACTCAGGGTACCGCCTCGCCATCTCCCCCACTCTCACTCTCTTAAGCAAAGTAGTGACCAACTCATCTTAATTTCTGGCAAATCCATCAGTTCTACCCTTACTGGTGTATATAATTACATAACCTAATTTAAACATATAAGTGAGCTCAAATATATTGCTTTCTCCCTTGTGTAAAGTTTTACACTACTGTTATTTACATATTCAAGGCATGTATTGTTCCGCCAACCAGAAAATGTACTGTCCCGACTGTAGGCCCTAACTAATCTAATTAATTTTCTAAGCAAGTTACAATTAAATGCCGGTAACAGTATAGGAATGTTAGCTTCGTTATTATATATTATAATTAGAAATGCAGGTTATTCCCTGTCTCCATTAAATTATTTTACATTCCTTTCTTAAATCACCGCCTGGCTACTCCCTACAATTCTACACTAAAAACCTATTCTAATACATATAAATATACAACACCCGTAAATATCCCGAATAATAATACATATAAAATAGGGGTGTTACACACGTCCCACCTTCCTTAGCTGGAACTTACAGTGAAAATTAATTTATCTATTTCCCTTAAAAAAAATTTAGTTCAATTTCCCCCCATTTACTCTTTACATTCATTCCGTTTATCACTATCACTACACCTTACTGAACAATATCAGACACTATTCATCCTAATGGGTTAGTCAGTGTTAATACACTGCCAACTTTTTCTCCTCCCCAGTCTTTAGACTGTATCCCCTTCCCGCAGGAAAGAATTTTCCACCTTACTTTAAATACCTAAGATATCATTGACACCTCGTCCCAGTCAGAATCCTCTGTCAAGTTCCATAACCCCGGGAGAACTTCCTTAAGGTTCTACCGTCACTAAACCCACCCGCGATTATCCCAAACATTATCTGAGTTTTCATACATTCTATTCATTCATTCTTTTATCATTCACTCCTCCATTCAAACCTCAGACTCTGCAAGGCATGATAACCCGGAATGCAGTAAGTGATACAGGGGCCCCGACAATGGCCCTGACTGTATACTGGAAGAGCCCTATGGAAATGGAGGGGTGGATATCTCCTCCCCACCATCACCTCCTCTTCCCATTAAAACCAAGTGTCACTTAATACCCATAACTACACACAAAAAAAATTATGAGCTGGGTTTCTAGCTCTTGTGATGAATGGTGCCCTCTTTTGACTTCAGGACATAGGGAACCATGACATTTTTCCAACTTTTTTCTTTTCAACTTTTGCCCTATTTTTTTTTCTACTTTTAATTTCCACTGTTATATTTTCTAATTTTCAATATATTATTTTATCACATTTATTTCCCATTATTTGGATTATTTTTTCTAATTTTTCCATATATTCATTTTTTTTTTTTTTTTACTTCTATTTCCCATTTGGTTTATTTTCTATTTTTCCAAGATATTCTGTTATAACAATTTTTCCTATCATTTGGTGATTTTCTAACTTCCAGGCTTATTTTCTAAATTTCCTCCAGAAGCCTTCTGGGAGGTCGTCTCTGTCGTGGAGGAAGTACCATATCCTCCTCCTCATCTTGTCCATCACCTTCTTCCACTTCCTCTGGTTGCACTATTAGGTCATTTCTGCTCACATAGGGCTTGATTTTTTCTGCAGCCCTCTGGATGTTTTTCCCAGTAAATGGGTCCTCTAATAAATACACCAATCCATTTCTTATAACTTCTACCACTTTATATGGGCCCTTCCATTTCTGGTTCAGTTTGGCACAGGTACCCGGTATAATTGTTTCCTGTTTTATCCACACTAGTGCTCCTCGTTCTACTTTTTCATTTTTTCTCTGCCTATTGGCTACCGCCCGATACCTCCTAAGTGATACCGTACTTGCTTCTTGTATCATTTGTTTCATTCTTCCTGTATTGTCAGTATCGGATGGAATATTTAGTAGCGGTGCCGAGATGTTGCGGGGCTGATGTCTCCCGAAGAATGCCACATAAGGCGTCACCTTGGTACTACTGTGGACGGCTGAGTTCATCACAGACTGACATTCGGCCAGCATGGAAGGCCAACGTTGTGGATAGCCCTCACACAGCTGGGCCAACACCGTCTTCAGGGTCCGGTGCATCCTCTCTATCATCCCGTTGGACTGGGGATGATAAGGTGTGGAGAATAGTAGTTCCACACCATGCTGGTCTGCCCAGGTCCGCATTTCTTGGCCGGTAAACTCCCTGGCGTTGTCACACAGCAACGATCTACTATCCGTTTCAGAGCCGGACAGACGGTGTTTTTCGCAAATATCTCCTAAACGAATCGTTGTATCAATATAACATTTCAACACACTATCTTTAACACCCGGGCGTAATTTATGGCTGACATACCATATTCCTATATGTGTTATGCGAGGAGTTTACTCGTGAAAAATAGCACAAAGCTGGCCAGATATATTGACGCATTCGAAGGAAAGTGTGGCCCCCCCAACACCCTCCCAAACCATTCCTAACCACAACTACATCCCCCTCTTCTCACCCCTCCCTCCTCCTCTTCTCCCCCTAGGTCCTCGCCTCCCTCATCACTCGTATCCCTCCCTATTTCTTCCATCACTGTATTATAAATTAGAATGTTATGTAGATGTATATGTATAGATATGATTATTAACTAAGAGTATGGTGCAGTACAATTCTATAGAGGCAAGACGTATTTCACTTTGATAATTACTGTACAACAGCATGTTTACATACATGTAGTATGTAGAAGGTCCATGTTTGCAGTCCTTATGGTCAACCATGCAAGTGAACACGATGTACTGGCATTACCTGTGGTCTGGACCTTCTAGGAAAAGTTATTAGATACTGTGTACCTATTCATTATAAAATGTCAACTTGGTCCAGTTAATATAATGTTATTTTGTTGACTTGTCCCTTTTATATTTATATTATCACCAAATTATATATATATATATATATATATATATATATATATATATATATATATATATATATATATATATATATATATATATATATATATATATATATATATATATATATATATATATATATATATATATATAATAGTGTAGGATTTAATTATGCAAACATGATAAAACAAAATTTATTCACAATCACTGTCAAGGAAAACGTCATCGTCTTCAGCATCACTGGCTTTCACGTTTGTACAATGTGGCAAGACGAAGAACAAACTCTGTCCTGCATCCACGGGGGCAAATGGACAACATTGTTGCTAATAGGTGCGCCTCGGCAGTCAATGATTTCTACCCTGTCACTACTTGAGTCATAGCCTCGGACTGGGGGGTACCTCATACCTCAGAGAGAGGGGGAGGGGATATGGGAGACTGTGAATATTCAATTAAGGCATAAATTGGTTATTTAAAATGGTAAAGAACACATGAAGCAACCATGAACGATTATATTTGGTTGCCCAAAACCAAAATTAATCATTTTTCTGGTGGCCTTAGACACGTGGGTTATTATCCGGCTATACGACCATTAACAACGGGATTAGCTATTGCTTTAATGGTCATTTGACCCACTCTGGTTTTCATGTCCACACACAACAGTAACTGTATTAAACAATATTACTAATGAACGATACGTATATACATACTGTCATAAACAAAATTAAAAATGGAAGGTGGATGGTGTAAATAGGGGGGTGAAGAGTGAAACGGGGAGGGGGATAATGAGATATTGGGGTAGGGAAGGAAGGAATGGTGGGGGGATTTCGGGGTGTTGGTGGAGGGGTTACACGAGTATCCCACACTCGTCCGATTCTCTATAACGCCTTAGATATGATGACTGGATTAGGCTTAATATCACTCAGTAAACTCCTAACATAACACATATAGTAATATGGTATGTCAGCCATAAATTACGCCCGGGTGTTAAAGACAGTGTGCTGAAATATTATATTGATACAACCATTCGTTTAAGAGATATTTACGAAAAACACCGTCTGTCCGGCGCAGAAACGTATAGTAGGGCCGCCAAAGTCTGTAACAAACTGGGTGAGCCTAGCAACAATCCCCTGGGCGTGTTTACTTATACTTATTTTGCTGGTAATTATGACATTGCTTAACATAGTTTGCCCTGTCATTGTTTTTAAATTATCTAACTCGTGTCCTTTCTTCTCTATACCGGTCACTTGTTCCGTTAGTACTTTAATTCCCTCAGTTCGAATCTTACTTCGCTATTTATCTCCTGATCCCCTGTTTTTTCGATTGCTCCTACACCACCAACCGCCCCTTCACTCTGCACTTCTAATGCTTCTGCCATGATTTCTGCTCTAACGGCACTACGTGTTATCATTTTCCTTGTAATAGTTAATTTTTATCTACTCCCCCCTTTTTACTTTAATTTCCCAATTTACGTTACTTTATTCGTTACTTTACTTTAATAATTTTATT
Organism: Petrolisthes cinctipes; assembly: GCA_033782935.1. Classification (NCBI taxonomy): domain Eukaryota; kingdom Metazoa; phylum Arthropoda; class Malacostraca; order Decapoda; family Porcellanidae; genus Petrolisthes; species Petrolisthes cinctipes. The sequence continues at coordinate 3,174,530 of JAWQEG010000740.1, read as the reverse complement.
TATCTAATTATTTTTCCCTTTTTAATCTATCATCACTATAAAATGAATGGGCACGGGCACCGGGTGATCGATAAACAATTACCTGAGCATCGTCAACCGTCAGTTCTCGAGGAACTTGACTGTGTCCTACTAATGCTACCTTAAACATCGGACCCAATTCCACGGATCTCCGCTAAAACAATTTTTCAGGGTCTGATTAATCCCACTTTAGCTAGCACCAGTGTAAAAGCTCTATTTTTGTCCCCTTACGTTATTCTTTGATTTTTCTATTTTTTTACTCTACTTGTGGAGGGAAACAAAAATCTACTGCCTTTAACAAAACCAAAAAAAAACAACCAGTGTATGCTACACTCTATCCTATAGCTGTATCAACCTGGTCTGGAAAAAAAAAACAAGATACCGATGAGGAACAGGACTTGCCTTGCGAATACCAAAAATAAATCATACAAAGGACAAGTCCAGCTCCTCTCCAGTACTGGGCAAACGCTGCCACCACCAGACCAAAGTCGATCAGAGGAACCAAGCGAGCACACACCGGAAGGGTAGCGTAACGTTACGTTAAGAAGGCTCGCGAGTAAGCAACCCAGACTACAATTTTAACGGGGGTACGATCAGTGTTGTGAAAGGAGAACTAATCTCTATATAGGTACACAGTCTATTTGTTATATCGGTGACGGAAATACTCAGACAATTATAAACCCGTTTATTATCTTCACCTATTTGTTACATGTACAACAAGTTCCCTATAATAATAATTTCTGTCCCCCCCCCCCCTTTGCTAATATTACCTACTCCCTTTTCTGTCAACTAGGATAGGAATAATTCCGGGTCTCGCCAGTTGACAGAGCTAACACATAAATCCAAAACAAAAACAAGTATTACTATGAAATATCCCCCCTCCCTTAATACAGTTCCTACTCCCTTTTCTGTCTACTAGGACAGGAATAATTCCGTGCCTCGCTAGTGACAGATCTAAGTACATATAAAAAAAAATATTACATGAAGTGTCCCCCCTCCCACAATATTTCAAAGAATTCCTAACAATAAATTTTGCACAATAAGGCCGAAATATAGTTAATACTAAAAAAAAATAACATCCTAATCTCAATATTATAAATGAAACTATTAAATTGCCAGCAAATGTAGTTAATTTTCTTAGTACCACGTGGTTCACTAACACCAAGGGAGAATGCTATTTAATGGCTGCCACCAGCAGAGACGAGATCAGAATGAGCATGAGAAAAAAAACATACTTTATTTACTATGCCTGAATGTGACCACACAATATTCCTTAGTTATATCCCATCACGGGACTTAGTAAATTCACCACACTATATTCACAATACTATATTTATGATGAGAGAGAGAGAGTTGGAACTCTTACCTGCCACCAGCAGAGACGAGATCAGAATGAGCTAGTAGCAACTCAGGGTACCGCCTCGCCATCTCCCCCACTCTCACTCTCTTAAGCAAAGTAGTGACCAACTCATCTTAATTTCTGGCAAATCCATCAGTTCTACCCTTACTGGTGTATATAATTACATAACCTAATTTAAACATATAAGTGAGCTCAAATATATTGCTTTCTCCCTTGTGTAAAGTTTTACACTACTGTTATTTACATATTCAAGGCATGTATTGTTCCGCCAACCAGAAAATGTACTGTCCCGACTGTAGGCCCTAACTAATCTAATTAATTTTCTAAGCAAGTTACAATTAAATGCCGGTAACAGTATAGGAATGTTAGCTTCGTTATTATATATTATAATTAGAAATGCAGGTTATTCCCTGTCTCCATTAAATTATTTTACATTCCTTTCTTAAATCACCGCCTGGCTACTCCCTACAATTCTACACTAAAAACCTATTCTAATACATATAAATATACAACACCCGTAAATATCCCGAATAATAATACATATAAAATAGGGGTGTTACACACGTCCCACCTTCCTTAGCTGGAACTTACAGTGAAAATTAATTTATCTATTTCCCTTAAAAAAAATTTAGTTCAATTTCCCCCCATTTACTCTTTACATTCATTCCGTTTATCACTATCACTACACCTTACTGAACAATATCAGACACTATTCATCCTAATGGGTTAGTCAGTGTTAATACACTGCCAACTTTTTCTCCTCCCCAGTCTTTAGACTGTATCCCCTTCCCGCAGGAAAGAATTTTCCACCTTACTTTAAATACCTAAGATATCATTGACACCTCGTCCCAGTCAGAATCCTCTGTCAAGTTCCATAACCCCGGGAGAACTTCCTTAAGGTTCTACCGTCACTAAACCCACCCGCGATTATCCCAAACATTATCTGAGTTTTCATACATTCTATTCATTCATTCTTTTATCATTCACTCCTCCATTCAAACCTCAGACTCTGCAAGGCATGATAACCCGGAATGCAGTAAGTGATACAGGGGCCCCGACAATGGCCCTGACTGTATACTGGAAGAGCCCTATGGAAATGGAGGGGTGGATATCTCCTCCCCACCATCACCTCCTCTTCCCATTAAAACCAAGTGTCACTTAATACCCATAACTACACACAAAAAAAATTATGAGCTGGGTTTCTAGCTCTTGTGATGAATGGTGCCCTCTTTTGACTTCAGGACATAGGGAACCATGACATTTTTCCAACTTTTTTCTTTTCAACTTTTGCCCTATTTTTTTTTCTACTTTTAATTTCCACTGTTATATTTTCTAATTTTCAATATATTATTTTATCACATTTATTTCCCATTATTTGGATTATTTTTTCTAATTTTTCCATATATTCATTTTTTTTTTTTTTTTACTTCTATTTCCCATTTGGTTTATTTTCTATTTTTCCAAGATATTCTGTTATAACAATTTTTCCTATCATTTGGTGATTTTCTAACTTCCAGGCTTATTTTCTAAATTTCCTCCAGAAGCCTTCTGGGAGGTCGTCTCTGTCGTGGAGGAAGTACCATATCCTCCTCCTCATCTTGTCCATCACCTTCTTCCACTTCCTCTGGTTGCACTATTAGGTCATTTCTGCTCACATAGGGCTTGATTTTTTCTGCAGCCCTCTGGATGTTTTTCCCAGTAAATGGGTCCTCTAATAAATACACCAATCCATTTCTTATAACTTCTACCACTTTATATGGGCCCTTCCATTTCTGGTTCAGTTTGGCACAGGTACCCGGTATAATTGTTTCCTGTTTTACCCACACTAGTGCTCCTCGTTCTACTTTTTCATTTTTTCTCTGCCTATTGGCTACCGCCCGATACCTCCTAAGTGATACCGTACTTGCTTCTTGTATCATTTGTTTCATTCTTCCTGTATTGTCAGTATCGGATGGAATATTTAGTAGCGGTGCCGAGATGTTGCGGGGCTGATGTCTCCCGAAGAATGCCACATAAGGCGTCACCTTGGTACTACTGTGGACGGCTGAGTTCATCACAGACTGACATTCGGCCAGCATGGAAGGCCAACGTTGTGGATAGCCCTCACACAGCTGGGCCAACACCGTCTTCAGGGTCCGGTGCATCCTCTCTATCATCCCGTTGGACTGGGGATGATAAGGTGTGGAGAATAGTAGTTCCACACCATGCTGGTCTGCCCAGGTCCGCATTTCTTGGCCGGTAAACTCCCTGGCGTTGTCACACAGCAACGATCTAGGGCCGCCAAAGTCTGTAACAAACTGGGTGAGCCTAGCAACAATCCCCTGGGCGTGTTTACTTATACTTATTTTGCTGGTAATTATGACATTGCTTAACATAGTTTGCCCTGTCATTGTTTTTAAATTATCTAACTCGTGTCCTTTCTTCTCTATACCGGTCACTTGTTCCGTTAGTACTTTAATTCCCTCAGTTCGAATCTTACTTCGCTATTTATCTCCTGATCCCCTGTTTTTTCGATTGCTCCTACACCACCAACCGCCCCTTCACTCTGCACTTCTAATGCTTCTGCCATGATTTCTGCTCTAACGGCACTACGTGTTATCATTTTCCTTGTAATAGTTAATTTTTATCTACTCCCCCCTTTTTACTTTAATTTCCCAATTTACGTTACTTTATTCGTTACTTTACTTTAATAATTTTATTTATCTAATTATTTTTCCCTTTTTAATCTATCATCACTATAAAATGAATGGGCACGGGCACCGGGTGATCGATAAACAATTACCTGAGCATCGTCAACCGTCAGTTCTCGAGGAACTTGACTGTGTCCTACTAATGCTACCTTAAACATCGGACCCAATTCCACGGATCTCCGCTAAAACAATTTTTCAGGGTCTGATTAATCCCACTTTAGCTAGCACCAGTGTAAAAGCTCTATTTTTGTCCCCTTACGTTATTCTTTGATTTTTCTATTTTTTTACTCTACTTGTGGAGGGAAACAAAAATCTACTGCCTTTAACAAAACCAAAAAAAAACAACCAGTGTATGCTACACTCTATCCTATAGCTGTATCAACCTGGTCTGGAAAAAAAAAACAAGATACCGATGAGGAACAGGACTTGCCTTGCGAATACCAAAAATAAATCATACAAAGGACAAGTCCAGCTCCTCTCCAGTACTGGGCAAACGCTGCCACCACCAGACCAAAGTCGATCAGAGGAACCAAGCGAGCACACACCGGAAGGGTAGCGTAACGTTACGTTAAGAAGGCTCGCGAGTAAGCAACCCAGACTACAATTTTAACGGGGGTACGATCAGTGTTGTGAAAGGAGAACTAATCTCTATATAGGTACACAGTCTATTTGTTATATCGGTGACGGAAATACTCAGACAATTATAAACCCGTTTATTATCTTCACCTATTTGTTACATGTACAACAAGTTCCCTATAATAATAATTTCTGTCCCCCCCCCCCCTTTGCTAATATTACCTACTCCCTTTTCTGTCAACTAGGATAGGAATAATTCCGGGTCTCGCCAGTTGACAGAGCTAACACATAAATCCAAAACAAAAACAAGTATTACTATGAAATATCCCCCCTCCCTTAATACAGTTCCTACTCCCTTTTCTGTCTACTAGGACAGGAATAATTCCGTGCCTCGCTAGTGACAGATCTAAGTACATATAAAAAAAAATATTACATGAAGTGTCCCCCCTCCCACAATATTTCAAAGAATTCCTAATAATAAATTTTGCACAATAAGGCCGAAATATAGTTAATACTAAAAAAAAATAACATCCTAATCTCAATATTATAAATGAAACTATTAAATTGCCAGCAAATGTAGTTAATTTTCTTAGTACCACGTGGTTCACTAACACCAAGGGAGAATGCTATTTAATGGCTGCCACCAGCAGAGACGAGATCAGAATGAGCATGAGAAAAAAAAACATACTTTATTTACTATGCCTGAATGTGACCACACAATATTCCTTAGTTATATCCCATCACGGGACTTAGTAAATTCACCACACTATATTCACAATACTATATTTATGATGAGAGAGAGAGAGTTGGAACTCTTACCTGCCACCAGCAGAGACGAGATCAGAATGAGCTAGTAGCAACTCAGGGTACCGCCTCGCCATCTCCCCCACTCTCACTCTCTTAAGCAAAGTAGTGACCAACTCATCTTAATTTCTGGCAAATCCATCAGTTCTACCCTTACTGGTGTATATAATTACATAACCTAATTTAAACATATAAGTGAGCTCAAATATATTGCTTTCTCCCTTGTGTAAAGTTTTACACTCCTGTTATTTACATATTCAAGGCATGTATTGTTCCGCCAACCAGAAAATGTACTGTCCCGACTGTAGGCCCTAACTAATCTAATTAATTTTCTAAGCAAGTTACAATTAAATGCCGGTAACAGTATAGGAATGTTAGCTTCGTTATTATATATTATAATTAGAAATGCAGGTTATTCCCTGTCTCCATTAAATTATTTTACATTCCTTTCTTAAATCACCGCCTGGCTACTCCCTACAATTCTACACTAAAAACCTATTCTAATACATATAAATATACAACACCCGTAAATATCCCGAATAATAATACATATAAAATAGGGGTGTTACATTACCAATAGAGCTACTGGAGGACATGGTCTACCAAACCAACCTGTATCAACCTGTATCAAAAGGACGTCAGTACCACCTTCTCCATCGACATTCACGACCTCATGGTGTTTACGGGAATTGTCCTATACATGGGGGTGATGCGTGGTCCTTCAATTGATGACTACTGGGCATTAGACACCAGGATGCCACAGATCACTGAATACATGTCCTCTAAGCGGTTCAGGCAGATAAGGGCACTGCTACATTTCAACAATAATGAAAATGCAAAGTCTTCCACTGACCGGTTCTACAAAGTCAGGCCCCTATTCTCAGGCATCACCAAACAGTTTCTCCAAGTCAAGGCCACCCCTACACAGTCAATCGATGAAGTGATGGTCGGCTACAAAGGGACAATGGCAGGGAATCTTCGCCAGTACATTGCTAACAAGCCTGACAAATTTGGATACAAGTTGTTCTGTCGTGCCAGTATTGATGGGTTTATTCATGACATAGTGATGTATCAGGGTGCGACTACCTTCAGTAGCCACCCAGTGGACCTTTGTGAAGATGAGGAGCAGCAACTGATGAGCAGCAAGCTTGTGCTTGTCCTAGCCAAGACCATCCAAGACCTCAAGAATAGCACCATCTATGCTGACAACTATTTTACCAGCATCCAACTAGTAGAGTTTTTGAGGGATAAGTACCAGTGCCGCTATGTGGGGACTGCAAGACCAAACCGCATTGGCAACCCACCACTCATGTCCAAGAAGGAAATGGAGAAGAAGTCAACTCCTAGGGGGACACTCGACTATCCTGCAACGGGGTCCTTGCCATGTGTTGGAAGGACAATAAACAGGTGACTGTCCTGTCATCTGATGCAGGAGTTGAGCCACTCTCCACTGCCAGGACACCAGGAAGAAGGTAGAGATCCAATGCCCCGCTGTCATAAAGGAAAACAATCGGAAAATGGGGGGCATAGACAAGTCCGATATGCTCACACATCTCTACAAAACCCCCATGAAGTCCAGGCGGTGGTATATCCGGCTGTATGGCTACATCATAGACCTGTGTACCAGCAATGCTTGGGTCCTGTACAAGAGGGACGCCATAGCTCTGTTGGAGAAACCCATGCCCCTCAAAGATTTCCGGCTGAAGATTAGCACATTTGCCCGTACCTACAAGAACAGACCTGCAAGGATGCTCCGCAATACCCCTGAGCCTTTTGTTCTCCCAAGGAAGGGGCAGAGAACTAGTCGTCCATCAGACAACCTGCGGTACGACTACTCCAAATTCCACTGCCCAGAGTTTGTCAACCAAAGGATGACCTGCAAGTTTTGCTCAACCAAGGATGACATCCACCGGTCTAGGTGGATCTGTAACGTGTGCAAGGTGGCCCTCTGCCTCAATGATAGTAGGAACTGCTTCCAGGACTTCCATGCCGGCCCCTCTTCCTCATCGGCCTCTACGTCCGCATCGCACGCAGCGTCCCCTACATCAGTAACCTTTTCTGAAACCCCAGCATCAACTCCTTGAGCTATGTAAATGAAAAAAATAAAGTAATTGAATGGATTTTTACTTGTTTCAGAGGCCAATAAATTCTCAATTTTACTGACCAAAAGTGGGAAAGGTAGCCAAATAGGGATATGTATGGTTCTAGGGAAATCGGGAATGGCGCCCAAATGGGCTACTTCATTATGGCCATGTTGCATGATTAATAATCGTTTTTTGGCCCATTGGTAATAATCCAATTTCTTTCTCCAGATACCGGGAAGCATGGATAAGGTTACCACGTCCCTCCCTGTAGTAAGCCACAAACCAAAAGGGTGTAGGAACTCGACGTTCCTTTGGGACATGCTCTGCAGAGTCATCAAATATATTAGGGCAGTAGTCATTGTCACTGTCAACTACATTGATGGACTGCATCATCTGAACTTTACAATGAGTATCCCCCACCGTCAGAGAATCTTTTGCCTCAAATGCTGCTTTGGCAGCAGCATTTGTATTGAAAGTAATATAGCACCGATTACACCTACAATCACTGTCATATGTGATTCGGATTCGCAGGACTACTCCAAAACACTTAAAAATGGAGTGGATAGCGCCATAGGTAAAGGATGCGAGTACATTTGTTAACATTAACGTGTCCAAATCGCTAACAGGGTTCTTCGACACAACACCAGACCTGCTAGGTCTACTCTTATTTGCAGCTTTCTGCATCTTACCACGACCAGAGAGTGACGTCTCGAGGGCCTGGTCGACCATCGCTCGAGGAAGAGATTGGGGCTTTTCTGTATCCATATATCATTGGTTTAATGTTTTTGGCCCCAGGAGCCAAGAGCTCCTACCTACCGGGCAGATGAGGGGACCGAGCGCTGGTCGCTGTGGGTGGGGTACCTCTTCCCCCACGGGGCCACTCACTTTAAAAAGCAGCCCCAATGGCTCAAAAGTTTGCCCACGACGGTGCTGAGACCCCCTCCCTCAACATCTCCCGGCCCAGACACCCAACCATCCAACATAGGACGGCCCCTAGAGGGCAGTCCCTCCGGAGGGCAGCGCTGTTGGCCCGTACTGGCAGCCTAATGCATGGGAACCATTTAGTCTGGTCTCTCACTGGCGACCTTACTAGCATGGGAAGCCCTCTCTCCCCGAAATCGGGGCAGAGCAGGGGCCGGAGCCCCCTCTAGTCTAGCTCGCCAGGTCTTAGAGACACGCAAGCCCCCCCACCACGTCAAGGCGGTTCCCGTTGGGGGGGAAAGGCTGTATGCATATCAACTCTTTTGTATGGTTGTGAATCATGGATAACATAAAGACACCACATCAAATCCTTAGAAGCTTATCACATCAATTGCTTACAGCGCATTCTGGGGATAAACTGGCGTGACAGAGTCCCACATACAGTCATATTAATTAAGCAGAACATCCTCTATTAGCATTGAAGCTACTATCTTTCATCACCAACTACGTTGGCTGGGGCATGCTATAAGGATGCCTGAGGAGCGTCTCCCACGTAAGATACTATACAGCCAACTACATGGAGGTGAAAGAAGAGCAAGTGGTCCAAAAAAGCGATTCAATGATCAAATGAAGACAACTCTGAAGAAATGCAGCATTGATCACACACAACTGGAGACTCTTGTTACTAACCACAGCCGATGTAGATCACTTTGCCATGAAGGGACACAGCTGCTTGAAGACAATAGAACAAGGGCAATCCAAGACAAACATCAGAGGAGACACACAAGTCAGGCTACTCCTCTTCCTCCAAACCCAGACTACACCTGCCGCACCTGTGGCAGACAATGTGTATCATGAATTGGACTATACAGCCATAGAAGGATTCACCGATGAAGCGGGAGAGGAAGTTATCATCGGACACGATGGACTACCTTAAGCATTTGGAGTGACAGTGTGTGTGTGTGTTTGGAGTGACAGTGTGTGTGTGTCTGTGTGTGTTTGGAGTGACGGTGTGTGTGTGTGTGTGTGTGTTTGGAGTGACGGTGTGTGTGTGTGTGTGTGTGTGTGTTTGGAGTGACAGTGTGTGTGTGTCTGTGTGTGTTTGGAGTGACGGTGTGTGTGTGTGTGTGTTTGGAGTGACGGTGTGTGTGTGTGTGTTTGGAGTGACAGTGTGTGTGTGTGTGTGTGTTTGGAGTGACGGTGTGTGTGTGTGTGTGTGTGTGTGTTTGGAGTGACAGTGTGTGTGTGTGTGTGTGTTTGGAGTGACAGTGTGTGTGTGTTTGGAGTTACGGTGTGTGTGTGTATATAGCGGAGCAGCTATATATATATATATATATATATATATATATATATATATATATATATATATATATATATATATATATATATATATATATATATATATATATATATATATATATATATATATATATATATATATATATATATATATATATAAATAAATAAAATAATAAATAAAATAAATGGATGGATGGATGAATACTAATAGAGGTGGGTGGGTGAATAATTGGAGGTATTAGTCGTTTTTAAATGTTTATTATATCAATCTTTCTCCCTCATTCAATAACTCCATCATTCTAATATTAGCATAATTAATAATATTTCCTTCTTTTTCTATTAATTGCGTCACTAAGCATTTTACTGAAGTGCCTCCTGGTAAACGACATTTTTCACGACTCCGGTTGACGACAATAAATATGGCAATAATGAAAATCAATTTGACAAAAGTGAAACTCTATAGGACAATAATGAGAATCAATATGACAATGGTGTTTGATACTGGAGCAGGAATCAAGAGCTCAAGAAAATATTGTACAAAATATTGGTATTTATTGAAAGAATTACTGTTTTCCCGGTAGTTTGCCCAGGTTAGGTCCCGGTAGTCTGATGCGGTCTAGGTTAGGTTAGGTAAGGTCAGGTAAGGTAAGGTCAGGCTAATTTCAAAATGCCCCATTTGAATATGCAATAATGCAATAATAAATATCTTGGCAATAATGAAAATCAATTAGACAAAACTGAAACTCAATAGGACAATACTGAGATTCAATATGACAATGGTGTTTGATACCGTAGCAGGAATCAAGACGTCAAGAAAATAAGTTACAAAAATATTCTACCAATCAGAAAATAAATATGGCAATAATGAAAATCAATTTGACAAAACTGAAACTCTATAGGACAATACTGAGAATCAATATGACAATGGTGTTTGATACTGGAATACAAAAATATTCTACCAATCTGAAAATAAATATGGCAATAATGAAAATCAATTTGACAAAACTGAAACTCTATAGCACAATACTGAGAATCAATATGACAATGGTGTTTGATACTGGATTACAAAAATATTCTACCAATCTGAAAATAAATATGACAATAATGAAAATCAATTTGACAAAAGTGAAACTCTATAGGACAATAATGAGAATCAATATGACAATGGTGTTTGATACTGGAGCAGGAATCAAGAGCTCAAGAAAATAATGTACAAAAATATTGGTAATTATTGAAAGAATTACCGTTTTCCTGGTAGTTTGCCCAGGTTAGTTCCTGGTAGTTTGCCCAGGTTAGGTCCCGGTAGTCTGATGTGGTCTAGGTTAGGTTAGGTAAGGTCAGGTAAGGTCAGGCTAATTTCAAAATGCCCCATTTGAATATGCCCTATCTTGGAAATGGGGCATTTGCGGAGGAAATGCCATAGAAGAAAATAGTCTTAGAATGGTCTAAATAAGTGGGTAATGAAGGTAGAAAAACGGTATGCAATAACGGTAATTCATTCAATATTTACCAAAATATTATACCAATATGGTAGAAATCAATCATAAAAATGGATAAAATGTAATAATATAGGTAAAATAAATCGTGAACGACAATATACTTACTGAGATAAGGCATAAACAAATCGAATAATATCCGTGCTGTAGCCTAAAATATGTTCATGAGCTGTTGATTTCTGGACCAGTATCCGACACTATTTTGCTTCCCCCCCACCCCATGTATTTTCTTATCTATATTATTATTTCGCTTCCACGTGTCGTTATTTGTGGTTTCGTTGTATGTGAAAATAAATATGGCAATAATGAAAATCAATTTGACAAAAGTAAAAGAAATCGTGAACATAATTTAATAATAGAACACGTGTTCTCATTTTTAGGGGGGTTTTAGGGGGGTTTTAGGGGTAACTACTTTATTACTCATGGCGCTGCTGTACGCAAACCAGTGGACCTAGGAAACTTTAGTTTACAGATTCTGGTGTGTAAAATCAAGCTCTACAATTCTGTAAGAAAAAATTTACATAAATGAAACTTTAAAAATGACCGTGTTTTTGCGGAAGGCTGAAATGTGGTATGGTGATTCCGTAGATTTTTCCCCTGTAATTTATTATTATTTCGCTTCCACGTTTCGTTATATGTGGTTTCGTTGTATGACCCCCCCTAAACCTGAAGGGGATCAAGACTCACCTACATGCAAATTTTGAGGACACAAAGTTGGACAGTTTAGGCGTGCATCGCGGACACACACACACACACGCAGACAGAATCTTGGCTTTATGTATATAGATATATATATATATATATATATATATATATATATATATATATATATATATATATATATATATATATATATATATATTATTGAAGGCTTCTGATTCCTCCTGACCATGCCACAAAACAAACAAGCTCATTCCATATAGGTGTGTGTGTTTTATGGCAATATTTGAAGGATTTACTAACCTCTAAATTTCTTATTTCATCACAGGATAACCTTTAATAATAATAATAATGATGGATACAAGTTATTATTCATTGTATAAACAGGGACAAGGACCTAATCTAACCTTTAATAATAATAATAATAATAATAATAATAATAATAATAATAAAGGCGTCTTCTATTTACACCAGGCAACCCAGTTCACCCCAACCCAGGTTGGTCGGAGGGCAACCCGGAGCAACCCATCTCAATAGCAGGGTTACGTGACGGTATCTGGCAACTTTTATGGGTTGCTCATCAGCTGATGCTACCAAAACAAATACTGGTAAGGCCTTTTACAGAAATATATATGACATTTTAGCATAGTATGAGACGTTATCTTCAAAATACATAAAGGAAATATGATTTTGAAGTGGCATGAGTACCCTAATCAGTAGCATTTGAGGGAAATGTCTATTATTATGCACAACCTGCCACAGCCAACTTTTAACAGGGTGGTGATGGACTGAACAAGACTCCTTCCTCTTCCTGTGACTGCAGTTTTTCCTCGCAAATATCAGCCTGCATGTTATAGAAATTGTTGATTCAAATACTGGACACCAAATTGTGGATAGAGTAACCAGGAAATATTATTGAAAGATGTGCCACTTTTTTATATCTCTGATTTGTATTCCATTATTTTTATGATGAAATTAAAGGGTACCAGTGCATTTTGACCATGCTTGACCCTCTAACTTAATTGAAAAGGCTCCACACACTGTTGTTTGTCCAAGTTAAGTCCCAGTAGTCTGCCTTTGTTAGATCTTGGTAATTTACCCAGGTTAGATCCCAGTAATTTGGTCCAAGTCCTGTTCAGTTAGCTTGGGTTAAGTCTGGCTGATTCAAGAACAGAAAAGTATTAAATATTCTATGGATTGCTTACCAATATTACCCATCAAACTTCAAATAAGTAGACCCTGGGATTATTTAAATGTCCAAAATTGTTTCGGTAAAATTATATATTCCATATCTTTTGCTCTTCTTAAAGTAGTACTTTTGAGGTGGTTCTGTGTCAAATTTTTAAAACCCTATATATTACCCACAGGGTTGTTCTTATGAAGCTGGTTTCAGCCACAAAAGCTATGCTGCAAGAGGAACCTGTGTGTTTTAACCAGCATATCAAGAACCCGATTTGGACCCTGATGACCCTGGTGTGCCATTACCTCCCGTACCATCACCTGCTGTACCATCATCTGTGAATATACAGCCACCAACAACAGCTCAAATTCCCCTAACAACAGAAGCAAGTGCTGCCGCTGGTACTTCACAACAAGGGGCTGTGCCATCAACTGCGGGTCATAGGTGGAGGTTAACTTCCACCATCCCATAATACTGAAGTGAGAAATCTACTCACTCAAGATGTAGACCTACTTAAAGAAAATATTCAAATGGTCAAAGGTAGTGAAGCCAGCAGACAGACCATAGGAAGGAACTTATAAAAGAACTGCGAAGATTTAATGAAAATTATGAAAAATTTAACACATGAATAAGATCAAAGCAGACAAAGAGGCAACATGAGTCTGACAGTGAATAAAGAAATATCATCCTTGATGTACTCATGCAATATTTGGTATATATACTAGTTTATTCTGGCTGGCCCTTGTTTGTGTTGTATTTTATGTACTGTACTGGTTTATACTGGCCCTAGTTGCTGATTTATTGTCAAAGAGAATACTGTATCTAGAATTTTATGTTGTGTAGTGTGTGTGTGTGTGTGAGTGTGAGTGTGTGTGTGTTGGTTGGACTGGAGTTGGGAACCTGGTAAACCTAATGATATTATATTTGTCTAGAGATCAGATGTTAGGGCAGGGGATATCCTTTTCAACAGACCCCCATTTTCGTAGTAATTTATTATTTGTTCAGGGTCTTTTTAATTTTCAAGTGATTTCCTTTTCTTTTCTCGTAACTTCCAGATGTTATAAATGGATTTTGTTATTTTCTAATTTTTCTTTAAATAACCGGTTTCCTGTTATGCTTTCCCTATCTACCCTGAACTCCATTTACCATTTGACTTCCCACAGTCACAGAGATTAAATATACACATAATAAAAATAACAATCATGTATTTAATTTTAACCTACTTACAGAACAATGTTTGCCATAAATGAAAGCAACAGTTAAACCTAAATCATTATATACAAAAGTACATTCACTATATACTTGTAGGCATGCTCAAGTTTTTTTTTATTGACTACTACACTCTAGTATGAAAAAACACAAGTTTCTCCAATTTGTCAGGAATGGTTACTGTACTATTTCTGCCACAAATTATACTCCTTGCAATTGCAAAGTACAGTCTGCTGCACAGATCCCTGAACAATCTGAGAGTAGCTATTTAATGAAGCTAACACATGGCCAATGGCTGGCATCAGTCACATTTCCACTTTTGAAGCCCATAACTACACTATTAACATAATATAATTTATGCAGGTAGGGAAACACTCGATTTGTCATCAAATTCTGAGAGTACCGAGTATAATGCTGGGAAAAACTGCTCTGCTGAGTCTTGCGATGCCATCTTCAATGTTTACAAACAAAGGAATATCAACCCGGGTTGGTGGTCGGCGTGTTCTATTTACACCATACAACCCGGGTCTTTCGGAGCAACACAGGTTGTCAACCCGGGTAGATCGAGTGGCATAAATAGAAGACGCCTTTAGGCATTAGGCCTTTTGTCGTTTTCAGTACAAGGCTCAAGAAAAGAAAAATTATAATTAGAATTACGAATAATTGGTAATGTGATGCTAATATACATATTATAATATCAGGATGTAGTAAATGAGGTGAGAACCGGTGGAACCTGAAAACCCAGCAGTTTCAAGTCGAGGGCGTAGTAGTGGATGACTTGTGCCTTGAGGTGAGGTGGCAACTGGAGGTAGTATTGGAGGAGGTTCGGGTCCAGTGTCAGCAGGTCATCGGACGGACCCACACCCTCCCTTGGCCTGGGTACTGTCCCGTTGCTTCTGAAGAGAAGGTAAGAATAAAAGTCAGTTATTTTTGTGTATGGGTGCATTCTATCAAAATCTTTTCTCTCTCTCACATATGAGAAACAAGAGCAGGTAACTCACTTATAATTTCTTCTGGTATCCAAGTTAATATCGGTTATGTTGAGTGTGTCCACAAGAAACTGGAGGTCCTCATTGAAGGATTCCAGAAACAAAATGTACTCATAGGAGATATCACAAGGGGAGCACACATTTGTGAGCGGCATCCAGTGCTGGTCCTGGGTTTTCATAGCGAAGGTTGTAAATTCAGTAAAGTTGATCTGAAGTGGCCCACTAATGTTTCGGTTCTAAGCCCTGAGTGCTTGTTTCCAGTGTTTGCTGTAAATAAGGTAGATATTGAGAAACATAGTACTGTACAGGAAAGTTTAATTATAAATACAGATGTTATGGCTTTGTAAGGTACTTTGTGTAATAAAGGAATTCTTGACCTAATATCCCTTAGTGGGTCACTGCCTGTAAAGATGTGGGTAACTCACAGCGCCATTAATTTAAGAGTTGCGAGTGATACCCAACTTGTTCAATATGGAAGTAGGTCTATCTCTCTGTCCACCGGGAAGTAGCTTAGTTTCTAAAATCTCCCTCGTGATAGTTAATGATAACTGTTTGTAAACTTTCCATTGTAGTGTATTATTCTTCAGTAGTTATATTAATTTTCTAGATATGCTTTAGCGTGAATAAATGTAGCAAAACAGTCACTAGAAGCTTTAAAAGCTCTCACATTGGCACGACAGTATTTTTATGAATACAAATGTCTAGCTGAATCTTTGGTTTGAAACAAATATATATAGTTTTCTAAAAGAACAATACTTCATTTGAAAACTGCTTAAGAATATCTGCAAAGTTTATCGTTTGATAATTGGCCTGTATATTGGCCATCGATTAGTGACGTTGGGAATGTAGCGGAATAAGGTAGAAACATTAATGTATTATAGGAAGATTTTAATATAGGTATATTGAACTCCATAGGTTGTTCAATATACCTATATTAAAGGACAATCAGAATGTGTGATGAGCTGTCTTGTTTATACTCAGCTATGTATGCTTTATTTATACTGTAACTTGAAACACACACTATATAGAAAGCATGAAAACCAGATAGAATGAGAGGTTACTTGGACTTGGTTTTAGTTGTAGCATAGTATAGTGATTAGACTACAGCACACAGTTAAATACTTTAGTCTAGAATAGGGGAGTAAGGATGAGTGTGGTAGCTATAGGGGAATAAGCAATCTTAGTGTACCAGGGAAGGTATATGGGAAGATTCTAACTGAAAGACTAGTTGAAGTAACAGGGCATAAAGTTAATGAGGAGCAGGGAGGGTTCAGAAAGGGTAGAGGATGTGTGGACCAGATATTTGCATTAGAATCAATAGTAGAGAAATATATTGGGAAGGGTAGGAAGTTGTATGCTGCCTTCATGGACCTTTGCTGAAAGGCATTGACGCCTTTTATACAGATGCAAAAGCATGTGTACGGGTAGAGGGTGATCTAAGTGAGAGTTTTAATATTAGTGTAGGGCTGAGACAGGGGTGTATTATGTCACCATGGCTGTTCAATATATATATGGATGGTTGTATGAGAGAGATGAAAGCCAAAGTGAATGGCCTGGGGGTGAAGTTGAGGCTAAATGAAGCAAATTGTTCCTTGGTGGCAAGTTTATTTGCGGATGACACTCTGTTGATGGCTGAGAGTGAAAGGGAGTTGCAGAGAGTGGTGGACGAATTTCAGTATGTGTGTAAACGAAGGAAACTGAAGGTGAATGTTGGTAAAAGTAAAGTGATGGTATTTGAGAGAGCAGAAACTCTTACAGAGTGGGAGTACCAACAGGGACGAAGTATGAGATAACTCTAAGGACTGAATGAGTAAGTACGTGGGTACAGTTCTGTGTAAACATGGAAGTATGGAAGGAGAAATTAGGGAGAGAGCAGGGAGGGGTAGACAGGTCATAGGATCACTGGGGAAGATCATGAAGGGTAGAAGTGTGAGTATGGAAGTGAAAAGGGGACTACGAAATAGTATAATCCTGCCAACACTGACATATGCGTCAGAGACATGGACATGGAGTAGGGCTCATCAGTCTAGAATAGGTGCAGTGGAAATGAGTTACTTGAGAGGAGCATGTGGAGTTTCTAGGTGGGATGGAGAGAGTAATGAGAGTGTGTATGAGAGATGTGGTATGAGTGAGAAGGCAATCGGTATTGAGTGTGGAGTGGTTGAGAGAGTGAAGCGTAATATACTGATGTGGGTTGGACATGTAGAGAGAATGCAAGGTGAGGAATTTGTAAAGAAGGTTTATGGAAGTGAAGTTGTGGCACCTGGTGTGAGAGGCAGACCTCCGGTTAGATGGCAGAACAGACTGGAATAGTATGTAAAGGAGAGAAACATGAGTGGCAAAGGAGGGCTTGACCTATTAAGGAGGGAGTGTTGGAACAGGGAGAACTGGAGGCACTTCTGCCGTGGCCATCCCCTTGGTGGGAGTTCCCGGAGGGAACGAGACGTCAGAGTTATAGATAGATTAGATAGACCGGTATGCATACGTGTAATGTTCATGTGACTGAGGCTTGTCCAGTCTTCGACCATCTGCGAACTTGTCCCGAAAGGCAGAGACAAAACGGGCAAGAGGATGTCTGGCAATCATCACATTCACTGAAGAGGTGAGGCGGCTCGCTGCCTCCTTCAAACCCAGCACATCCCTGTTGGAATACCGTGTTCCATATTTGCTACCAGTGTTTTGTTACATTCAGATGGTTTCACATTTATTGGCATCATGGACATACATTTACTTATGTTAGTGTAACTAAACATAGTCCTCCCATCACTTTGTCTTTCACTACAAGGTGATATGGTACTGGGTGGGAATAGGGGTAAAGTGGGAATGTGTTCATTGAGTGGCAGAGCATTGCAGGATTATAACATGTTAACATGATCTTTTTTTGTTATTCTTGTTGCCAGGTTGTGTTAGAGGCTCTTATAATCATAGATGTGTAGTTAAAGGTTAGCATTGATAAAAGGGTCTATCAGAAGTCTTCATGAGAGACCTCGACAACTAGCTCATATTATCTTCCCGTCTCTCTATTCCTCTTCCTTGTTGTTTCTCTTTTCATTAAGCTATATTATTTATCTCCTCCCTCTATGTCTATCCTGTTCTACCCTCATACCCTTAACCATTTTCCTCTTTTCAATCTTCTTCCCTTTGTTTCAACGTTCTTTTTCTTTCCTCTTTTGGTCCCAGCTCTCTCCTTACTTTATCTTGTTGCCTGCAAATTTTAAGTTGTTTAATAATTTATTCCACACTTAAACTTTGAACCGATTATTAGGTTTTTGAGAGTTTGACCCATGAACTCAATACCCAATTTTCTTAGGTTTCCCACTTCTGTGTCGGGTTGTTGGGGCTGATATGTTTTGGTAGATGCAATTTATTGGTAGATGCCCTTTCTGACGCCAACCCTCCCTATTGTTAGGGAAGGATACCTCTGCAATCAGTGGTAAAGATTTTCACAACACATTGGTGAACCATGGGCATTTCTTTACCTATATTCAGCTATCCTCCCTTCTAGTCTTTTTCCTTCGTGCTTGCTGTCTCTCATATCTGTCTCCCTTTCGTTGTGGTACACTACAAGGTCTTTCTGGCCAAGCAGAGTCTTCTTTGTTTACCCTTGACACTCCTGAATAATCCAGGTGGGGAGGTGTAACACCCTCCTATAACCTAAGTATAAGCCTCGACCTAAACTACTTTCTATAACATCATGACCTAACATGGGTGGAAATGTTTAACAGTTTCTATAGGAATGTTCTTACCTGGCCCTGACATTGATCAACCAATTTTCAGTGTGAACGTTGCCTTGAGGGTAGAAACCAGCCATATTGTTTAGGTGCTGAACCCACGTCGACGACCCCGCCTGTACACACGGGATGCATATTAGATTACCTTTAGGGGATCATCTGTTTTGGCTGTAATTGAAGGGTTATTAATTCCTGTAAACTAAGCCAGTATAAGAGTAGGTCATCTGTGTTCTTGCATTGTTTGTAAGAAGCAGTGTAGTGCCCTCCAATTCATTCAAAATAAACGACTCCTATATAATATAGTCTGGTGGTAGTTAGTGCGTTGGTACGGTCGCGGCAGATAGTCCTTGACCAGCCTGTGATGGAAAAGTGCGGATAACCTGCTTCGAACTGTGAACACGTGGATTCGTTGCTTCAGTCAGCTGCCTGATGATAGTATGGGTATAAATGTTTCGAGTTTTCGGACGCTCCTATGTTGGTCACGGCTATCCATCACTGACTGGTCAAGGACTATTTGCCGCAACTGTACTTACTATACTTACAGTTGTTTTTTATGCCCTTGTTTCCCACCCAGTGTTGTCAACCTCCCTTCTCAATCCCCTCACCCATTAATATTGAAACCTGAGATTTGGATGCAACATCAGCCCCAAGCAATTCCCTTTCTTCCCTTCAGCTATCCCGCCTTTCCTACTTTTTTTTCGTGCTTCCTGTCTTTCCTTTGAATCCTTTCTGGCCCCTTCTCATTTGTGACTACAATTTGTATCTGGCATAGCAGTCTTTTTTTTTTTTTTTAACTACACTCTTTTGTACGCAGAGAATCTTCCTCTCGTCTTCTTATATCCTTTCACACAGTCTGCACATATGTAAACTACGTCAGCTATGTGTGTGTTTGTTTGTATTCTCTGGTGCTCAGCATTAGGTGGAACTGTATCAAAATGTATGTCTTTGGGGAGTATCAGTTCGTGTAAGTATTGAAGCTCCCCCCAACACCATTGCTGAGACTCTGTGCATAAGATGATTAGAATATGATGTACAGTTGAGCAAGTAGAAAGTGCAAGAAAAGTATGGCTGTATATGGCAACAAATGGCAGTTCTTTGTAGTAAGCTTTCGTATCTTTATGAATGAATACCTGGAGACCCATAGCCAATGTAAGGTGGAACTTGATTGTCTGAACTTTGAGTAGAGGTGGAGGTGTTGCCAGATACAGCTATATTTTTCTTGCACTTTCTACTTGCTCAACTGTACACTCTCCCAAAGAAGTATCGGCATTAAAACGAATAAACGAAAACGACAATAAACGTAGCATTATGGTACATTGCTTTGAAACTTTATAGATAGTGGTATTCCTGCCTATCAGTTGCCAATTATGCATATTCGTATTGCTTCATGAGTCACAGAAACTATACTGGATGCAAATCGAAACATATTCGCATTTCTTTAACTATTAGAGAAAGAGTCTCTCACAGTGACTTCAAGTGAGTGGACGCCTCCTCTCTCCTGCTGCTCACTCACTTCGTCTTACGGAAAAAAGTTTAAATATTATACCTTCTTCATCTACTCTACCTGGTGGTAGTACACCAGTATGGAATACTCAGGACCAACTCATTTTTCTGGTCTTGAAGAGGATCTTTTACTCAGTGACGATGAGGAGGGTGAAAAAAACTGGCCCAGAATACAACCGCCGGTTGGTGCAGGACTGCCGGTTGCCCCAGTGATGCTAGACCAGCCTTCTACATCGACTTCCAATGCTGCTTCAGCTCCTAAGCGACAGTTGGAGGACATGGGCACCAGCAGTGAGGAATCTAAATCACCAGTGTCTAAAGTTTCTAAGCTTGAGAAAGGTAACAACCAACAGTGTGGTGATAATCGTGACCTTGCATCCCCCCTCCAAGGACCACCTCCATACAGACCTGTACCCTCCATTCCAGCATTTGCACCCCGGGATGAATACATCAAATTTATGTTTGAGGAAAATATAACTGTTGATGTGAAGTTAAGATGGTTAACGGAAATCAATCGAGCCTACCAGCTTGATAACACCCTGGCTGAAGTCAAGATGTCAGCAGTGACTTCAAAGTTCGTGTATATATCTAGGAAACGAGCAGATATTATACAAGGTGTTGAAAAAGGTGAATATCTTTCTCTTAAGCTTGTTCAGCAGGATTCTCCTGATAGACCTCGTAAACTACCGACGTATCTCATCACTCGTTATCCGGTTGGTGTGGACCCTACCCTCAGTAAGGAAATGAAAGGTGTTTACTCTACACGACGCTTCTATCAGGACGGAAGACCTATCAGTAGAATTGTCGTCACATGGACACTGCAAGATCCTCCACCAACAACATTTGAGTATTCCTTTCTGCCATGTCTCCCACCATGCGAAATACGCAAATTTGATAATGATCAGCCATCTTGTTACAGGTGCTGGGGGATCGGGCATATATCACGGTATTGCCAAGGTGTGGAGAGGTGTGCCTGGTGTGCTGAGAGTCACGACTTGCGTACCTGTCCTCACAGAATCTCATCACAGCCTCCCACTGACAGAGATTCCACCATTCGGCCACCACCCCCACCTCCTGAAGTCACTACACATTGGCGGTGCCCTCGTTGCCAGGAACCTGGAGTGAGTGTGTGGCACGGTTGTTCTCGTCAACGAATGAATTTGCCCAAACCACTTAATAACGCACCACCACCACCACCACCAAAAGTAAATGTATCTACGAGTGTGTTCAACTCGCCACAGATCCAGGCTCTTCGTAGTGCAGTGGATGGGATGGTAAATAGATGTGCCACTGTTGAGTCTCGGTGTGACTCAATTGAAAATCAACTGGGAAAGATAGAAGCTACCATTGAGTCCCTGGTTGAAGCACAACAAGCGACAATCTCTTCTGTCAACTCCCTTTCTGATAAGTTGGATAACATCCTCTCTCGCATATCAAATGTAGGCGAGAAGGTTCCCTCTTCTAGTGTGACAAACATCGCAGGTACTCAAGCCCGCAAAAAGAAGAATGTACGATAATAGGACCCAGCAACTACATGTTGTCTCCTGGAATGCTTGTGGAATTACTGCATTTGATAAACTTGCTGCCCTTCAGGCTTATGTTTATAGACATAATCCACAAATTATATTTATTCAGGAAGCTTTTGTGGGACAACATGAAGTTAGAACTGCTCCATCACTCACAGGATTCTCTTCATATATTCATAATCCACGACATGGTCTGATTACCTATATTCACTCCTCATTACCACATAGACTACTGTACAACTCTAACAATAATGACACAACCTTTCAATTGATAGAGGTAGCAGCTGGTGATGGAAAATTACAGATATGTAATGTGTATTCTGCCTCTGGTAGATTAAATGTTAATGTTCTCCCTCCACCAACAGATCAAGGCATCATCTATGTGGGAGATTTCAACGCACGTCATACAGAACTAGGGGATATGTCTACAATAAATTTTGCAAGTTATAACCCCCAGCAATTTAAATCCAGTTGCTTTAAATATTTTATGAGTGGAGGATGCCAATAGGCAAATGGAACCATTTATTTATTTGTTTTTTCCTTTCCTCCACTCACTATATGTAAAAAAAAAAAAAAAATAAATAAATACGAATGGTCGACAATTACTTCATTATATACAACGTAACCATCTAACTCGCTGGGAAACAAGGGGAGCTACACATGCACATGGAGGGACCTTGGATCATATTGTCACATTTGGCCTTGTTGAGGCCCACGTCAACTGTACTTCCATTGCAGCTCTGTTTTCTGATCATGTGGCACTCGCCATCCAGTACTCAATTCCTGCTCGTCACACTTCACCTCATCATCGTCCCCGTATAGATATTCCACCTAAATACTGCCCTAATTATATTGCCTACATGACAGCCGTTTCACCTACATTTGA
Source organism: Petrolisthes cinctipes (assembly GCA_033782935.1). Taxonomy (NCBI): domain Eukaryota; kingdom Metazoa; phylum Arthropoda; class Malacostraca; order Decapoda; family Porcellanidae; genus Petrolisthes; species Petrolisthes cinctipes. Next base: position 3,151,598 of record JAWQEG010000740.1, on the reverse strand, counting down.
TAAAACGTCACCTGAAGTCCTGTACACTTCATTGGTAACTGAAACTCAAAATTTTTATTCCCAGTATGTATCAAGACTCCACATACAAAGACGTGGAGCGGCATCTTCCTGGACTCTAGATGAACGGATACTACAGGCAGAGAGGGCAGCAGTGCAGGATGGTCTTCTCTTCCAGAGGGACCCCACACCACGCCACCTCCATCAATATCAGAACTCCAGAGACTTGTTAGTTAATATGCAGGGCTGCGTGAGGACTGAGGCATGGAGGAAATTCACTGATAACATCAATCAACAAACAAGTAATGGGACAATGTGGAGGCTAATTAAAAGAGTAACGAAAAGGAAGTCCGCCTGTGCCCTCCATCATAGCCCTGAAGAATATGCGCAGCAGCTCATCAATGAATGGTCCAGGCAGTCACAGGTAACTAGCCTGCCCATGCATGTACAAGCGGCACTGGCTGAACAGGAGCATAACCGCACTCTAAAGTTGATGGGTGCAATACTGGAAGATGATGACGAGGATGCCATACCCTTCACAGAAGAAGAACTACGACGAGCCTTAGCAAGAGGAAAAGCCACTGCCCCTGGAGACGATGGCATTACTTACTCAGTGTTAAGATTGCTACAAAAAGTACCAGAAAACCCACTTCTACACTTGTACAATCTGTGTTTTAGCTTAGGATACGTACCGATCGCCTGGACTAGAAGCACAATTACACCCATCCCTAAGCCTGGCACAGATAAATTTCGTCCAGTCTCGCTCACCTCGTGCTTTTGCAAGGTTATGGAGCGAATGTTGCTAAATCGTCTCATGTACAGTATGGAAGAAATGCTATCGGATAGACTCTTTGGATTTTTGCCACAACGCAGTACGCATCACTGTTTGGTGGAATTATATACTCGTCTCTCGCATAACAGTGTGGTTGCGTTCATAGACTTGAAAAGTGCATTTGAGGTGGCAAACAAACATGTAATTCTTGATCAACTAGTAGATTTTGGAATAAAGGGACAGCTTCTCAAGTGGATAAGAGGATATCTTAGTAATAGAAAATCTCGAGTGCATTATAAAGGGGCTTGTAGTACCTTCAAAGATTTTGAACTCGGAACCCCACAAGGGGGTGTTTTGAGCCCTTTTTTATTCAATTTACTTATGCACCGATTGCTTACAGATCTGCCAGAAGTACCTGATACCACAGTGACTTGTTATGCCGACGATATTTGTATACATTCTACATCACCTTGCAACCTTCAAATTATGCTCGACTTTTTCTTCAGATCTGCTACCAAATGTGGCCTGATTACATCCCCGGAGAAGAGTAGAATCTTCTCGACTAAGAACCCAAGATTTCTACCAGAATTTACCATTGGAGACTGTCATTCCACTGTGTAGACAGTACACCTATCTTGGAGCTCCAGTGTATATCCCTCGTACTCCACGGGCACAACGGACACACCCCATAGTAGAAAACCTTCTTAATCGACTCTACAAGCGATTTACACCTTTAAAGTGGCTAACCAATAACGCAACTGGAATTTCTATCGATGTAGCAAGAACAGTCTATATTGCTTTCATCCGTTCTATTATTGATTATCTTTCCCCTGTTCTCATTCAGTTACCTTTAGCCTCCTTAGATCCCCTTGAAAAGTTTCAAAACAAAGTTATGAGAATTATTTTGGGCTGCCCCATGTCAACCAGAATTGTAAATATGCTGACGGAACTTAGATTGCCACCAATAAAGGAAAGAATCTGTTCCAATGTAACACGATTCACTGTAAAGTGTCTTCATTACAATCATATAGCTACTCATTACTCACAAATAATAAAAAATACACTAAGGCAACGACAACGTGTTCCCCCTCTCCAGGCTGGCGGTCGCACACTCATTAAGAATGTTTCTCGTATTTTACAGACGTTAAACATAGATATCCCTGAGGCAGAACCTGTTGCTGGTCCACTACCATGGATGATTCCCTCTCCAACAATCCACTACACACCAACCACCAAGACTACTCTCACTGCTCTGAAGAAACAACTGGCATTAGAGTCCATCACAAATGTATCTTCTTCTGGCCTCGAATTGCATAAGGTTTATACGGATGGGTCTCTACAGCCGGATGGGTCAGCAGGATGTGGGGTTTTCTCATCAGACATGGATCCGCCACAAGGAGGATGGGTTGGAAGAAGACTTCCCGACTCCTCCAGCTCTACATATTGTGAACTGCATGGAATTCTAGATGCAGTTAGACTAATTTATCAAAAGAATGTTAATGCCATGGTGATCAGTGACTCTAAATCTGCCCTTCAGGCTCTGTCTTCCCCCAAGCCTAGCTTAAAAGTAGTGCAAGACATCCTTACATTTTTATCGTTAATACAACAAAGTGCCCTCACAATAAAATTTGTATGGATTCCTTCACACGTAGGAATATCACATAGTGACACAGTGGATACAATAGCTAAGGCTGCATGTGGTTTGCCTCCCCATGATGCTAATCCCTCACCCTCTCTCTCCCATTACTTATCAAAGATTCGTGCCAATGCCTGTTTCTCCACTAACCAAAATAGAGATGAACAAAGAGGTGGAAGTGTCTCCATTCAGCACTACGATGCCTTTCGCCACAATCGTTACAAGTACAGACGACGAGGCCTGATGGTGCGAAGACATAATGTGGTAGCAGCCAGACTACGATTGGGCTACAGACCGGTGTGGCAAGTGGCTGGGTTGGAGGACATGCCGCACTTCACCTCCTGCTCTTTATGCAACTCTGCTAATGATAACACGTTGGAACACTACTGCTTACAATGCCCTGAGGTTGACGGTTTGCTACCTCGTGATCGCCCACTAGTAGATGTATGTCGTCACCTTCTGTCACACGAAAACTTAGACGAAATTCTTGTGCGTTTTCCACGTTTTGGTGGGAGATAATGAAACCTTCACAATAATGTTTTGTTTTAATAAATGTCAGTGGGGATGTGAGTTTCTGTGGAGGATCTTGGTTTGACTGATATTTTGGCTGGTAACAGCCAAGACAGAATGAAAATGTGGCAGCATGTATTTGACCTTCAGAAAAATTGTAATTATGAATGAATTAAAATTAAGATGTTACAATTAGATGGTATTGAATTGTATTAAGAATTATTGTTTAAGTATGTCAAGCTGGTGTCCAGTAATAATATGAAATGGAATGACGCTAATAAATAGCGTAATAAATTTATCAAAACAAAATATTAGAGAAATTTAAAATATTATAGTAAGATTTGCCCCTTTCTAATGCTGAAAAACTCAGCTAATCCACACTGTAGTTGCCGAATGGTATATAACGTTATCTTTCTTTTTATTTATTTTATTCTATTTTTACTTTTTTTTATATACATCTAACTCGGGACAGGAGGCCGTCAGTCGTGGCCTGAGACTGAGGCCCCGAGATTATCGAGTGAAGCTTTGAGTTGTTGGTTGCTTCACATGTTTGTTTATACACGTCACTTTCTGGAGAGGCAATGTCTGTTTGTGCTACTTTACAAAACCTTATTTAGAAGTATGCGAAGAAAAAGCATAAGCCTACTTGTTCCTACCCTATGCTATAACTGCATTATATTTAAGACAAAATACTACAGTTACAGCGAATCTACTCAAAGATTCCCTTTTTGTTAAAATCCGATTTGGTAACTTTATTTTCTGGGTTATCATTCTCATTATATTCAATATTTCAGTAAATTTCCCCTCCCCAAAAACCATCAATCATGAAAATCATATAACGTACTGTATATCTGTAAAAATGAAGCCACAACTCTTACTCCACGACTTACCTAATGCATGAATTATGTATGCTAGAGGATTTCACGTTAGTACAGAAATGAGAGTCAACTCATTGCCAGCAGGAATACCTAACTATAGCCATTGGTCTCTATGATATTGATTCATAGGATTCACTGAAATGGTTCAGTTTCATTCACCAGAGACAGGACTTTTGATCATAACTGTACATAACGAGTCAGTCACCAATAAGTATAAAATTGGACTTTTCTTGCATGGGTGACTTCCTTGAATGGTTAAAACCTTCTCGTGCAGAGCTTCTCCCAGATTTGTTTAGGTATTAGCCCTTTAGGGGATTATTGCCTGCAAAATTGTGGGCAATACTTCAAGCGTTTTGGCGCCCCTTCAGACCCAAGCCAACCCTCACAGCCCCCATGGAAGCACACACAACCACTTGGCCCTCTCTCGGTTACTCAGTATTACCACATTTGCTGTCCCACTTGAATTGAATTGAATTTATAACAAAAGTTTATTGTTGCAAAGGCATGAGAAGGCTAGAGCATCCCTTTTTCATCTTCTTCCTCGTCCTAGATTAGTGGTTCTTAACCTTTTTACTACCACGCCCCCTCTAAGAACTGTTCTTTCCCTCCACGCCCCCCTTGCATCTATGTTTAACACTGCTTCTTAGCTACCAGATCTTGAATACGTGGTCGCATGCTTGAGAGTGCACAACGTAAGTCTCCTTCAACGTTCAGACGGTTTATGTACTTGGTCTTGATAGCAACGAGCGTAGAAAACGCAGTTTTACATACAGTAGATACGTGGATCCAAACATTGTTAGAATCCGAATTGCCTGATGTGAGAGCAGAGGGTAAACAGGAAAGTACTTGACCCAGAACATCTCCAAATACAGATATTGGAAGTCTTCCTTAGCTGTGGAGTTGAACTTCAACTCAAGAAACTCCTCTTGGACTTCATCAGCAACATCAGCTACTTCACAGTGAAATGGGTTCCTGATGAATTTCCAGGCTTCACGCTTGTCGTCTATATCTGGGAAGTATCTGATGAATTCTGCTTTCAAGTCACTTAGATGAGTGATTATTTGTTTCTTTGACTCAGAGTCAAGATTACTGTGAGCGAGAACAAAATCCAAATTTCCAGAGGTCGAGTTTGGCCATGAAGGCTCGAATGGTTTCATGGTGCATGATGATGCTGAAGTTTCTCCCTTGTAGTTTAAGGTTTACAGCATTCAATGCTGTAGCTCATAAAGCCGTCCAAGCATGTTCCCTTTTGATAGCCATCGTACGTTCGTGTGAAAAAGCAGGGCTTCATGTTCCAATTCCATATCCTTACACAGAGACGACTGTTTAATTAAGGCTCCAGCTTTGATGAAGTTGATTACCTTGATAGCCACGTTCAGGACATCCCTTATTTCAGCAGGCAAAGTTCTAGAAGGATGATAAGGCTTCACCATGAAGTATGCAATGTGTACCTATTACAGAAGGAATTTTTTTTTTTTCACCTTTGTGACGAACCCAGACTGCAGACCAAGCATGGCTGGAGCTCCATCAGTACACACCCTACCAGCGAGTCCCAAGATAGTTGAATTTCCTGAAAAATATTTAATGCATCATGAAAAATAGCTTCTGCTGTTGTGCAGCTTTCCATGGGGCGGCAGAACAGAATTTTCTCTTCTATATTGTCGAGAGTTAGATCTTTGATATCCTGAGACAATTCATCGATCTTTCCCTTGACTGTCACGTTTGACAGAGAAATTTGGGAAAGCTTGTTTGCACTATCTTTCCCCAGAACGAGTTCTGCTGCACAGGGTATACTTGGTTTTATGAGAGAGACTCCAATGTTATGGCTCTTATTACTCTTTGCAATCAACATGGCGATCTGATAGGAAGCCTTAACAAACTTTGTAGTTTATTGCCGAAATGAATGACCAACTGTCATCCAACTTAGCTTGCTTCAAGGTGTGTGTGTGTGTGTGTGTTTTTTTTTTTTTTTTTCAAGGAATGCCTTGGGCATGTCAGCTAGAGCAGGGTGTGTTGTCCTCAAGTGGCGTTCCAAGCGTGAGGGCCGCAGTCCATCATTGCTCAGAGTCTTGTAACACATCACACACTATGGGACCTCTGTGTCACCATTTTGGAGTGACACGAATCCAAATATATTCTTCAATATACCTCCACTTCTTGGCACTCATTGCAAATTACTTGATGTACAGTGGGCAATACGTATCTGTGAAAAACACAAAACGCACCTGTACGGTAAGGTAAACGTCACCACATAATAATAAACACCACAACATATTTTTTATAATCACAACCACAAGATCAGTAACACACACATGATTATAAACACTTTAAGTAACTACATCACTACAATTAAAATATGACCATAATCACCACTATAATGATTAACATTCAATGATAAACATAGCATGATCATAAACACCACATGATTATCAAACATCACATCATGATCATAAGCACCACATCAGGATCATAAACACGTGTTCAAGAAACAAATCAGCATGACCATTAATACAACTTTACCGTAAACAGTACATGATTTTAAGCACCACCTACTTCTGATTTATTACAAAATGAATTTCCAACTGTCGAAAAACAAATAAAGCAACATATGCCTGTTCACAATTCACCAATAAACCTAATTCAGGCATCTCAACATATTTAGGTAAATTCATAAATATAACAACTGAGATGAAAATACCTCAACAGCCTCATCTGAAGAAAAGTGAAAACAGAGAAGTAATAACCACGGACATGTGTGGTACACTGGGAGTCTGGGAGAGACTCACCAGTGAGCAACGAAAAGTATATAAGTCCAGGACGGGTTATCTTCCTCCAGACCATCCCCTGCAATGGGTAACGAAAGGAAGGGAGGGGGGTCAATATATACGAAAAATGGTATGCCTAGGAGACTTTTAAAAACAAAAGTTAGTAACGACGATATTTCTGCATTATATCATAAACTTATCTTTCCAGTACTGGCCCACGCTCTTGTCAAGAAAATAACGCATAACTGGAAAAAATTATACTTTTCTCCTGAGGCTCTCGCCCCCCCTGGAAATCATTCACGCCCCCCAGGTTAAAAACCACAGTCCTAGAGGGTTTTCCAATCATAGAGCGGTCTTCTCTTATCTTCAAAATAATAATATTACGGTTCTATTTCCACAGACTTCCATCACGTACGGTTAGCCACAAGAATTCTTTCACAGGTTATATGGAAAGAGAGGTCAGTATTCTGGAAGTACTGTACTACAATGAATGGTCTACCAAGTGGCTCGGTGATTGTCGGGTTTCGGCCTCGGTGTGAACGGGACCTTTGACTACGTAACTGCAATACAACAACACAACACAAATAATAATATTGTATTGCAATTATGTAGTCAAAGGCCCCGTTCACACCGAGGCCGGAACCAGACATATTGTGGTGGAGTCTCGCTCCAGAACAGGAGGAGTGTGGACGTACTCGTGGCGCTCTGCCTCCATTCTCGTTTGTGTTGATGTTTGTGTTGTTTTGGAGCTCTTGTTTGTGTTTTTTGTGTTGTTTGTGAGTTCTTGTTTGTGTGTTGTTGGTTCTGTGGTGTTGCTGGTGTTGTTTGTCTGTTGTGGTTCTGTGTATAGTTTTGTTGTGATTGTCTGTGTGTGTGTGGGTGTGTGTGTGTGTGTGTCCCTGGCTGATTGAGTGTTTAGTTGTTTGTGTTGTTGTTGGCTTTCCATCTAGGCCTTGCCTGGCCTGATGGAGAGTGCGGATTCCTGCTTGGAGGCCGACTTGGCAATGTCGGAGGAAGACGAGTCTCCAATTGAGTATCACTGGCCTGAGTTGCCTTCTCGCAACCCTCCCCCCCTCTCCTCGGTCACTCCGCAGCTCAGGTTGCAGCCGTCCACCTCCTTAACCTCTACCAAGCGACCTGTTGATGCCTCGTCCGACTCCTCGCAGGATTCCGATGGTGTGGACTGTTTGCCTCCAGCTGCCAAGACTGCCAAGGGTGCTTCAGCTGTGCACGACGTACCTTCTCTGCCTCACCCTGGTGTTTCTTCTTTGTATACCAACTCCTTGCCCTCGTCCAACCTTCCTGCTTTTGCCCCGAGAGATGCCTATGTCAAACTCTCCTTCTCTAGAAACCCATCTACGGACACAAAGCTGCGTTGGTTGTCTGATGTCAACAGGGCCTTCCAGTTGCAGCGTGAACTGGCTGAAGTCAAGATGGCTGCTGTCACCTCCCGGTTTGTCTACATCTCTAGGAAGCGTCAGGACATCATTGATAGAGTGAAGGCTGGTGAATTTTTATCTCTGCCTCTCATTCTTGAAGACTCACCTGAGAGGCCTCGTAAGTTCCCCAGCTACATCCTCACCCGTTTCCCTATTGATGTTGACCCGAAACTTGCCAAAGGATACCCTGGTGTGTACTTTGCCCGTCGTTTTTTCCAAGATGGTTCCCCCATTAGCCGTATTGTTGTTGTCTGGAGTCAACCCGATCCACCTCCAAATGAGATTTCCTTTGATTTCCTCCCTTGTCTTCCACCGTGTGAGGTGAGGAAACTTCATAATGACCAGCCTTGGTGCTACAGGTGCTGGGGAGTTGGGCATATCTCCTGGTACTGTTCTGCCAGGCCGAAGTGTGCATGGTGTGCGGCCGACCATGATTCCAAGACGTGTCCTGTCAGGGGTGAACCATCACGTCCTGCTGCCTCCACCTCTGAGCCCTCACCTCCTGATGGAAGTGTCCACGATGCCTTCAGCCAGGGGTTAACGTGTGGCATGGATGTACTCGACGTAAGGTCCAGGCTCGTGTCTCTACTATTGCTCCGCCTCCACCACCACCACCTCCCCAGTCTGCTCCTCCTACCAGCCCTGCCTCACCTCCAGACCTGGCCCTCCGCAAGTCTGTTGCTACCCTCATGGCACGATGTACGGCTCTCGAAAACCGCTTTTCTTCCCTTGAAGCCAGGATTGATGGGCTGGTTGCCACTCAGGCTGCCAATGACTCCAAACTCTCCACCTTGGTCGAGGCTCAGCAGGCCATCATCTCAACTGTCACTACCCTTACCGAAAAGATGGATACTGTTGCATCTCGCCTTGAAAAGCTTTTCGAGTCAGTCCCTTCTCCTGGTCCATCTTCTTCTCCAGGTCGCTCATCTGCCCCCACTCACCGGACTTCTACCTCCAAATACAGAGTTCGCTAGTGATTGCCGGCTGGATGTCATCCCCTGGAATGTATGTGGTATCACCAGTTATGCTAAGCTCACTCAACTCAAGGCCTATGTTTTTCGTCATCATCCCAGTGTTATTTTTCTCCAGGAAGCATTTCCAGGACGGCCTCTCGCTGCTGGGCAAGCTCCTCCCCTCTCAGGTTATGTGCCATATGTTCATCTGGTAAGGAATGGTCTCCTGACTTACATACATAGCTCCTTGCCACATCGCCTTCTCCGTACCTCCACTGATCCTGACATGACCTTTCAGCTATTTGAGGTTCTACCTGGGAATGGAGTACTCCAACTATGTAATGTCTATTCTGCCCCAGCTAGACTCACTCTTGAGGCTCTTCCTTCTCCAACAGTGCGTGGTATGGTGTATATGGGAGATTTTAATGCTCGGCATTCTGATTTGGGTGATGGTACTGGCTCTATTAATTGAATGGTGTTCGTCTCCTTTCATACATCCGCAAGCATCATCTGACACACTGGGACACTGGCGGTGCCACTCATTGCCGGGGAGGAACTCTGGATTACATCCTCTCGTCTGGCCTGATAGCATCTCGGGTCCAGTGCTCCTCCGTGCCAGACTTATTCTCTGATCACATTGCTCTTCGGTTTCATTATTCTCTAACTGCTGGGTCAGGTGCTTCAGCCACTCGTTTGCGTATTGCTGTGCCCCCTAAATATTGCCCAACTTACATCTTATTTATGGCCCATGTATTCCCTACATTTGACATATCATCAGCTGAACAGTTGTACTCTGATCTTGTATCAGCTACTCATGACTTTTATAGGCTATACGTCTCCCGGCCACACCTCCAGCATTGCCATACTGCCCACTCCTGGACGCTGGATGCACGTATACAGGAGGCAAAGGAGGAGGCTGAACGTGATGGCCTATTGTTTCAACCCAACGCAACCCCTGACCTACTCCATCGTTACCAGATGTCTAGGGACGCTTTAGTTGCCCTGCAGGATTGTGCTCACACTGAGTCTTGGCAGCGGTTCACGGACAGCATCAACCAGCAAAGAAGTGTGGCTTCTATGTGGCACCTCATCCGTCGGGTTGTTAAAAAGACACCGGCCACTGCTCGTCATCACACTCCTGCCGACTATGCCAAATAACTTGTCGATGCCTGGTCAGAACAATCTACCCCAGCCAGTCTACCCATCCACATACAAGATGCACTCGCTTCCCGTGCTACTGTCCATCGGCTACGTCTAATGTCTGCTCTGTTACAAGATGATGACGATGATGCAGAGGAGATAACTGAGGAGGAGTTGCGTCGTGCTCTATCTCGGGGTAGATCTTCTTCCCCTGGTGATGATGGTATTACTTATGCTGTGCTGCGCCTACTTCAACAAGTTCCTGGGAACCCTCTACTTCGACTGTACAATCTTTGTCTTCGTGACGGTTGTGTACCACGAGCCTGGACCAGCAGCACAATAATACCCATCCCTAAGCCCGGCACTGCGAAGTTCAAGCCTATTTCCCTTACTTCCTGTTTCTGTAAGGTTATGGAGAGAATCTTACTCAATCGTCTCATGTACAGACTGCAGGATCGCCTTTCTCCATGGCTGTTTGGTTTCCTTATCCAGCGGAGCACACATCACTGCCTAGTCGACCTGTACTCTCGCCTTTCCAGGGACAGTGTGGTGGCCTTCATTGACCTTCGAAGTGCCTTCGATGTTGCTAATAGAGACGTCATTTTGGATCAACTGGTTGACTTTGGGATAAAGGGTAATCTACTACGGTGGATTCGGGGCTATATGAGTAACAGGACCTCCCGTGTGTTTTTCAGTGGTGCGCTCAGTCCTTTGCGCAGTTTTTATCTTGGTACGCCTCAAGGTGGTGTTCTCAGCCCATTGTTATTTAATATTCTGATGCATCGGTTGCTCACTTCTCTCCCTGATATTCCTGGAACTACAATTACATGCTATGCTGATGATATCTGTGTTCATTCTACCTCACCAAGGGATCTCCAGCGGTTTCTTGACTCCTTCTCTGTGGTCTCCTCTCACTGTGGCATTATTGTCTCCCCAGATAAGAGCAGAATATTCACCTGCCGCCTTCCTCAAGCTCAGCCAGTGTTCACCATTGGAGGGACTGTCATTCCCATGTGTTCCCAGTACTGCTACCTGGGTGCGCCAGTCAATATTTGGCCGATTGTCCCTGCCAGACCTCAAGACCATCCCATTGTCCAGGACTTATTGGGTCGTCTCCAGCGCCGACTTACACCACTTCAATGGCTCTCTAACAACTCCTCGGGCATCTCCATCCTAGTAGCCAGGACCATCTATATTGCTTTTATCCGTTCAGTTGTTGATTACCTTTCCCCTGCTTTGATTCAACTTCCTAGGGCTACTCTGGAAACTTTAGAAACATTTCAGAATAGAGCAATGAGAATAATTCTCGGCTGTCCAATGTCGACAAGGATAGTGAACATGCAACGTGAGTTGCGTCTTCTCCCATTAATCGAGAGAATTTATTGTAATGTTACTTGCTTCACTGTCAAGTGCCTCCATTTCGCACATCTTTCACCCCATTACTCTCAGTTAGTCAGGACTTCTCTTAGACCAAACTACCCGGTCCCTCCCATACTGCCTGCTGGACGTACTCTTATAAGGTCTGTTTCCTCTGTGCTCCGAGGTCTTAATATAGATATAATGGTTGCAGACGTCTCCCCAGAGCCCCTTCCATGGATGCTACCAACACCTGATGTGAGTTTTACACCTACCTCCAAGTCGGAGCTGCCTTCTCTACAGCGGCAGTTGACTCTGGAACACATAGAAACAGTGACGTCCTCCATCACAGATCCATACTGCCTCTACACTGATGGCTCATTGCAGGTGGATGGTGCAGCAGGTTGTGCTGTTTTCTCGCCTGACCTAGAGTCACCTCCAGGGGGCTGGGTTGGCCGTCGTCTCTGTAACCACTCTAGCTCAACATTGTGTGAACTGTATGCCATTCTGGATGCTGTTAGTGTTGTTTGTCAACGTGGAGTGAATGCTGCCATTTTTTGTGACTCCAAACCTGCCCTTCATTCCCTCTCTAGTGTTCAGCCCACACACTCTACTGTTATTCAGCAGATTTTATCGTTTTTGGCCTTATTGCGTCATCGTAAATTGACTGTCAAATTTTTATGGGTGCCATCCCATGTAGGTTTACGTCACAATGGTACAGTTGACAGACTCGCAAAGGAAGCCTGCCATCTGCCTCCTCGTGGTGCTGGACGTCCTCTCTCCCTGACATGTTACCTCTCTAAAGTCCGCTCCGCCACTCTTCTCCCTGTACGGCGACGCAGGGATGCAGAGAGGCCCTTCAGCATCTCCATCACCCATTACGAGTCTGTATGCCATCACAAATATTCCTACCGTCGTCGAGGCCTCATGGTTCGGAGGCACAATGTAGTCTCTGCTCGTTTGAGGCTTGGCTACCGGCCACCGTGGCAGGTTGCTGGGATGCAGAGTGAGCCTCCCTTCACTGAGTGTCGCTTGTGTCGAGCACCTCGTGCTAACACTATAGAGCACTATTGCCTAGCCTGCCCCACTGTCCGACACTTGCTGCCCCAGGTCCTGCCACTTGATGTGGTTTGTCGACACCTGCTGAACTATCAGGTTCTGGAGGAACTTCTGGTGCGCCACCCTCGTTTTGGTGGATTTAAGTAGGTCATGATGTAAATATTTGTCTGTATACTTGTGCTTCATTCTGTTATGTTTTTGTGATGTGTGTGTGTGTGCGCATGTGTGTGTGCTTGTGTGTGTGTGTGGTCATTGGGTTCTCGTGAGTCCCGCCTACCCTTGTGTACTGTTGTCTGCCTATTGACTGACGCTACGGCGCAATGAATTAAAAAAAAAAAAAAAAAAAAAAAATAAAAAACATATTGTGGTGTAAATTGTCCGACCACCAGCGTCGAAAAAAAAAATGGCCGTGGTAACAACCATTAAAATGTATCATGAACCTGGTGAAGCGTTCACACAAGTTGTCCGAATCATGTCAGAAACTTGCGGCGCAGAAAAGTGCGCACCTCGTTTGCCCGTTTCATGCCGAAGCTATGTGGAGGATATTGGTTTCCTGTAGTTTGTTTCCTCCTTCTTTAGATGATCTTTGCACAGATGTAACAGGTGCCGGAATGTCTGCGGTTTCATTCGTATGTATTCCACACACCTACGTTCGTCGTCGAGTATTTTGGGAAAGAGGTGGTGATATTCACCCAATGATGATCGTGGCCTGTTAATAGGATGCACCCAGTATTTACGTTGTCCATGTCTTCGTTTTCTCCGATGAAGCCATAGTAACAAAAGTTTCCTACACCTCCTTGACAGTGCCATGTTACCACCCTGACCATTGGTCTCACACTACCACCCATCGCAATTCCGTCACTAGTGTGAACACTTTTTCGGGCGGGGGATTTGCGCGGACACCTTGCGTCGCATATCGTATGTCGTCTGACTTTTGACATCAGAATATTTCTGGTTCCGACCTCGGTGTGAACAGGGCCTTACATTCTCTATATGTTGTAAACCCTCGAAAACAACAGTGTGTGTATGAATTATTGTGGCCAATAATAGTACAATTATGGAACCATGTTCTGCACATCTTACCAAGAGAACATACAATATTAATGTTTTATAATAAAGAAATGTTGTTTTTATATAATTATTATTATTATGCCACCAAAGCCTCTCCCCAGGGTGCAGATCCACACAAAATACCAAGAGGCATTGGAGGCAAGAAAAAGCAACGAAGTTAAGGAAACTGGCTACAAGGAAGCCAAGGATAATAAATAAAAAAATTAGTGGAGTAAATAGCCATTGATACAAGATTTATATGTAGATGTGTCCGCAGACTGGACAATCTCATTGGGTAATTGATTTCATATTTTGACAAATAAAGGAGTAAAACACCGTGAAAACTGCGTCATACGAGCATTAATAGGATTCATAGCAAGATCATTATGATGAAGAGTAATGCTGAGATCACACATCTGCGATCCAGCCTCTGCGACTATCTGCGATGCCGAAAATGTGGAAGTCGCCACCCAAACACTGCGATTCCCAACGACTAGGCAGATATTGTGATCCATTACGACATCTGCTCGTCCTTCACTCGCTTAGTTGCAGTTGTTTGCGAATCATCGCAGACGATGCGAGGAAAGGTCTAGGAGTGATCGTTTGTGTATCGCAGCTTACTGCACCTTTCGCAGACTTCATGCGAGGACGTCTTGAGCACCTGCGACATTTTGCGAGGGCTGCTTTACTGCCCCTCGCTTGCAGTTCGATTTCCCAACGATGTCAAAAAATTATCGCAGTTCTGACGCCACAGCTATATATTGAGGGGTGGGTTCTGCGAACCTATCTCGTGAAACACCAAGATCGACACACACACACACACACAACTGGACTTTCCCTCGTTCCCTCGTTTAATCTATTCCTCCAATCAACATTTGCCAAAGCGATCCCCCTCTTCACCCCCCCAAGATTTCGGACGGTATAAAGAGGGAGTCAGCCGGCAGAAAAGTCAGCACATCCTACAGAGAGCTTGACTCTCACACACACACTCCTGCCCAGACTCCCTTTCAGCCCTTGAGTATTTCTACTATTTTCCTCTTTGTTCCCCTTATATTCTGTGTTCATTACCGTTCCTCCACATATAGGTTACTAAGGTGTATTTAGGGTATAATATTATGTTTAGAATATAATTTACTGTATAGGTTAAATGTGAATCTTGTGGTAACATTATTATGTAGTCCAATGTCTGTAACTTCTGTATATATTTTGCTTTTATATATAATTAAACTGTTATTCAGCCCTTCATTTACAAGTATAAATCAGAACCTACTCTTAAATTTTATCACGTGGAAGTCATCTGGGCTCTAAGACTTAATCATATGTAGACCTAAGTGATAAGTGGCGACCTCGCCAGGATATTTCAGGGTAATTTTGTTATATAATATCTAGTGTAAGTTCAATTTCTACCACAACTTTAGGTATTTACTTGTATTTATTTTTGTTCATAGGAATTATTTCTTCTGCTGGTAGTTTCCTCTTTTCTATATTTTATTGGAGTGTCATATGGTCCTATAGGCGTAAGCAGTCATACTATAGGTCTATCATAATTATAGTTTTGTATCTATCCGGATCCCTGAATCATGCCGTACGATTAAAACTATTAATTTCCTCTTATGTGCTCATCTCATTCAAGCATTTATCTCGGGATTATCTTTTATTAGTGAGACCTTTTCAAGTATCTATTTCTTTTTCAAGAATCAGGAACTTTACTCTCCTCAAGTCTCTTTTATCAATGTTATTCTCTTTCAAGTGATCAAGCTCAGAAAAGTTTAGAGTAAGTTCATAAATTATCCTGTCTTGTTATAATCCTGAATAACTCGCTCATATAAGTGTTCCTCAGTAACCCTGATTCACTTATCACTGCCTCTAATTTATTCCTTTTGATGTTCAATGATAATTTATTTTGCCATCATAGTTAACCTCTAACTTGTGTGATTTTGTGTTAGTTTCACTCGTGGTGTTATACATTACTTTATTTATCATGGCTACCCTTCCTTTTGATGTAGAGAAATATCAACGAAATCCACGATATGAAGACCTTTCCGACCTATTAAAAACTGATTGGAAAAACCTTGCCAAGGCATATGATATTCCTTTTTCTGCTCAAATAACTAGGGAAGTACTAAAGAATGTAGTAGTGGAACAGTTGGTAGATTGATTGATTGATTTATTGATGCCATTAGGCATCTGGCAGCGCAACAACAATGGTCATATACCGCCCAACATATAAAGGTCATCTACATCATTAATAAAATATGTACAAAAATTAAATAATTTTCACTACCTCAAAAGGGAGAAGCAGCATAAATAAAACCCACGTCTTCCAAAAGATCATATATTAATGAAATAACCTATTTAAGTTAGATATATACAAGAATTGAAATATTAACGAAAGAAACATTAAACTTTAACTACCTAAAAATTAATAGCCATAAATACAATAAAATTCACAATTTGTGGAGAAGGTCAGCCTCCTCCACATAGGAGAGGGTGTTCCCTCCCACACAACAAGCCTCCTCCCCGAGCACCTAGAAGAGACTGTAAGAACCGTCACCCTTCCGGTACTCGGAGAGGTGCCTACGACGAATGTCCCCAAGGCTGGGACACTCGACAATAAGATGCCGTACTGTCAAAGGGACCAGACAATCATCACAGTAGGGAGGGTGAGCCCTCTCCATTAAAAAGCCATGAGTCAATAATGTGTGGCCAATGCGGAGACGGACAAGAGCCGTCTCCCACCGGCGGGACAGGCCACTGTAGCTCCACAATCCAAGGCGCTGGCGGATGTCACGGAGCTTGTTAGCCCCGATGGCGTCCCATCTGTCCTGCCAGCAGGAACGAACGGTAGCATCTATGTAGGGTCGAAGGTCCACTGCAGGAACAGGATGATGCCTGGCAGGAGGCCGGGAATTGGAGACCACAGCCTTAGCCAGGGCGTCAGCCCGTTCATTCCCATCAACACCCACATGGGCCGGGACCCAACAAAAAGTGACTTTGCGGCCACGACGACCCAGGAGGACAAGCCACTCAAGAATGGCCAACACCAGGGGATGGGTAGAGTTAAAATTGCACAAGGCCTGCAAGGCACTACAGGAATCGCTAAAAATAGTAAACGAAGGCTGAGGGAGAGTAAAAATCACTTGGAGGGCATATAAAATGGCCGAGAGCTCAGCAGTAAAAATGGACATGACAGAAGGGAGCCTGCCTCCACGGCAAAAGTCAGGAAAGACAACTCCAAAGCCAACTCCAGCATCAGACTTTGACCCATCAGTGTACACAGGGAGGGATTCCCTGTGAGTGAAGGCATGTTCTAAAAAGAGGGAACGAGCCACTGGAGGAGGAAGAGATTCCTTCTTGTCTGTAAAGCAGGTGCAGGGAAAAACTTCTGGAAGAAGCCATGGAGTCACCCTGGGGACCCTCACAGGACAAATCTGAAAGTCATCTATGCCCATCTCCTCCATAGCCTTTCTGACCCGGAAGCCAAAGGGCCATGGTGCACGAGAATGTAAAAGGTAGTACTGAGACATGATATCAGATGACACCGCCAAGCAATGTAGGGTGTCAGGAAGTCGATGTAATCGATGCCAACAACGAACCATCAAGGACTGGTGACGGAGATCAAGAGGTGGCTCATTAGCGTCCACCAGGAGACTGGGGATTGGGGACGACCTGAAGGCTCCGGTCGCCAGACGTACTCCAGCATGATGAACAGGGTCTAAAACTCTGAGACGGGCATCGGTGGCAGAAGAGTACACCTCACACCCATAGTCGAGTTTTGACCTAATAACAACAAGGTATAGGCGGAGGAGGGTGGCCCGATCAGCCCCCCAGGATGTATGGCTCAGGACCCTCAACAGGTTAAGAGCCTTGAGGCAAGAGACCTTAAGTGTACGTAAGTGGGGAACCCAAGTCAAACGTTTGTCAAAAAGGAGACCCAAAAAGCGAGTCGTCTCGACACATCGTATCCGATGACCATACATGAATAAGTCCGGATCCGGGTGGATGCCTCGGATGCGGCAGAAGTGCATAGCAACTGTCTTGGAAGGAGAAAATCGAAACCCATGAGAATCAGTCCAACGTGACACCCTGTCAAGGGCAAGCTGCATGCACCGCTCCGCCACTGACATACGGGAAGCAGCAAACCAGACTGCTAGGTCGTCAACGTACATCGAGTTAGCTATACCGTCTGGAAGGGATGAGGCAATGGCATTAATTGCTACTGCAAACAATGTGACACTGAGGACGCTTCCCTGGGGGACGCCCTCCTCCTGTGCAACAGATGCTGAGTGAGTTGTACCAACCCTCACAGAAAAACTGCGACCACTGAGAAACTCCTTAAGAAAGCGTGGAAGGCGACCCCGCAGGCCATATAAATGGAGTTGCTGCAGGATGCCATATTGCCATGTAGTGTCATAGGCTTTCTCTAAATCAAAGAATACACAGACAAGGTGTTGATGTCGTGCAAAAGCCTCATATGCAGCAGCTTCCAACCTGACCAGAGCATCTGTAGTGGAACGGTATTTACGAAAGCCAGACTGGGACGGAGACAGAAAATCACCCCGTTCCAAGAAGTATACCAGTCTGACATTCACCATCTTTTCAAATAGTTTACAGAGACAGGAGGTCAAGGCAATTGGTCGATAATTGAGGGCAACACCAGAGTCCTTGCCCGGCTTGAGAAAAGGAAGGATGGTAGCAACCCTCCACCCAGAAGGGAAGACACCCTCCAGCCAGATTCTGTTATATACAGCTAAAAGAAATGAGATCGCTTCCTCACCCAAGTGTCGTAACATTGCATATGGGATGTTGTCTGGCCCAGGAGAAGTGTCGCCGCAGAGAGAGAGAGCAGAATGCAGGTCTCTCAGGGTGAATATATGGTTATAACTTTCATTCTCGTTCCCTGTGAAATCTAGGACTGTACGCTCCTTGGCTCTTAACTCATGCCTGACAGCCAGAGGTCGAGTCACGGCTGGAGACCTTTGCAAAAGCCTCCGCCATGGTATTGGCCACTGTCAAACCATCCATGATCTTAATTCCATTGACCTTAAGTACAGGTGGAGAACTAGGAGAAAACTTCCCCGCCATCTTACGGACTCTCCTGAACACTTGGGTGAGTGGAGTTTTAGTATTAATTGAAGATACATAGGCCTTCCAAGATGCACGTCGGGCCTCTTTTAAAACTCGTCTAGCCCGAGCCCTTGCCCGTCGGAAGTCCTCTAAAAGAGTTGGGTCCCCACGATTGCGACGAAGGCGAGAGAAAGCAGTGTGCTTCTCCCGCACAGCAGTGGTGCAGATTGGTGACCACCAAGGGACAGGACGTTTGGGAAAGTAGCCAGAAGTTCTAGGGATAGAGTTGAGAGCAGCAGAGTGGAGCATATCAATGAAATATGTTACAGCCTCGTCAGAGCTACCGAAATCGGCTACAGAAGAGACCGAAGAAGTTAGCTCTCTAAAAAACTGCCAGTCAGCCTTCTCTAATTTCCACCTAGGAAGACGAGACTGTGGTTCGTACCTGTTACCTTCTAAAAGAATAGGGAAATGGTCACTGCCATATAAGTCAGGCAACACTCTCCAAGTAAAATCCAACAGAGCACTGGGTGAGCAAAGGGAAATGTCAATGGCAGTAAAAGTCCCAGTAGGGCTATTAAAATGTGTCACATCTCCCGTATTTAAAACCCCTAATCCCTCATCCACAATAATAGAAGCCAATAAAACACCCCTGGGGTTGACCGAACTGTCACCCCACAGAGGATGACGACCATTAAAATCACCCAATAAAATAAAGGGAGATGGAAGGTCCCGTACAAGATGGTTGAGATCACCCCTCTCAACTGTAACACTGGGAGGAAGGTATAGACTGCATACAGTGTATGGGCGGTCCATATAAACCTTAACTGCAACAGCCTGGAGCGGAGTGTCAAGCTCCAGGCTCGTGCATGGAATATCTCGGCGAACTAGGATGGCAGAGCCACCATGATGACCCTGCCCTTCAAATGAATTGGAATAAAATGCTGAGTATGCTGGAGGACTGGCAGGAATGTAGTCCCCAAGCATTGTCTCTTGGAGAGAAACACATGCAGGAGAGAAGCTAGAGAGAAGAACGCGCAGTTCCTCTCAAGAAGCACGCAAGCCACGGCAATTCCACTGAAGGACCTTGAACGGTGTTACTTTAGTACTGATTTTTGGGAAGCCTCACGGAGGTACTTCCCACTACCACCTCGACCTGAGGGTTTATTCAAACAATAAGATTTGTCTAATCCTGGGCCACTAGAAGAAGAGCGAACCCGAGGAGTAGTACTTAGGGCAGTAATTGCGACCCGTAGACGAGTCCCTGAAGCATCTGATATGTTAGAAGAAGATGAAGGTATATGAGATGGGATATTCTTTGAAACAATTACATTGGTTCTGTCCTGTACAGCAGTGGTATCACTGACACAGGCAGATACATCAACATCCATAATACAGGTGGTAGAATCACTCCGCTGCTCAAGCGGAAGAGAAAGTGAATCTTTTGAAGTCACAACATCCGTGGCATCCACATTAACTTCACACCCCTCTGATGATCCCGAAGGAAGCTTGCGAGGAGGAACTTCTGTTGAATCAAGAGATTCATCAGAGCCACGAGAACGCTTCTGGTGAAATTGAGAGGAAACTATGGATGAGTCCACAGAGATGGTTGCCTCACAAGGTGGAATATCTATAGAGTCAAGTGCCTTAGAGGAACCACAAAGGCGTCTCTGTGGTAGTTTAGGTGACTTAAGTTTCCTTTTGGGAGAGCGTGTGGCAGCGTGAACCTCTACCACATGGACACCTTTAGCTAAAGTCTGAGAATTGTCATCAGTTGAAGGGTCACCAGAATGAGTGTCTGATAAAGTTTCCAAGACAGAGAAACTATTATGTAGAGTAACCTTAGAAACGTTCTCACTAGAGCAAGAAGCAGCTGCCTCTTGAGAGGGTTGAGAGGGTGCTGCAACCAATTTAGGGCGAAGGGAGGAGGCGTATGTCTTCACACCACCATCCTTCTGTCGCCTGAAGTTGAGTTGCCGTCTGGCACTACCTATGCTAATGAATTGAGTATTAGCCAAGTGGAGGATATCCTGCTCAAGTAGGTACATCTTACATTGGCGAGAACGCAAGGGGTGAGAATCTCTGCAGTAAAAGCAGTAACTCTCTGACCGACACTCAGAAGTAAGATGTGAGTCAAGAGCAGAACAATTACCACACCGGGAACGGTTGTTGCAGTTCCTTTTCCCATGACCAAACTCATAACAACAGAAACACTGTAGGGGACGCTCAACAAAAGGCTTTACCTCAAATGAGGTGGGGTTAATGTTAATGCGATCTGGGATATGCGAGCCATAGAAAGTGAGGATGATCATATTTTTACTGCCTTTCATCTTCGTTACTCGTTGGACACTGTCTGGGCACATAGCGAGAATGTCCTCTTCAGAGAATTCATACAGGTCCTCATTATATATACGCCCCTTGCTATAATTAAATGTTCGATGTGGTTTAATAGATTCAAACATGCTATCAGAAGGGCAGGGGAGATTGAGGAGCATCATGGCCTGTGTAAGATCTTTGGCTCTGATTAAAACTCCCTTACCATATTTCTTTATGTGGCCCATTGGTAATAATCCAATTTCTTTCTCAAGATACCGGGAAGCATGGATAATGTTACCACGTCCCTCCCTGTAGTAAGCCACAAACCAAAAGGGTGTAGGAACCCGACGTTACTTTGGGACATGCTCTGCAGAATCATCAAATATATTAGGGCAGTAATCATTGTCACTGTCAACTACATTGATGGACCGTATCATCTGAACTTTACAATGAGTATCCCCCACCGTCAGAGAATCTTTTGACTCAAATGCTGCTTTGGCAGCAGCATTTGTATTGAAAGTAATATAGCACTGATTAGACCTACAATCACTGTCATATGTGATTCGGATTCGGAGGACTACTCCAAAGCACTTAAAAATGGAGTGGATAGCGCCATAGGTAAAGGATGCGAGTACATTCGTTAACATTAACGTGTCCAAATCGTTAACAGGGTTCTTCGACACAAGACCCGACCTGCTAGGTCTACTCTTATTTGCAGCTTTCTGCATCTTACCACGACCAGAGAGTGACGTCTTAAGGGCCTGGTCGACCACCGCTCGAGGAAGAGATTGGGGCTTTTCTGTATCCATATATCATTGGTTTAGTGTTTTTGGCCCCAGGAGCCAAGAGCTACTAACTACCGGGCAGATGAGGGGACCGAGCGCTGGTCGCCGTGGGCGGGGTACCTCTTCCCCCACGGGGCCACTCGTTTAAAAAAGCAGCCCCAATGGCTCGGAAGTTTGCCCACGACGGTGCTGAGACCCCCTTCCCCAACATCTCCTGGCCCAGACACCCAACCATCCAACATAGGACGGCCCCTAGAGGGCAGTCCCTGCGGAGGGCAGCGCTGTTGGCCCGTACTGGCAGCCTAATGCATGGGAACCATTTAGTCTGGTCTCTCACTGGCGACCTTACTAGCATGGGAAGCCCTCTCTCCCCGAAATCGGGGCAGAGCAGGGGCCGGAGCCCCCTCTAGTCTAGCTCGCCAGGTCTCAGAGACACGCAAGCCCCCCCACCACGTCAAGGCGGTTCCCGTTGGGGGGGAACAGTTGGTAGAGAGAGACATACTCCCCGGTGTTGCAATTGAGGTGTTGACTCCTATGAGTCATGGCGTTCCTAATCCTGACTCTCCCAAGACGCGATCTAGAGTAGCTCAACCTTTACCTGAAGGTACTAGACATAGTGTGTTAACCGAAGCAGATCCATTAGCTCTTGGAAGATTAAAATTTGAATTCGAACTAAAAATGAAGGAAATGGAACTTGCATACGACAAGGAAATTAGACTTAAAGATATTGAAATTGAAGAGTTAAAAGTAAGAGAAGATATAGAACTTAGAAGTCAAGAACTTAGAATGAAGGACAGACTTACTAAATTCAATGCTGCAGAAGCTACTTCCCTATTACCCCCTTTTGAAGAAAGAGATGTAGATGGATATTTTCGTACTTTTGAAAGCCTAGCCAGGAAAAAGGAGTGGCCAAATGATCAGTGGTTAATAATCTTGTTTCCTAAACTAACTGGGCGAGCTCAGATGGTGTTCAACAGTTTAGAGCAATTTGATGATTATGAAGCTGTGAAAAACAATATTTTAAGAGCTTATGAGATAACCCCAGAAGCATATAGGCAGAAATTTAGGTCCCTAACTAAACCTTCCAGTCAAACATTTGTTGAGTTTGCAACAGAGAAACTTAGGTTGTTTAAAAAGTGGTTAGACTCTACTGAAACTACTACCTTTCAAGATTTGATTAATGTAGTTGTATTAGAAGAGGTAAAAAATAAAATGCCCATCAGTATATTAAAACATGTGGAGGAGCGAGGGGAAACAAAGTTGGAACGAGCAGCTGAGGTAGCTGACGCATATTCTTTGCTGGTACGGAGCTGGGGAAGAGTGGAGACTCAGGCTCGCTCTACTATACTCCCCTTGTGACTGGGAATGAGAAGTCTCGAGGTCATACCAGTGTATCCTATGGTCCTCCACTATATACGTGTAACTATTGTAAAAAGCCAGGGCACACCATTCAACAATGTAGACACCCTAGTTGTAAAAACTCTAACACTTCTCAAGATAATACCACTAGACACAAACCTCATGTTTCTACCATTACACCAAACAAACCTGTTGCAACTTCAAACTCTACTCCCTTACTTCCCAACATTTTTCAGCCATTCATGTATCGGGGAAAAATCTCATTGACTAAATCATGTGACACTCACCCTATTACCATACTAAGGGATACCGCAGCAGCTCAGACCATTCTTTTTAAAGACTCTTTACCTGAATACAGTTCTGCTCTAACTGGAGAAAAGGTGATTGTGTGTGACCTTACAACTGAATCTTCCTATCCTTTAGCAACCATATATATTGAATGTCCCGTATTATCTGGCACCTTCCAAGTTGCTCTGAGAGACTCCCCTTTGCCTGTTCAAGGAGTGCATATGTTGCTCGGGAATGATTTAGCAGGAGAACTAGTCGTCCCTAACCTTAAAATCCTTGACTCTCCCCTGCCTGATAGCTCCCTAGAAGAGTCTTCTTCCTTGCACCCTTGTTGTGCAGTAACTCGATCTCAAAGTAAAACGAAACAAATTTCCTCCACTCCATCCCACAATCTAAAAGTTTCCTTAGAATGCCTTAATAAACAATCCTTCACACGTGAAGAGTTAATCAAAGCTCAACAGATTGATCCCACTTTGAATAACATCAGACTAGCTGCTCTTGAGGATAAGAATCTGAGTAAGTTGCCTTGCTTTTACTATCAGGAGGATATCTTAATGAGAGCATATATAGACCCCCGGAGTTGAAACCCCTTGATACCTGGTCAGAATACCACCAAATTGTAGTGCCACAGTCAGTTCGGACTTCATTGGTACAATTGGCTCATGATGGACTTGCTGGTCACTTAGGAATACTAAAAACTTACAGAAAATTGCTAACCAATTTCTATTGGCCAGGAATGAAAACAGATGTGAAGTCATACATAAAACACTGTCATACATGTCAAACCGTTGGAAAAGCTAATGAAACCATTCCACCAGCCCCATTAAATCCTATCCCTGTAACCTCTGAGCCGTTTAAAAAGATAGTGTTGGATTGTGTGGGTCCTCTACCCAAAACAAAAAAAGGTAACCAGTATCTTGTAACAGTAATGGATGTTACTACTCGGTATCCAGAGGCTTTTCCTCTCAAGAATATTACATCTAAATCTATTCTTAAACCTATCCTTCATTTCTTTACCTCAGTTGGCATCCCCAAAATAATACAAACAAATCAAGGTAGTAATTTCACCAGCACTATATTTCAAGAGGTGACGAAGGAACTAGGAGTGACCCATGTGACCTCGACTACCATCCTCAGTCACAAGGATGCTTGGAACGATTCCATCAAACTTTAAAATCAGTACTTCGTAAATTCTGTTCAGAGTATGAACAGGAATGGGATGAACAGTTGGATTTCTTGCTTTTTGCTTTAAGAGAATGTCCTCAAGAATCACTTGGTTATTCCCCCTTCGAGCTTTTGTACGGCAGACAAATTAGAGGCCCCTTGAAAGTAATTAAAGATCAGTGGTTTGACTCTGCCCCTTGTTCAATTTCTGTGGAGACATATATTGAGAACTTAAGATCTAAATTATTTAATGCCCGAACCTTTGCTGCTAAACACCTTCTCAAGGCTCAAAACAAAATGGTTAAACAACAAACTAAAGCTGTTCATCGCTCTTTTAAACCAGGAAACAAAGTTCTGTTGTTCCTTCCCATACCAGGATCACCTCTCAAGTCAAAATACATAGGTCCTTACAAAGTAGAAAGAAAATTGGGTAAGGTGAACTATGTAATAACCACACCTGACAGGAAGAAGGATACTCAGATGGTCCATGTAAATCTTATAAAACCATATTTTTCCAGGTTGTTGGAGGAGGAGGACCAGAAAACAGTGTAGAGAGACGGGAGGATGAACAAGAGACAGATTTGAATTATGATGACCTGCCATCTATTTCAACAAGCCCTGTAAATTCTCAATGGATGACTAAGATGGATGAATATTTATCCACCTTAACTACTTCTCAATATGAAGATATTTCTTCCCTACTATCAGAATTTCCTAAACTCATGACTGATCTTCCTGGGTCATGTCGCCTCATCCATCACGACATCCAGTTGTTACCTGGAGCCAGACCTATCAAACAGGCGGCCTATAAAATTAATATAGAGAAAAGGGTAATAATGAAAACGGAGGTACAATATTTACTAGATACAGATTTAGCAGAACCAAGTATGTCACCTTGGGCTTCACCCTGCTTGCTAATACCAAAACCTGATGGCTCTTTTAGATTTTGCACTGACTACCGTAAAATAAACTGTTCAGGACTCCTACCCTCTCCCATTAATTGATGATATTATAGATGAGATAGGACAATCACAATTTATAACTACAATAGACCTCTTGAAAGGATATTATCAAATCCCTCTCACCCCACGTGCTAAGAAAGTGTCCGCATTTGTCACACCCTTCGGACTGTATCAATATAAGGTGCTTAGTTTTGGTCTCTCTAATGCCCCGGCAACATTCCAGAGAATGATCAACTTCATCATTCAAGACCTTGAAGGTACAGCTGCTTATCTGGACGACCTAGTGGTGGTGGCTAACACGTGGGAGGAGCATGTGTCAAGACTTCAGTGTCTGTTCAAGAAGCTACAGGATGCAGGATTGACTATCAACCTAGCCAAATCAACTTTCGGCAGAGGCACGGTAACATATCTGGGTCAGGGAGTGGTGAGACCCAAGTCAGCGAACGTGGAAGCTATCCTGTCCTTCCCAACTCCGTCTACCCGCAAAGAACTCCTACGCTTCCTTGGTATGGCGGGGTTCTACCGACGCTTTTGCAGTAACTTCTCAACCTTCACTGCCCCACTGACTGACCTCACAAGCTCCTCGGTTCCCTTCCAATGGAATGACGTTTGTACCCAGTCCTTTGCACGCCTCAAGACCCTGCTAGCTTCTTATCCTGTAGTCCATGCCCCAGACTTCTCTCAACCTTTTCACTTTCAAATAGATGCAAGTGGAGTTGGAGTTGGTGCTGTCCTTCTTCAACCTGACCCCGTGAGTGGAATACTTCATCCAGTAGCCTATCATTCTGTTAAACTGAAGAAACACCAGATCGGTTACTCAACAATTGAAAAGGAGGCACTAGCTCTGATATCTGCCCTACAGAAATTCCAATGCTACTTACGACACGCACCACACTCAACACTGGTATTCTCAGACCATAACCCCCTGGCCTTCCTAAATTACATGAAGAATAACAATCACCGTATCCTACGATGGGGCTTATGAACACAACCCTATAACCTCGTTGTGAAGCATATTAAAGGGGTGGACAACATCATCGCAGATTCCCTGTCCCGCTCTCCCATCTCTGATCCCGAAGATACTTCACCTCTTTCGTGAGTACTACAGAGGTCTTCGACGGTGGGGTGTTACGGTTCTGCGAACCTATCTCGTGAAACACCAAGATCGACACACACACACACACAACTGGAGTTTCACTCGTTCCCTCGTTTAATCTATTCCTCCAATCAACATTTGCCAAAGATCCCCCTCTTCACCCCCCCAAGATTTCGGACGGTATAAAAAGGGAGTCAGCCGGCAGAAAAGTCAGCACATCCTACAGCGAGCTTGACTCTCACACACACACTCCTGCCAAGACTCCCTGCCAGCCCTTGAGTATTTCTACTATTTTCCTCTTTGTTCCCCTTATATTCTGTGTTCATTACCGTTCCTCCACATATAGGTTACTAAGGTGTATTTAGGGTATAATATTATGTTTAGGATATAATTTACTGTATAGGTTAAATGTGAATCTTGTGGTAACATTATTATGTTGTCCAATGTCTGTAACTTCTGTATATATTTTGCTTTTATATATAATTAAACTGTTATTCAGCCCTTCATTTACAAGTATAAATCCGAACCTACTCTTAAGTTTTATCACGTGGAAGTCATCTTGGCTCTAAGATTTAATCATATCTAGACCTAAGCGTGATAAAGAAAACAAGAGAAAAACGAAATCAAACATAATGTGTAAAGGAGTTAAATTGCAAAAGATTAAATGAATGAAATACAACGAAAAGAAGAGAGAAAGGGGAGAAATAAAACAAGCTTTAGTTTAGTATCCCCACTGATAAGTATGGTGAACGCAATATTATTATTGTTATTATTATTATTATTATTATTATTATTCGTGTTGTTGTTGTTGTTGTTATTATTATAGTTGTTACTGATATTATGTTGGTTGTTTTTATTATCATTATTATTATTATTAATATATATTTTTTCATTGTTGTTATTTTGATTACTACTGTTGTTGTAGTTGTTTTATTAACATCGTAAGTGAAAAAAGTTAAATTGAACCCACACTTATATAAAAGAATACAATAATACAGACATGTAAGAAATATAATTATATCGTACGAAACTATTCCACGTCCTACATGCTGTATAAATCGTGTGGACTGGCCATTTATACCAGCTACAAAGGTGGCCATATTTCACCTCTGCTAATATGGCCAGCCTGGTTGTCGGGACCAGGTGTAAGGCCAGGTAAAATGTGGGGATTTTTTGGTGGCCATTGTGTGTGTATGTGTGTGTTGGTGTTCTAATTCCCCTAAAAATCCTGATGTATGTTCTTTAACCCCTTAGGACCGATTGACCGACACGTCGGTGATAAAAAAATTAATCGTTCCCTCCGAATAACCGACATGTCGACGTACCTACAAAAAACTGTAGCGAGTAGCTAGCGAGCTGGCGTTGGTAACGATGGAAAGCTAACGTCCTTGAGAAAAGGTTTGACTGTGGTAGTGGTGTCTGGCAGCTGTGTATGCCAACAAGGAAATATCTCACCACTACATGGTGTTTTCTTATGTTTCTCGTATCTCTCTGCTGTCTACTATACTCCAGGAGAGTCTAGACAGACAAAATTACACTGAAATACGTTTATTATCATTGAAAACCACTTAGACGCATTATTTAGGTGTTTATATACATGTTTACAGCGTACGCAGAGCGTATGAGGTTTTCTTTCATGCGTTTCAGGGGATACTATTTATTTATTTTCGGACTTTGACGCTCTGTCATACGCAAACGCGTACACCTAGGAGGCTCCCGTTTTCAGTTCCTGGTGTGTAAATTCAAGCTCTTTCATTCTGTAAGAAAAAAATTTGCCTACATGAAAGTTGAAAATTGACCCCCAGAAGTCGACTGGGGATGAAAAAAAAAAAAAAAAGAAGTCGGTCCTAAGGGGTTAATGGTTTGTGTGTATGTGTGTGTGTGTGTATGTGGCAGGGTCAGTGGTCACTTCTGCAGACAGAGGGGCCGCAAACCTCTTCTTCCCCTTCTTCAGGAGCTTGCCAGAGGTGTTCTTCCGATCTTTCTTCATGGTTGTGCTGGTGGAGGTTGATTGGTGATCGCTGGGAGGTCGTTACACTGTAGCTTCCGAGTGGAGACTGTGCTGAGACGCATCGAGCGGGCATCTTATATAGGGGCAATGCGTCACTGCCACATCGCTTAGTGGGGGAGTCGCTCGATTGTGCAACGCTTTGACGTAGGCCGTTGTTGCTACATTGCAGCGAGCGGCGACGGAGCTTCGCTCACACTGCGTCTACGCTGCAACTAGTCGAGTGATTCGACAATCGCAGAGGTGGCCTGCGAAAGTTTTGAAAATTTGAACATGATCGCAGCCACTTCCCGAGTTGCACGAAGTTAATGCGATCACCTGCGACATTCTGCGACAATCTGCGATGCCGCTGGGATTAAAGCGTAGGAACGTCGTTGTAAACTGCGATAACACAAATTTTGGCAAAGTCCCGTCATCGCAGATAGTCGCAGAGGCTAGATCGCAGATGTGTGATCCCAGCATAAACCTAGTAACTCTGGTCGGATTGAACGGTTCAGGTAAAGTACCATATAAGGGATGCCGATTATTGTTTAAAACTTTATATAAAAAGCTGAGAGCACCAACTTGGCGCCTGTGATACAAGTCAAGAGATAGATTTGGGGAAATGAACTTAATTATATTTAAAGCTCTGTCAAGCATTTTTAGATGGCAGGTGGCAGCAGACATCTAAACAGGTGCACAATACTCAAAATGAGACAAAATGAAAGCATAACAAAATATTAATACAGTGGAGTCACGAGAATAAATTTGGTAACACTTACGAAGTAAGCCTGTCTTTTGTGCAATAGAGGCAGACAGGGAACAAATGTGCTTCTCAAAAGTCAGTTTTGAATTATGTCACTCCCAACAAACGCAAAGTTACGACTTCCTCTATATGTTTACCAGAAGTATGGGGTGAGCTGTATCCATTGTAAGGGATCTATACTGATTATGATAAGAGTGCGATTTGTTAACATCAAACTTCATACCCTAAAGTTGACACCAGGAAGAGATCCTAGCCAAGTCCCTATTCAAATTTGCTGCATCTTCTCCTCTGTTACGTGTCGAATGAATAAAGGAGGAAAGAGATGTATCATTGGCATACAATATTAGCTTATTTTCAAGGTCAATACCTAAGTCAGTAGTAATAATGTAAAAAAAACAAAGGTCCGAGGACACTGCCTTGTGGAACTCCTTAACAGTTTCAGCTGCAGGGCGGTGACTTTTGGATACCATCAATGGCTTTTTGCATAAATCATGACTGTTTTCTTATAAAAGCCTAATATTAAACATTTGGTACTACCAAAACTCAGAGAATATAACCAATAATCACTCTGAGCAAAAAAACCGGGTTGAAATCGGCTCAGTATCAAATTACAGCGATTTTGGTATTTTTTTGTTTCGAAATGTGACAAAAAACACGATAACAATTGACACAGTGGAGACAGCAATCATAGCGATGTGGGAAGTGGTGTGACTTGTGGCACTATGAGTTGCCAGCACAGAGCTATACACATAGAGCGATCGACCCTGTGTTATTAGATAGGGGAGGAGCGTCGCCAGCCAGCCTGCTCGGCGGGCATTTTGAAATGCCATGTGGCGCGCGCTTTGAACTCCCTTATGTACTTGTATAGTATGATTCTATCCACAGTTATTGACATTTCCCTGATTTGTAAAGCATTGTATCTTGTTATCTAATTATGCAGGTTTTGTTAAATCAATTAACAAGGCTAAGTTAATGTCCATACGGAAAATTATGCAAAGAAATTAAACTTAAACTGGTTTATTAAACAAAACAAATATATATAACTGTAATCTGTCTCCCTCTCCCTCCACTTACCTTACATACTTACATACATATTACTCTAGTGTGACATACATACATACATGCATATTACTCTAGTGTGACATACATACATATTACTCTAGTGTGACATACATACTATAGCTCCGACGCCTCGTTCCCTCCGGGAACTCCCCCCAAGGGGGTGGCCACGGCAGAAGTGTCTCCAGTTCTCCCTGTTCCAACACTCCCTTCTTACTTGTTCAAGCCCTACTCTGCCCCTCATGTTTCTCTCCTTTACATACTCTTCCACTCTGTTCTGCCATCTAACCGGTGGTCTGCTTCTCACACCAGGTCCTACAACTTCACTTCCATACACATTCTTTACAAATTCCTCGCCTTGCATTCTCTCCACATGTTCATACCATCTCAATGTATTACGTTTCACTCCCTCAACCACTCCACACTCAATACCAATTGCCTTCTCACTCATACCACATCTCTCATATACACTCTCATTACTTTCTCCATCCCATCTAGTAAGTCCACATGCTCCTCTCAAGTAACTCATTTCCACAGCACCTATTCTAGACTGATGCGCCCTACTCCATGTCCATGTCTCCTACGCATATGTCAGTGTTGGCAGGATTATACTATTTCGTAGTCCACTTTTCACTTCCATACTCACACTTCTACCCTTCATAATCCTCCCCAGTGATCCTATGACCTGTCTACCCTTCACTGCTCTCTCCCTAATTTCTCCTTCCATACTTCCATGTTTACACATAACTGTACCCAGGTTAAAGGTTAAAGGTCCGCCAATGAGTGGCAGTCAATGGGACAGAGTGTATCACACACTATGTGTATGAAACACAACTATAGCACGCATCACAAGGATGATGAGTGGCCCAAAGACCTCTACACCCACGTGAGACCCGAGTCAGCTTCAGCTATGGCTGCGTAAGCAGGAAGACCTCAGACAGCTGACTCAAACCCCCCACCCCCTGCTCACAGGGGTGGTAACCTCTGGCATCAGTGAAAGATTTTTATCGTGTCCCGAGCAAGGATCGAACGCTGGGCCGCAGGATTGCAGCCGCAGACTCTAGCACTGTGCTAGCCAGAAGGTACTTAAACTCCTTCACTTCCTCCATCCTCTCGCCCCTCAGAGTTATCTCACACTTCGTCCCAGTTGGTACAGCCACTCTGTAAGGTGTAGCAAAGTCAATCACTTCAGTTTCTGCTCTTTCAAATACCATCACTTTACTTTTACCCACATTCACCTTCAGTTTCCTTCGTTTACACACAGACTGAAATTCGTTCACCACTCTCTGTAAATTCCTTTCATTCTCAGCCATCAGCACAGTGTCATCCGCAAACAAACTTGCCACCAGGGACCAATTTGCTTCATTCAGCCTCAACTTCACCCCCAGATCGTTCACTTTGGCTTTCACCTCTCTCATACAACCATCCATATATATATTGAACAACCATGGTGACATAACACACCCCTGTCTCAGCCCTACACTAATATTAAAACTCTCACTTAGATCACCCTCTACCCGTACACATGCTTTTGCATCTGCATAAAAAGCCTCAATGCCTTCCATAAATTCTCAACACCTCTGTCATACCTTTCCTATCAACTCTATCGTATGCCTTCTCCAAGTCCATGAAGGCAGCATACAACTTCTTACCCTTCCCAATATACTTCTACACTATTGATTTTAATGCAAATATTTGGTCCACACATCCTCTACCCTTTCTGAATCCTCCCTGCTCCTCACTAACTTTATTCCCTGTTACTTCCATCAGTCTTTCAGTCAGAACCTTCTCGTAAACCTTCCCCGGTACACTAAGAAGGCTTATTCCCCTATAGCTACCACACTCATCCTTACTTCCCTTCCCCTTATACAAAGGTACAATTATGGCTCTCCTCCAATCCTCTGGCACCTCTCCCTGCCTCCAGGCCAGTGTACATATAAGCAACATCCACTCCACTACTACCTCCCCCCCACACTTTAACATTTCAGCAGTTATCCCATCAACCCCTGGTGCCTTTCCCATCTTCAACTTTCCTATTGCTTACCTAACCTCTTCCCTTCCTAATTCTCCCTGTACATCCTGTCTTCTACCACCTGCCTCCATCCCTATGCATGTCACCACCGCCTCCCCTCCCGTCCACCCATTCATCAACCGATCAAAATGCCTCTTCCACACTTCTTTCACTTCCTCACTTCTACTCACAGTAACTCCATCCTCTCTCTTCATTCTCACACTACCAGACTTTCCTTCTCCTCTTTCTCTTTTAACCTCCTTCCAGAATAATTTCTTGTTCTCTTTAAACTTTTCACTCAGCTTCATACCAAACTCCTCATCCACTCTCCTTTTACTCTCACTCACCATCCTTTTCACTTGTCTCTTACACACATTATATTCTCTTTTCCATCTCTCTCTCACTTCTTCCGGCACATTCCTCTGTAGTGTTCTCCGATATGCCTTCCTCTTATCCTCTACAGCATCTTTCACTTCTTCTGTTCACCAAGCACTCCCTTTCTTGCCCCTCTTCTGTGTCTTATATCCTACTACCTCTGCTGCTGTCCTCAAAACTATCATCTTAAACATTTCATACACCGCATTCACTCCCACTCCCTCCCCTATCCCCATCCTTACATCCCCCAGCACCTCACCCACCCCCCTCTTATATTCCTGCCTATACTCTTCTACATCTAATTTCCCACTAGCCACCACCCTCTTATTCCTCACCCCTTCATCCCTCCTACTATACTCCCACTTCACCCTAACCTTCATCCTCACCAACACCGCAAAATGGTCGGAGCAATGGACCATTCCTCTCACTACTTTTGCGTCATACACATCCTTCCTCAACCTTTCATCCACTGCCACATAATCAATCAAACTCTTTTGCTCTCCTCTCTCATCCCTTCTCTTCCATGTATACCTGTGGATCATCTTGTGCTGAAAGAAGGTGTTCGCCAAGAACAACCCTCTCTCAGCACAGACATCCACTAGATACTCACCATTCTCATTTGTTCCTTCTACACCCCATTTACCCACAATATTCCCCACTTCCTCACCTCCCACCTTTCCATTCATGTCTCCCATCATCTCTATTCTCCTTCCATTATCAATTCCTCTCAGACATGCATTCAACTCTTCCCAAAACACTCTCATCTTCTCTCTCCCCGTCTTACTCTTTTCATTTACTGGTGCATAAGCACACACCCAAGCATACTTTACCAAGCCAATCTTTCCCGTCATCCATACTATTCTTGATCCATTCCACCCATGTCCATCCATTCCCTTCCACACCCACGGAGACACCAACAGCGCACACCCTTCCTTCCCTCTTCCTTTACTCTTTTCATTCATGCCCGTCCATACTACTCCTCCCTCCATTCCCTCCCACAGTCCACTCTCCCTCCCTTCCTGACACTCAACCACTCCACATCCTTTCACGTGTGTCTCCGTCACTCTCATCACATCCACTCTTCCTTTCTTAAAACATTCTACAATTTCTCGCCTCTTGGTCCCATCCGTCATTCCATTCACATTCACAGCTACCACTCTCATACAATCCCTCTTCCCCACTCCCTCTACAGGGCAACCCGGAGACCCTCCCCCGCCAGTAGCCATATCTGTCCACTCCCCCATTGGGGGGCCACTGATGGCTGGCAATGCATACATACATACATACATACATACATACATATTACTCTAGTG
The DNA here is from genome assembly GCA_033782935.1 of Petrolisthes cinctipes. NCBI lineage: Eukaryota > Metazoa > Arthropoda > Malacostraca > Decapoda > Porcellanidae > Petrolisthes > Petrolisthes cinctipes. The sequence goes on along the minus strand of JAWQEG010000740.1, from coordinate 3,117,495 downwards.
TGACATACATACATATTATTCTAGTGACATACATACATACATATTACTCTAGTGTGACATACATACATATTACTATAGTGTGACATACATACATATTATTCTAGTGTAACATACAGTATATACATACTATTCTAGTGTGACATATATACATATTACTCTAGTGTGACATACATACATACACACATATTATATATTCTAGTGTGACATGCATATATACACACATATTACTCTAGTGTGACATACATACATACATACTGAACAATGTGAACATATAATACTGATCATAATAGAGATTAAGTACGTTGTATATATATATTATAAGAAGGTGACTGTGGATGAGTGCCAACGATAGTTTTGTTTATCTAACTCATTTCACCTTTTAACCGAAATGTATTTATATTTAATCAGCCATTCACTGATATATCGGTTAAAGAAATACTTATTCATATATTGTGAGTCACTATCATGTAGTTAATATACCATATCATCAATAAAAGACCGAATAAATGAAATAATATCTTATCCTGGCATAAGCTAACAGGCTGGCGGGTTGAGGGGAAGGGCAACTTATCATGGCCTCCAACCCACTTCCGGTGGCGACGCTGGGGGGGGGGGGTTGCGCGCTCTGTGTATAGCTCTGTGGTTGCCAGTTTGTCACTAGAACGTTAGTTACCTTCCAATTCCATACGTCAATGAGGTAGGTTGTGTTTGGTTAGCTGCATTATTCTTCACTAAAATTCGATATATACTGTACACCCGAGCTCGTAAATTCGCGACCACGTACTTATATTAATGCCATTTGAGCTGGTAACATTTATTTAGTGAGGAATCAGAGTAGGTGGAACATAGTAGAGGGAATTGACATAATCTTTACTAGAATGCCACCCATTTATGCCACCATTTCTCACACAGTGTTACCAGATCAGATGAGATAAACATGATCGTGAATTTCGGGCAAGAGTGTGTGTACTTAATTGGAGCCCTCTTTTAATCACTTTATTTATTATACTTGTAGCTAACCTAACGTGCCGTAAAATAAATAATAATTAATTATACTTACAACCACATGAGGACTACACTAACGAAATATTGGTTCATGATAAGTTAGTACATTCTCTGAAGAGTTATTTACACAATAATATATCATGTCACACCAACTCACTAAATATAAATACATTATATAAAAACCATAAAGTGAGATGTAACGTTAGGGTGTTAATAACATGGAATAACCATACTGTAAGTAGTCCTAGTCCTAGTGAGGGAGATGATAGTTTGTTCGTTATGAATGGATGATATGGAATTTATTTATTTTATAATGTCTAGTATGATAAATAACATTGTACTCGTTACTCGTACCAATATCAAGAATATGGGCAAGTAAATGTTCGGGAGGCTGTCTTAGAAATACGAAGAAAAGTTATATGGTATGAATGTGTAAAGTTAATATATGGTCAAGGATATACACAGAATCACACTAAAGTAAAAAAAAAACAATGTAAAATGTTGTCACGAGTACACAATGTGAACTACACTTGAATAAATTATATGTGAAATGCTATGGTACTAGTACCAGGCCTAATCAATGAATTTTGAGAATGATTTTGCTATATTATGCTTACATTGATATTTATTTTATATAGTATTATAATTATGTTACTACTAGCTGCTCCGCCGCCCTTCGGGCGGCTAGGAGCCGCTAGCTCCTGCGGAGGGCTGGCGGCCTGCGGCCGCCCTTCCACCGCCCTTCGGGCGGTTTGGAGCAGATCGGGCGGTGGGTGGATAGAAGGAAGGGAAGGAGGGAAGGAAGGGGGAGAGGGAGGGATGGTTTAGTGGTTAGATAAAATAAATGGATGGATGGATGAATAGTAATAGAGGTGGGTGGGTGAATAATTGGAGGTATTAGTCGTTTTTAAATGTTTATTATATCAATCTTTCTCCCTCATTCAATAACTCCATCATTCTAATATTAGCATAATTAATAATATTTCCTTCTTTTTCTATTAATAGCGTCACTAAGCATTTTACTGAAGTGCCTCCTGGTAAACGACATTTTTCACGACTCCGGTTGACGACATCACGTAGAGATTCTTCTCATCGCCGACTCGACTGCAGCCCACATAGAGTTGACCGTGGGAGAAGACCTGGTCCTTAAGGTTGAGGCCAACTACTTTCAGGGACTGTCCTTGGCTTTTGTTGATTGTCATGGCATAGCTTAGACGAATAGGGAATTGGAGACTTTGGAACTGAATTGGACAATCTGAGGGCCTCAGAGGGATTTTTGGAATGAAGACATCTTCGCCTTTACCTTTGCCAGTCAGGATTGTGGCCTCCACCAGACGTGGCATCATTGTTTTAACTCTTAATCTTGTGCCATTGCAAAGTTTTGGTGGGTTCAGGTTTCTAAGAAGCATTATCGGACATCCCAACTTCAGTTCCAAATTGTGAGGTGGCATCCCTGGTGGATCTAGACTGTTCAGGAATTCTGCTGGGTAGTTGACCACTTGATCATCGTCGGGCACTGTATCAACTGATTTGTACTTCATTGACCTGCCAGGCTGAGCATCCAGAAGTTTTTGGTTGATGTTGTTGACAGCTTCATTCTTTGGAGCTAGGATAGCTTCCACGTGTCGTTATTTGTGGTTTCGTTGTATGTGAAAATAAATATGGCAATAATGAAAATAAATGTGACAAAAGTAAAATAAATCGTGAAAATAAATATGGCAATAATGAAAATCAATTTGACCAAAGTGAAATTCTATATGACAATACTGAGAATCGATATGACAATGGAATCAATCATAAAAATGCATAAAATTTAATAATAGGTTTAATAATAGGTAAAATAAATCGTGAACGACAATATACTTACTGAGATAACGCATAAACAAATCGAATAATATCCGTGCTAAAATATGTTCATGAGCTGTTGATTAAAATAAATATGGGAATAATGAAAATCAATTTGACAAAAGTAAAATAAATCGTGAACGACAATATACTTAGTGAGAAAACGCATAAACAAATCGAATAATATCCGTGCTGTAGCCTAAAATAGTTTGAGTGGCGTGAGAGGGGAATGGTTAACTCGTCATATTTACGCTCTCATTTTTAGGGGGGTTTTAGGGGTAACAACTTTATTACTCATGGCGCTGCAGTACGCAAGCCAGTGGACCTAGGAAACTTTAGTTTACAGATTCTGGTGTGTAAAATCAAGCTCTACAAATCTGTAAGAAAAAATTTACCTAAATGAAAGTTTAAAATTGACCGTGTTTTTGCGGAAGGCTGAACAGTGGTATGGTGATTCCGTAGATTTTTTCCCCTGTATTTTATTATTATTTCGCTAGCACGTTTCGTTATATGTGGTTTCGTTGTATGACCCCCCCTAAACCTGAAGGGGATCAAGACTCACCTACATGCAAATTTTGAGGACACAAAGTTGGACGGTTTAGGCGGACACACACACACACACACACACACACACACGCAGACAGAATCTTGGCTTTATGTATATAGATTATTATGTGTGACATACTTTGGTACCAGGACTAATCAATGAATTTTGAGATTGATAATGCTATATTAAACTTACATTGATGTTGGTAGTTGTACTGGTGATAATGGTAGTTGTGGTAGTAGTGGTGATGATGGTAGTTGTTGTAGTCATGGTGGTGATGGTAGCAGTTATAGTGGTGATGATAGTTATGGTAGTATTTGTGATTGTGGTTGTAGTGGTGATGGTGGTAGTCATGGTGGTGGTAGTGGTGGTGATGGCAGTGATGGTAGTGGTATTTGTGGTGATGATGGTAGTGATGATGGTGGTAGTATTATGTACAGTAGTACTGTACTATAAGTAATTAATCATATACAGTACTGTACATTATTCTTTAGTAACAATAGCAATAACCCTGTATAGTTTATTAAATATAATACCGGTACTTTATTACCATACTGTATTATAATTATATACATTATATTTTAGTAACAATAGCAGTAACCCTATATAGTTTATTAAATATAATACTTTATTACCATACTGTATAATAATTTATAAATTATTCTTTAGTGACAATGGCAATAATTATCCTTGTATAGTTTATTAAATACTGTACAGATACAGTACTTTATTACTATATTGTATAATGATAATATAAAAATGTCTTTACAGCCAATGACGGTAATCCTGCAAGAATTATGTACATTCTGTATTACTGCACTACATAATAATTATACTGTAGTGCAGTATGGTACCAGTAGTGATTTTTTCTCTTCTGACAATTTATATAAAGGAAGCTGAATAGCAAAATCATTCTCAAATTCGAAGAGTAGTTATGAAATCTGCTGTTTATTTATGTATATCACCTTATATTTTAGTGTTAATTATATCCTTCCTGTCCTACATCATGCCTGTTCTATTGTTTTATTATTGCACCTTCATATCTGTTTCTTCCTGACTGACTTAGGCTTACCTAGTCAATCCTCATATATTATACTATAATTGTATCTATATGTTGTATTGTAATGTGTTCATACAAATGCACAATTCATTAAAATAACTGAAAAAATATATATAATTAAACTATTTTTCTAAAGTAATAAGTGGTACAACTTTACCGGAGGACAATACACTTCCCCTAACCTAACCTAACCTAACCTATATGATAAGATTGTGTTGTTTTTTTCTCTCTTCTGACAAATTTAATAAGCCTGCAATGCATGTGTCATACGCTATGCAAACAAATAAATAAATAAATAAACAAACCATTTTGTGTGAAGTTAATGCCAACCTGTATTTTGACAATATTAATGAATAATTATGAACTACATAAATGAGGTATTTGTAGCTTCAGCTTATTGTGTGACTTGCGGTGTCGCTGTGATAATGATATAAAGCCTCATAAATCGATTACAATTCCCAGTAATTGAATACCAAACTAATATTACCTCATAATTCTCATTTTGAGCATATTTTGTTACGATGTGTGTGCGTGCGTACATACATACACCAATAGCAGGGACCGACTGAAGAGGCTTGGAGGTGAGATTTTATTGTAATATTTATTCTCTGGCCCTAGTGTGCACAAATAACTCAATAAAATGAGATACTTATCGTAGTTATCTTTGTCATTTATATTCTCGGAACTATCAGAAGGCTAGTTGTATCATATCAGATTATTTAGTAGACAAATATCAAAATGCTTGACTAACGCATTCCACGGCAAATTTATTCCTTTATATTTAGCCATTTATTTTTATAACGTCTGTCACAGTGTCCTGCAGTGCTGATTAAATATTTGTAATTAATATTGTGAATATAGCTACGTATTTATATAAATGTTAATAAGAACACGATAAAAAAAATAGGGCTGTACAACATTAGGCTTCAATACACGACGAATATATATATTAGGCTACACATATAACAAGTAAATAGGGTATAAGTAGCAGCGACATTCACCATTTCTTCTAATTACCATATTTTTATTAAAAAGAATTACTGTTATTTACCAGATATTTAAGAAAAATATAAATATAAAGTAAGCACAGGTACAAGGAATCATTTGTAGTATAATGAGCAGACTAGGCTACACCTTGGCAAGCGGCACCCGGGACTGTCGCTGTCCCGGGGCATTGTTTACATTCTGTCGGGCCAAAACCTTTCGTGTTTCAAAACTATCATTCAGTGTACTGTCCACAGCCCTAGGGTCGCAAAGCAACTATTGCCGTATGAGACGGAGCTGATAGGGTTAAACCACAGGCACAGAGACAGAACAAACACCGTCCACAACAACTAGGGTGGCCATTTTTGAATTTCCAAAAAGTAGGACACTTCATATATATATATATATATATATATATATATATATATATATATATATATATATATATATGAGAGAGAGAATCTGTTTCTCTCGTTTCTCCACGCTGTTGTCATCAGTGAAAAAACTCGCTCTGAGTGAGCATTACTACACGGAATGGAGAAGATATAGGAACTCACTTTCTTCAAGTGTGTGAATGAGACCTCAGATCTACTAAACACTTTGCGATAACGTTCATCACTGAGGCAATTAACCATTTCAGGACTGTTGATAATAGACTCCACAATCTCATACTCTTCATACAACTTGTCCATATCAATATCCCCAAGATTACAGGCCTTTACAGTATCACTGAAGTCTCCAAAAGATATATCACTTGTCTAATGTAACTGTCCGACTGCATCTGCCGACTTTGGCCTCAGTTTCGATCGAACTTTTGACATTATTGTATAACTCTTTCTCTCTCTTACTTATTGATTTACATAATATTTTATATTTTTTCCCCTCGCCCCAAGAAAGTAGGACAAATGTACGTCCGGAGTTAGGTTGCGCCGGATGTAGGACAAAGGGTTAAATAGGAGGACAGTCCGGCGTAAAACCGCACGTCTGGCCACCCTAACAACAACACACTGTGATCTACTAGTTATATAATCTTTAAGAATTCTAAGAAGATTTCCACCAACACCTAAAAGATTGATAAGGGTAATTACTGCAATTTTTTGTCAGCTGACATAGTTAGATTGTAAATTGAATTGAAGAAGAAGAAAGAATACCACGCTAGCCCTGGAAGACTCTGTAGCATAAGGGAGAAGGAGATAGAGAGGAAGGACAACAAACGAAGGATATAAAAGGAAAGCGAGAAACCAGCAGAGGCAGTATTCCCCAACAGGATCTTGTGAGAAAAAATTCTTAGAATGACAGATACTCGTACAACTAATAAGGCTACCAGGCTACACATAACCTGGCCGTTGTTCAACGTTAACCTATTAATTAAATTATTACTAACGCTGGTGGCAAGTGCTTTCTCAATTCTTATTCTACATAACTTACAGTATACATACTGTACACAGGTAACAGCAGATATATGTATCACCGTTTCATTAGTGGCAGCTGTAGGCTATAACTGACCATTGATTCAGTTCTAGCACAGGTGTTGCAGCGATACTATCACCTATCATCATTCATCCTTTGAAATCTCAAGACTGCTAACCACTTCAGTTCACATATAAATTTATCATAGAATGTTCAAGGTTTTTTTATACTCTAACATGACTCCTTTTCTGTGAAGATTTCTCTGATCTTCTCCCATTGAGATTTAAACCGAAGCCATCCCTGTCTTACATTACTTGGATGATATTCTGCCTTGTCCTCAAACCACTCTTTCTAGCAGCTGTAATGGAATCCTTTCTTAAATGGTTAAGGATACAGCAAAGTTATCGATGAACTTTTTGATAGGTTGTACCTCTTTTTGTAATTATAATTAACTGGAAAAGTAAACTGTACCTTTGCTGAGGCGCAGACGAACATGTCGTGTGAGGGAGCATATAAAATCCTTGCGAGAGTTATGGTAATTGTTTTGGGATGGTCCACCTCTTCACACGCCTTCCTCATTCTGTCTCGCCTTCCCTTCAGTCTGGTAGCCACGACGAAGGGATGAGTAGTCACTGATATGGTGTTGTAAGCACTGAGAAGGCTAGCAGGAGGGATGTTCCTGGTGAAGGTGGGAATGACATTCAGGTAGTGGTCGACGATGAATGTCAATGTTACCATGGCCAAGTAGACATTTCTCTTGGCAATCACGTTCGCCATCCCAAGTCGGAGCCAGTTCCCAGTGTTCTCTATAAAATATAGAATTCTGCGTTACTCCTTACAGTCGTAGTAGTGATATTATTATTATTATTATTAAGGGGCGCACGGCTGGCAGCGCTGTGCCAGTGCTCTGTGCAGTCACCTGTGCCAAAAGAGTCCAAACAAGCTGTTATGAATGACGCCATTAACCGTCCAGGATGAAGAAGATTTGGGTGTATAGGGCGTTGGTGTTCCCGGTCTTTAGTGTACTCGACGCTTTGTATTTATGTACTTTTAAAGACCCTGTGATCGTGTAGAAGATAAGGTGGCTTCTGATTCCTTCTGACTGTGCCACGAAACAAGCTCCTTCAATATAAGTGCTGTTTCGGGGCAACATTTGAAGGACTCACTAACCTCCAATTTTCAGACTACATCACTGGGTCACTTAAGGGGTCATCTGTTGTGGCCGAATTCAGAGACTACTGATTTCTTTCAACTATCTCGAGAAACAGTCAAGTACTGTACAGCCACAATGCACAGTTTCTACCACACCCGGGTTACTCAGAGGTGAGGAACATATGTCCTGCTGGTTGGGAGATGCGGGAGTTAATGAGACAGTGAATACATTGCCTTTGTTTCAGTTTCAAATTGTCAATATTAATTGGTCTCTACATGAATGTATGATTATTCCCCACCCGTTATATATGTATTTGTTTATTAGTATTTAGTATCAAAAGCATGAAGCCTTATACTGAAGAAAATGTAATCGTTATACAATAAGCTGTGTTTATCCAATTAATATTACTGTGTTGCCATGATATTTTAAACAGAGTTGTGCTAACTGTGTATTTATTATGCTTTAACGGGTCAGTACAGTGTTGGTAAATCTGGAGCAAATGATTCCTCCAAACTATTCCAAGTAACCATTATTTTTGTTCATCTGGTTCAATTCCTGAAATAATTTGGAAGAATCAAGGAACTCCCTTTTAGTCACCTTTTACGTCAAGCAGGCCGGGATACTGGGGAGGTTGTTGTTGTTGATGTTCTCCCGGGGCAGAATGGCCTCCTGCCCCACAGACCCTTGGTACACTCTGGTTGCAGTGAAAAAACAAATTAAAATGAAGTAGGGGCTGATGGTCGGAGGCCCTCAGATTCCCTCTGGTCCCATTTCCCTGGGATTTGCTTCAGTAGCCCAGGCATATAGGGCCAGCCCCTCCTTCATTTTAATTTGTTTTTTCACTGCGACCAGAGTGTACCAAGGGTCTGTGGGGCAGGAGGCCATTCTGCCCCGGGAGAACATCAACAACAACAACAACCTTCCCAGTATCCTTGCTTGACGTAAAAGGCGACTAAAAGGGGCTTTCACTTCACCAACTGTCCCTTTTTTCATCTGTTACCTTTTATGCTTACTGTCCCATCTCTCAATCACCTTCCTCGGCCGCCATATGACTTCGCTGTTGTGTATATATATTTTCAATAAATAAAATAATAATCTAATTGAAGTTCATACAAGTCAACAGACATGACTTGGCCAGTGTGAACATGGAACTGATGAAACCAGGTCAATGCAACAAGAGTAACCCACCTAGAACCGTAAATTAACAGAGCTTTTCCCCCTAAGAGCCCATCATGCACCTCAATAATGTCAATACAACATATACTAATATTTTGTTAAAAAAATATGAGAGTCAACGAAACAAACTTAAACACTATTTCAAACATAAAAATATGGCTCTCGCCATAAACAATATTCTATCTGATGATAAGAATATTATAAATAAACTGATGAGTTTTCTGAGGGAGACAAAACTTTATGATCTTATATAAATTGATATAAAAAAATGGAACCATTGGCTTAATGACCTTTGGCTAAACGCCACTGGTTGATAGCCAATAAATCCAACAAGTAGTAGTAGTAGTAGTAGTAGTCGGGTTCCATCTGTCCCCTAGAGGTGAGCTCCTACTTAAGGACGAAGTTATTCAGTGCCATAATGCAACAATGTTGCGAGATATAATTTTGTTCCTTTTATTTATTATATTTGGTGTTGTTAGGACCTTACTCCAACCAAGGGCAAGGATGGAGAAGCGTCGTCTTCGTGTGTTGCTTGATTCCCTGTGTGAGGGATGGCTGGTCCCACTTCGACCGTATTTGGAACCCCGACCAAGGAGGGATATTACTACACACCCCGACCATCTACGGAAGGGTTTCCTCTCACTTATCTAATGGAGGATTCCTTCTCACCCATCTACTGGAGGATTCCCTCTCAATCATCTACAATGATATTGTCAGTATACAGTATTTTGGGTTATTTCCTGTCATAGGAAATTGTGTGGTATTAATGATTTGTAACCTGTACAAATTAATTGTGTATTTTTGTTGTGGGGCTTTTGCTTTCCTGGGAAGAATACAGGAATAGAGCTACCAGATCCTGACAAAACAACCTGATACTTACAAGAGGTAGTTATCGAGACTACAAGCTGAAGGAGTTGACAATCTGATGACGGAGCTAGGACTAAAGGCGAGGGAGGGTTTAGACACGGCCAGGTGAATAAGTGTATACAGGTGTTATGTTATGTGTATTGTCTATTGTTGTGTCCAAAGTCTAGAATACCAGGTCTGTTCATCGCGCACATCTGGCCGGGCTGGTGACTCTCTCTCTTTTTCATTCTCTCTTTCTCTGGCACTACCCCCGCCCCCCTTTTCCCTTCTCCCACACGCTGCTGCTGCTGTTTCTGCTGCTGAATTTGCTGCTGCCACACTGACATGTATGTGTGTGTGTCTGTGTGTTTGTGTATATGTAGTTGGATCGGAGGGAGATTTGTGTGCGAGTGGTAGTGTTTATGTTTAGTGTAGGTGTGGGAACGAGTGTTACGCTGTGTGCGTGTGTTGCAGGAAGCCTAACATGTACCGTATGCACATCAACAAATTCCCAGAAGAAGTGAGGGCTGTAATGGACGGTTGAACGTGTGTGTGTGTGTGTGTGTGAGTAGGTTAAGGGAAAATGCTAACACCAATTTACGTAAACCGTGACATAAGTGTGTGTGTGTGTTCTTACCTATTTGTTCTTACCTACTTGTATCTTTACAGAATTGAGTCAAGCAGGTAATGTCCCGTAGTTTAAAACTCAATTATCATATTTTTCTTTAAAGTTATGTATGTTTTTGGCACACACCACTTCTGGCAATTTGTTCCATTGATCAATTACTCTATTTGGAAAACTATATTTCTGTACATCTTTATCTCCTCTTGTATTAATTAATTTCTTACTGTGACCCATCATTGTAGGTATTCTTTGTTGACATAAGTTCTCTATATCTATCTCTTCTTTTTCTGTGACACCACATATGTAAACCATAATCATATCTCCTCACTTTCGTCTTTCTTCCAGTTTAGGAAACTATAGTTTCTTTAGTCTGTCTTCATAGCTTAATTCTCTTAGACTTGGCACCCATCTTGTTTCTGATCTTTGTACCTTTTCTAATTTGGTTGTATGTTTCTTTAAATGTGAGTTCCATACTACTGCTGCATATTCCAAGGATGTGATTAATTTTTTGATAATTTCTTCGTCTATATAAGTGAAGACCACTCTCATATTTGCTAACAATACATACATCTTTCTCATTTTTTCATTTATATGATCATCTGGTGTCAATTTCCTATTTATCGTTACCCCTAAATCTCTTTCTTTCACTGCTTCATTTAATATTTTATATCCAAGCTTGTACTACCAATTTGGTCTTCTCTCACTTCTTCCAAACTTAATAACATTGACACTTATCTGCATTAAACTCCATCTGCCATTTATTACTCCAGTCTACTATTTTGTCCAAGTCTTCTTGTAACTTTTTACAGCAGTCTTCATATTAAATTTTTCTTTGTACCTTTGCATCATCAGCAAACATATTCATACAAGTGCTACCTGTAACATTTACTTCTATATCCTATATCTAAATTAAAAACATTATTGATGCCTAAACTGAGCCCTGAGGAACTTCATTTATGACCTTCAGCCACGGAGAATAGTTTGCTCTTAGTACTGTTCTCATTTTTCTTCCTACTAGGAAATCTTCCATCCATTTTAGTAGTTTTCCTTTCACTCCTACTTTATGTTGTAATTTCCATATAAGTCTTTGGTGTGGAACTCTGTCAAAAGTTTTTTTTTAATTCTAAGTAAATACTATTCTCTCATCCTTCTCTTACTTGAATTTTTTTCTGATATTTTCGTATAGTACCTTGGTAAGTTGGTTACACATGATCTTTCCTTCCTAAACCCAAATTGTCTCTCTGTTATCATCTAATTTTTCTCCAAGTGCTAAACCCAATTTCTTTTTTAAATTTGTTTTCCAGAATTTTACATACTACACTTGTTATTGATACAGGTCTGTAGTTTTTGTGTATTTCCTTTCTTAAATAATAGGACTATGTTTGTTTGCGTCTAACTTTCTGGTAATTTTCCTTATGTAATTACCTTTTAAATATTATAAATAATGGCTCACTTAATTGTTTAGCACATTCTTTTAATACCCACCATGAAATTTCATCTGGTCCACTTGCTTTAGTTTCATCCACAGCTTCCAACTCAATTTTTATTTCTAATCTGCTCACCTCAAACTCTCTTAGTTCAAACGTGTTTGTGTTTATTTTTTCTTCTGGTGTGAATACATTTTCCTGAGTGAATACAGACTGGAATTTTGTGTTTAAAATTTAGCAAATTCCTTTTTCGTCTGTATACATTTATCCTTCATTCAAAATGGTTTTATTTTTGTCCTTCACTTTGGTTTTGCTTTTAATGTAACTATAGAATATCTTTATTTGTTCCTTACTTTTATTAATTAATGATGTCTTTCTGATATTCCACTTAGGCTTCTCTTCTTATTTTGGTATATTCATATCTTGCACTTTTATATTTATTATATGCTCTTTCACATCCATGTCTCCTGAATCTGTTCCATTAACCCACAGTTTGATTTTATTAGTTTGTGCATTTTTGTTTGGGATGTATTTATTCACTCCTTCATTATATATTTTGTAAAAATTTAAATATTGCTAATTAATGTTTTCACCATCCATCATCTCTTTCCAATTAATGTTTCTGACATACTTTTTAATTCATTGTAGCTTCCTTTTTTATTTTTTATTTATCTTGTTTGGTTTGTCTTGAACTTCTATTATGTCATAAATATGATACTAAGAAATTCCATTTCATTACACCAGATTACTTTTTCCTAATGGTGGTTTATATTCTATATTATCAATTTCATTTTCATTTCTTGTAAATATTAATTTCAATAGTGGTTTCATCAGTTCCTCTTACTCTTGAATTTTGAGTAATATGTTGTGTTAACAAGAAGGCTTGAGTTAAATCTAGAAATTTACTGTTCCATTGGTTTTTTGTTGCCCTTGCTTCAAAATTTCTCCAATCTATATTGATGTTAAAGTCTCCTGTTAATACTAACCTCTGAGATTTATCTTCCATCCTTTGTAGCATTTCTTTGAGGTTCCTGTGAAACATATTCATTCTAAATACTCATTATCATCCCATGCTCTTGTCTTTGGTGGCATATATAATGTAACATGAGTAATTACTTCTTCCGGTGTTATAACTACTGCTGCTATTAATTCAACTGTATCTGATACCACTAATTCTGTTTTGTCATCCTTTAAATTATTAAGGGTAAAATCATTACTCCACATCTATTTTTTCCTACTCTATAATTTCTCCATATGTTGTATTCACACAGGTTAAATACATCATTTGTTAATCTATGATTTAACTTTGTTTCTGTGAAGCATATTATCTGTGGATTTTCTTCTTGTATGACATCTTTTTTTTCAGTTAATTTAGATACAATACCATCTACATTTGAGTATATCATTAATTTTTTTTATTTCTGTATATCTCTCCTAGTTGACATCTCTTTTTTCCCACAATATTTTTACCTACATTCCCACTACACAGTAGAATTTTTTTTTTCCCTCTTCTTCAGTTCTTCCTTTTTGCTTCTTCCACTTTTTCTCTGAGTATTTTTCTGTCTTCCTTTGTTAGGTGTCTGGCTATCTTTATATTGTTCCATTCTTCAGAGTCCTTCAATTTCCTGGCATTTCTCAATACAGTTTCTACCATGTTAATATTTTGCAAAATTATCTTTAGTGGTCGCATTTCATCTTTTTCATATTTACCCAGTCTGATTGATTCTTCCTCTTCTTCCATTATCGTTTGTATTATGTCTGTGATAATGTTAATTTCTTCTTTATCCCTAATCATTTTATTCTTCATTTCATCCTTTTTTACTCATATTATTATTGATTTATTCATGTCAATTGTATCTCTGATGAATTTTTTTTTCTGTTTATGTCTTTTATTTCTTTCTATATATCCATTATCCCTTTATCCTTTTTCATGATTGTTTTTATCACGTTTTCCTTTAGAATCTGTGCGTATGTTTTAACAACTTCTTCCTACATTTACTACTTTATTTGCCTGTTCCATTTTCTCTTCAATTTCTTCATTTTTCTCTACTATGTTGCTGGCCTTGACCAAAACATCTACTTATTGTTTAATTTTATCTATATCTTTCTCCTGCTCTACTAGATTCTCTCCTATTTCATTAGATTTATATTTTACTGTTTTTAGTTCAGCTGACATCTCCTTCAATGCTATATCTTTCCTGTTCATAACCTTTACTAATTCCTCATTTATCTTTTTAGCTTCTATTAATGCCTCTTTTATTTCCATTACTTCATCCTCCAGTTTTTTAACTCTTTGTATTACCTGGTTTAAATCTTCAAACTCTACAAAATCACAAAAATCCTCCTTTTTCTTCTTTTTGCCCTCTCTTCTTGGCATGTCAAACAAACTCATGTTTGTTTTTTTACTTACAGTTCAAAGTTGAAAACTGCATCCCCTCCCGGAATTTGCTGTTCTCAGCTTGTTTTGTCTGGGGCTCTGGCTCTGGCTGTACAGTTGTCAGATTCACCCTTTTTTTCCCTCAGTATTTACACTTTTGTTACTTTATACTCCCTGCACTTTTTCACTCATTATCTTCATTTTATGTGACCAATTAAACACAAGCTTGATTCAAATTAATAATTTACAAATAGGTAGTGATGACTTCTGTTGGAGCTGTGAGACAGACATCTTCCCTCCTTGAACTCCTGTGTGTGTGTGTGTGTACTTCAGTGCCCGTTCGGCTTGGTGTTCATCAAATATTCAGGTGAGTGATGATTTAATTAACAAGACAACCAGGAAGTATCTCGGGCTGTAGACGGGTGTTTCTGCAATAATTTTCTTCCCCAATACAAACACTTCGATCGTATAGTGTAGACATGAAGGTTAAAAGTATCGTCGATCGTGTACAGCAGGAAAATAATGACTGACACACACACACACTCTCTCTCTTTCTCTGATTTGCATCATGACTGTGGCAATATCTCCTGATAATATTCCAAGAAAAAAGTGTTATGTAAAAATGTGCTTTATGAGTAAGAGCCCTTGAAAAACTAATTCTAATGCAGACAAGAAGGTGACATACTATCCATTTTGGCATACAGAAGTTTCATGCCATTAACAGTAGCGAATTGGACACGCTTCCATAACATAATTAAGTCATCATATCTAACAACAGACGCACATGTATCAACATTATTATATATGGATATGGACTATTGATTTGTTCTTCGTCATTTATTCAGGTCAGTCGTGAGTGGCTCAATTCACCATGTTGTTCTCTCACCCATAATATAGTCAAATGTTAGAGGAGTCCACGAATATTGCATCTCGATGGAAATGTAGGACCCACAATCTCCTGTCCTTAACTTAGCCTCGGCCTGGTTGTCCCAATTCACCGCAGGAAACTGTTCTTATTTACATATAGATATACACACACACAGTACGAGTAGGCTATGAGTGTACATCAGTATACATAAAAAATTGTTTGTATGCATGTCAGTGTATATATAAATAAATTTATGTGTATATGTGTGTGTGTGTAGACCTCACTGTTTCCACTCTGCCATCGCCCGTCACCAGTTCACCTGAGCCTCTTTCCTATCCCTGAGGTCGGTCGTTGTCATGGCAACATCTGACTTGAATTCAGTAAGGCTTGACTCCACTTTCTTCAAGGGCTGTATAAAGTCGTAAGGGTCGTGAAGGGAAAGTTGAAAAAAAGGGAGGCAAAAGAGAGTCAGAAAAAGAGAAGGAAGTCGAACAAAGGACGCCGCATACACTCCCTCCAATGACTTGGAGCCAGTGGTTGTGATTAGTATAGTAATATAATATCAGTAGAATTAATATAATATTAGTATAATGATAACAAGAGCGTTTCTAGATCTCAAACCTCCTCCTCCGCCAAGGGTGAGCAAATAATCCTCCCCATAAAATATTGTAAGAGTCAAAGGGAGAAGCAACCAATATATCACTCTCTTTCTGAAGACTGAAATAATAATAATAATAATAATAATGATAATAATAATAATAATAATCTCGGCTTCATATCCAGATCTGGGTCTCTCCCTAAATCTAATCATTAGTTGCCAGTCAAGAGGCTCATCTTTGATAATTTAAAAATTGAGCAGTAATGAAAATGCGCTTTTTTTTTTTTTTTTTTTTTTTTTTTTTGCGTGCTCCTCTTACCACAGACAATCAAACAAACAATCAAACAAACTGAACCAGTTACATATTCATCTTAGCGGAGATAATTATGAAATGGTCTGGAGTGACAATAAAAGTGAAATGTCGCCATAACTTATGAACCCTGAGCTGAGTGGCCACAGTAGCTCACAAGCATAATAAAATCGTCTGGAGCGAGTCAGAAAATAATAACACACACACACACACACACACACACACACACACTTTATATGGTTAGGGAGAATGGAAAATATATAAATAGTACTCTAACAAAGTCACATCAGCCATACAAGGTACGCAATCCTTTAAATTATTTTTATATATTTCTCTATCTGAAGGTGTCGGAAATTAATTGATATTTTTTTGTGAGAGAGAGAGAGAGAGAGAGAGAGAGAGAGAGAGAGAGAGAGAGAGAGAGAGAGAGAGAGAGAGAGAGAGAGAATTATAATTATGCAATCGCTGTTTTTAATTTATTTTTGATTTTATGGCGCACGTTAACGATCGATAAGCAAACGCTCTTGGCAAACCATACGATCGAGTTCACTAACCTTTGCCACCGCTTCACGACGAAGAAAATAATAAGATTTGTGGATAACCTCGTCGGAGATAGAGCTCAGTTATGGTTTTGCTTTGATATATTAATGCAGATCACATTCACTCTGCATTACAAGCAAGACATTACATTCACCTTTACGTCACAGCCAACACATTCCTAAAACAGCCTAATAACCGAGCATCTGAAATGTTAAACTAACTAATTCTCCTAAACAATTTTTTTTGGACTATCCAGCAGTGAACTGTACGACTAGAACTAGTTCACCAGATTGTAATATAACATATAATATCTCTTTAATATCTCCTACTTCTATGTCTTATTACTACTGATGATAAACTTCACAAAATATTTTTGGTAATTTAGCTGCTCCTTGTGATAAAATGAATTTTTCAGTTATATCACCCATGGATACAAGTTATGTTGGTCAATAGTGACAAAACCAGTGGTCGCAGCAAATAAATAACGCTGGAAAATAATGATATCCAACCAGCAGGTAGCTGGGTCACATATCCTTAATATACAGTGAGGAAAATACAGTGAATATTAAATGTAAAGGGCAGATGCGGATAGTTTAAATTCCTTAATGCACAGGACATGAACAAAGTATACTTACTGTAGGCTGACGACACATTCTTGATTGATTGATTGATTTAGAAATGCCATGAGGCATTTGGCGGCGCAACAGCTATGGTCATATACCGCCCAACACAAAGTAGTCATCTACATCATTAATAAAATATTTACACAAACTAAACAGACTTCTCCACCCCGAAAGGGATAGGCAGCATGAATAAAACAAACTAAAAGGCACATTTATACTAAAAAAAAAAAACCTGACTAATTCAAGTAAAATATATAAAAGATAAGAAAACGTTGAACTATCTAAAAAGCCATAAATATAATAAAATTCACAACTTTTGGAGGAGGCCAGCCTCCTCCACATAGGAGAGGGTGTTCCCTCCCACACTATAAGCCTCCTCCCCGAGCACCTGGGAGAGACTGTAAGAACCGTCACCCTTCCGGTACTCGGAGAGGTGCCTACGACGAAGGTCCCCAAGGCTGGGACACTCGACAATAAGATGCCGTACTGTCAAAGGGACAAGACAATCATCACAGTAGGGAGGGTGAGCCCTCTCCATTAAAAAGCCATGAGTCAATAATGTGTGGCCAACGCGGAGACGGACAAGAGCTGTCTCCCACCGGCGGGACAGGCCACTGTAGATCCACAAACCAAGACGCTGGCGGATGTCGCGGAGCTTGTTAGCCCCGACGGCGTCCCATCTGTCCTGCCAGCAGGAACGAACGGTAGCATCTATGTAGGGTCGAAGGTCCACTGCAGGAACAGGATGACGCCTGGCAGGAGGCCGGGAATTGGAGACCACAGCCTTAGCCAGGGGTCAGCCCGCTCATTCCCATCAACACCCACATGGGCCGGGACCCAACAAAAAATGACTTTCCGGCCACGACGACCCAGGAGGACAAGCCACTCAAGAATGGCCAACACCAGGAGATGGGAAGAGTTAAAATTGCACAAGGCCTGCAAGGCACTACAGGAATCGCTAAAAATAGTAAACGAAGGCTGAGGGAGAGTAAAAATCACTTGGAGAGCATATAAAATGGCCGAGAGCTCAGCAGTAAAAATGGACATGACAGAAGGGAGCCTGCCTCCACGGCAAAAGTCAGGAAAGACAACTCCAAAGCCAACTCCAGCATCAGACTTTGACCCATCAGTGTACACAGTGAGGGACTCCCTGTGAGTGAAGGCATGTTCTAAAAAGAGGGAACGAGCCACTGGAGGAGGAAGAGATTCCTTCTTGTTTGTAAAGCAGGTGCAGGGGAAAACTTCTGGAAGAAGCCATGGAGCCACCCTGGGGACCCTCACAGGACAAATCTGGTAGTCATCTATGCCCATCTCCTCCATAGCCTTCCTGACCCGGAAGCCAAAGGGCCATGGTGCACGAGAATGTAAAAGGTAGTACTGAGACATGATATCAGATGACACCGCCAAGCAAGGTAGGGAGTCAGGAAGTCGATGTAATCAATGCCAACAACGAACCATCAAGGACTGACGACGGAGATCAAGAGGTGCCTCATTAGCGTCCACCAGGAGACTGGGGATTGGGGACGACCTGAAGGCTCCGGTCGCCAGACGTACTCCAGCATGATGAACAGGGTCTAAAACTCTGAGACGGGCATCGGTGGCAGAAGAGTACACCTCACACTCATAGTCGAGTTTTGATCTAATAAGAACATGGTATAGGCGGAGGAGGGTGGCCCGATCAGCCCCCCAGGATGTATGGCTCAGGACCCTCAACAGGTTAAGAGCCTTGAGGCAAGAGACCTTAAGTGTACGTAAGTGGGGAACCCAAGTCAAACGTTTGTCAAAAAGGAGACCCAAAAAGCGAGTCTCCTCGACACATCGTATCCGATGACCATACATGAATAAGTCCGGATCTGGGTGGACGCCTCGGATGCGGCAGAAGTGCATAGCAACTGTCTTGGAAGGAGAAAATCGAAACCCATGAGAACCAGTCCAACGTGACACCCTGTCAAGGGCAAGCTGCAAGCGCCGCTCCGCCACTAACATACGGGAAGCAGCAAACCAGACTGCTAGGACGTCAACGTACATCGAGTTAGCTATACCGTCTGGAAGGGATGAGGCAATGGCATTAATTGCTACTGCAAACAATGTGACACTGAGGACGCTTCCCTGGGGGACGCCCTCCTCCTGTGCAGCAGATGCTGAGTGGGTTGTACCAACCCTCACAGAAAAACTGCGACCACTGAGAAACTCCTTAAGAAAGCGTGGAAGGCGACCCCGCAGGCCATATAAATGGAGTTGCTGCAGGATGCCATATTGCCATGTAGTGTCATAGGCTTTCTCTAAATCAAAGAATACACAGACAAGGTGTTGATGTCGTGCAAAGGCCTCACATGCAGCAGCTTCCAACCTGACCAGAGCATCTGTAGTGGAACGGTATTTACGAAAGCCAGACTGGGACGGAGACAGAAAATCACCCCGTTCCAAGAAGTATACCAGTCTGACATTCACCAACTTTTCAAATAGTTTACAGAGACAGGAGGTCAAGGCAATTGGTCGATAATTGAGGGCAACACCAGAGTCCTTGCCCGGCTTGAGAAAAGGAAGGATGGTAGCAACCCTCCACCCAGAAGGGAAGACACCCTCTAGCCAGATTCTGTTATATACAGCTAAAAGAAATGAGATCGCTTCCTCACCCAAGTGTCGTAACATTGCATATGGAATGTTGTCTGGCCCAGGAGAAGTGTCGCCGCAGAGAGAGAGAGCAGAATGCAGGTCTCTCAGGGTAAATATATGGTTATAACTTTCTTTCTCGTTCCCTGTGAAATCCAGGACTGTACACTCCTTGGCTCTTAACTCATGCCTGACAGCCAGAGGTCGAGAGTGACGGCTGGAGACCTTTGCAAAAGCCTCCGCCATGGTATTGGCCACTGTCAAACCATCCATGATCTTAATTCCATTGACCTTAAGTACAGGTGGAGAACTAGGAGAAAACTTCCCCGCCATCTTATGGACTCTCCTGAACACTTGGGTGAGCGGAGTTTTAGTATTAATTGAAGACACATAGGCCTTCCAAGATGCACGTCGGGCCTCTTTTAAAACTCGTCTAGCCCGAGCCCTTGCCCGTCGGAAGTCCTCTAAATGAGTTGGGTCCCCACGATTGCGACGAAGGCGAGAGAAAGCAGCGCGCTTCTCCCGCACAGCAGTGGTGCAGATTGGTGACCACCAAGGGACAGGACGTTTGGGAAAGTAGCCAGAAGTTCTAGGGATAGAGTTGAGAGCAGCAGAGTGGAGCATATCAGTGAAATATGTTACAGCCTCGTCAGAGCTACCGAAATCGGCTACAGAAGAGACCGAAGAAGTTAGCTCTCTAAAAAACTGCCAGTCAGCCTTCTCTAATTTCCACCTAGGAAGACGAGACTGTGGTTCGTACCTGTTACCTTCTAAAAGTATAGGGAAATGGTCACTGCCATATAAGTCAGGCAACACTCTCCAAGTAAAATCCAACAGAGCACTGGGTGAGCAAAGGGAAATGTCAATGGCGGTAAAAGTCCCAGTAGGGCTATTAAAATGTGTCACATCTCCCATATTTAAAACCCCTAATCTCTTATCCTCAATAAAAGAAGCCAATAAAACACCCCTGGGGTTGACCGAACTGTCACCCCACAGAGGATGACGACCATTAAAATCACCCAATAAAATAAAGGGAGAGGGAAGGTCCCGTACAAGATGGTTGAGATCACCCCTCTCAACTGTAACACTGGGAGGAAGGTATAGACTGCATACAGTGTACGGGCGGTCCATAAAAACCTTAACTGCAACAGCCTGGAGCGGAGTGTCAAGCTCCAGGCTCGTGCATGGAATATCTCGGCGAACTAGGATGGCAGAGCCACCATGATGACCCTGCCCTTCAAATGAATTGGAATAAAATGCTGAGTATGCTGGAGGACTGGCAGGAATGTAGTCCCCAAGCATTGTCTCTTGGAGAGAAACACATGCAGGAGAGAAGCTAGAAAGAAGAACGCGCAGTTCCTCCCAAGAAGCACGCAAGCCACGGCAATTCCACTGAAGGACCTTGAACGGTGTTACTTTAGTACTGATTTTTGGGAAGCCTCACGGAGGTACTTCCCACTACCACCTCGACCTGAGGGTTTATTCAAACAATAAGATTTGACTAATCCTTGGCCACTAGAAGAAGACCAAACCCGAGGAGTAGTACTTGGGGCAGTAATTGGGACCCGTAGACGAGTCCCTGAAGCATCTGATATGTTAGAAGAAGATGAAGGTATATGAGATGGGATATTCTTTGAAACAATTACATTGGTTCTGTCCTGTACAGCAGTGGTATCACTGACACAGGCAGATACATCAACATCCATAATACAGGTGGTAGAATCACTCCGCTGCTCAAGCGGAAGAGAAAATGAATCTTTTGAAGTCACAACATCCGTGGCATCCACATTAACTTCACGCCCCTCTGATGATCCCGAAGGAAGCTTGAGAGGAGGAACTTCTGTTGAATCAAGAGATTCATCAGAGCCACGAGAACGCTTCTGGTGAAATTGAGAGGAAACTATGGATGAGTCCACAGAGATGGCTGCCTCACAAGGTGGAACATCTATAGAGTCAAGTGCCTCAGAGGAACCACGAAGGCGTCTCTGTGGTAGTTTAGGTGACTTAAGTTTCCTTTTGGGAGAGCGTGTGGCAGCGTGAACCTCTACCACATGGACAGTTGAAGGGTCACCAGAATGAGTGTCTGATAAAATTTCCAAGACAGAGAAACTATTATGTAGAGTAACCTTAGAAACGTTCTCACTAGAGCAAGAAGCAGCTGCCTCTTGAGAGGGTTGAGAGGGTGCTGCAACCAATTTAGGGCGAAGGGAGGAGGCGTATGTCTTCACACCACCATCCTTCTGTTGCCTGAAGTTGAGTTGCCGTCTGGCACTACCTATGCTAATGAATTGAGTATTAGCCAAGTGGAGGATATCCTGCTCAAGTAGGTACATCTTACATTGGCGAGAACGCAAGGGGTGAGAATCTCTGCAGTAAAAGCAGTAACTCTCTGACCGACACTCAGAAGTAAGATGTGAGTCAAGAGCAGAACAATTACCACACCGGGAACGGTTGTTGCAGTTCCTTTTCCCATGACCAAACTCATAACAACAGAAACACTGTAGGGGACGCTCAACAAAAGGCTTCACCTCAAATGAGGTGGGGTTAATGTTAATGCGATCTGGGATATGCGAGCCATAGAAAGTGAGGATGATCATATTTTTACTGCCTTTCATCTTCGTTACTCGTTGGACACTGTCTGGGCACATAGCGAGAATGTCCTCTTCAGAGAATTCATACAGGTCCTCATTATATATACGCCCCTTGCTATAATTAAATGTTCGATGTGGTTTAATAGATTCAAACATGCTATCAGAAGGACAGGGGAGATTGAGGAGCATCATGGCCTGTGTAAGATCTTTGGCTCTGATTAAAACTCCCTTACCATATTTCTTTATGTGGCCCATTGGTAATAATCCAATTTCTTTCTCAAGATACCGGGAAGCATGGATAATGTTACCACGTCCCTCTCTGTAGTAAGCCACAAACCAAAAGGGTGTAGGAACCCGATGTTCCTTTGGGACATGCTCTGCAGAATCATCAAATATATTAGGGCAGTAATCATTGTCACTGTCAACTACATTGATGGACCGTATCATCTGAACTTTACAATGAGTATCCCCCACCGTCAGAGAATCTTTTGACTCAAATGCTGCTTTGGCAGCAGCATTTGTATTGAAAGTAATATAGCACCGATTAGACCTACAATCACTGTCATATGTGATTCGGATTCGGAGGACTACTCCAAAGCACTTAAAAATGGAGTGGATATCGCCATTGGTAAAGGATGCGAGTACATTCGTTAACATTAATGTATCCAAATCGTTAACAGGGTTCTTCGACACAAGACCCGACCTGCTAGGTCTACTCTTATTTGCAGCTTTCTGCATCTTACCACGACCAGAGAGTGACGTCTCGAGGGCCTGGTCGACCACCGCTCGAGGAAGAGATTGGGGCTTTTCTGTATCCATATATCATTGGTTTAGTGTTTTTGGCCCCAGGAGCCAAGAGCTACTACCTACCGGGCAGATGAGGGGACCGAGCGCTGGTCGCCGTGGGAGGGGTACCTCTTCCCCCACGGGGCCACTCGTTTAAAAAAGCAGCCCCAATGGCTCGAAAGTTTGCCCACGACGGTGCTGAGACCCCCTTCCCCAACATCTCCCGGCCCAGACACCCAACCATCCAACGTAGGACGGCCCCTACAGGGCAGTCCCTCCAGAGGGCAGCACTGTTGGCCCGTACTGGCAGCCTAATGCATGGGAACCATTTAGTCTGGTCTGTCACTGGCGACCTTACTAGCATGGGAAGCCCTCTCTCCCCGAAATCGGGGCAGAGCAGGGGCCGGAGCCCCCTCTAGTCTAGCTCGCCAGGTCTCAGAGACACGCAAGCCCCCCCACCACGTCAAGGTGGTTCCCGTTGAGTGGGACACATTCTTGATGTCGCATGATGGTCATAAAAATTAATGATGAAAGTGTAGGAAAGTATTTTGAACCGAGATGTAACATGTTGTGAATAAGCATACCAGTAAAGGGCCTTAAGTCAGTAAGTGGGTGGTAAGAATTGCAGTTTGAAGTAATAAATACCTGATAATTATGCAATGTTTGCCACAGAACCTCTCGTGGTCTTATGATTCCCGTTGTTGTGAAAGATGAGGGCTTTACTAATGCTTCCCGTTTTATGGCACATAGCTTAGTCACTTCTACGCCTCACATCGTTGTTGAGGATCCGAAAGAAACAGAGACTTTTACTTGGTTTGTCTATTAGCATAGCTGAATAGCTGGTATTACCAGCTATTCAGCTGCACTATCCCAGTTGGGATACGAAAGTATAATTTTGATACATTTTGCAGATGCTGTACTTTCTTACGCCTTTCACTGATTTTCAGCAAAATGATACAAAATGGAATTGTGTGGAAACTTTTGATACTTTTTCTCATTTGAAAAATTCTCCAAATATACAATAATTAGGAAATTAATACTTCCGAATATTTTAAGTTGTCTACTGGTATAGTATTAGTATTAGCTAAACAAAGCATTTGAAAATACTGTGTGTCAAGCTCTCCTGACTAGGTACCACTGCGGCTGGCCGCTCTCAGACTCTAAATGGACTTCTTTTAACAAACGGAAACAAACCAAGCATACAATGATTTGAGTGGGAGCTCACTAACCAAATGCTAAATACAACACAGGCTGCTGTGACTTGAGTTAGTGGTTTAGGAAAGGGAAAATAATTTTCATATAATAACAATGTATTGTATTATTGGAAAAGTGAGTCTTCTAAACCTCTCTCAACGTTGAAAATGGTTTGGAAAATTCACTTGTTCGAACTCTGTCTAGTTGCTCTCCAACACTCCTTAGACCCTGGTCCAGCACTATCAGCCATGGCTTTTTTTTTTTTTTTTTTTTTTAATTCATTGCGCCGTAGCGTCAGTCAACAGGCAGACAACAGTACACAAGGGTAGGCGGGACTCACAAGAACCCAATGACCACACACACACACAAGCACACACACATGCGCACACACACACACATCACGAAAACATAACAGAATGAAGCACAAGTATACAGACAAATATTTACATCATGACCTACTTAAATCCACCAAAACGAGGGTGGCGCACCAGAAGTTCCTCCAGAACCTGATGGTTCAGCAGGTGTCGACAAACCACATCAAGTGGCAGGCCCTGGGGCAGCAAGTGTCGGACAGTGGGGCAGGCTAGGCAATAGTGCTCTATAGTGTTAGCACGAGGTGCTTGACACAAGCGACACTCAGTGAAGGGAGGCTCACCCTGCATCCCAGCAACCTGCCACGGTGGCCGGTAGCCAAGCCTCAAACGAGCAGAGACTACATTGTGCCTCCGAACCATGAGGCCTCGACGACGGTAGGAATATTTGTGATGGCATACAGACTCGTAATGGGTGATGGAGATGCTGAAGGGCCTCTCTGCATCCCTGCGTCGCCGTACAGGGAGAAGAGCGGCGGAGCGGACTTTAGAGAGGTAACATGTCAGGGAGAGAGGACGTCCAGCACCACGAGGAGGCAGATGGCAGGCTTCCTTTGCGAGTCTGTCAACTGTACCATTGTGACGTAAACCTACATGGGATGGCACCCATAAAAATTTGACAGTCAATTTACGATGACGCAATAAGGCCAAAAACGATAAAATCTGCTGAATAACAGTAGAGTGTGTGGGCTGAACACTAGAGAGGGAATGAAGGGCAGGTTTGGAGTCACAAAAAATGGCAGCATTTACTCCACATTGACAAACAACACTAACAGCATCCAGAATGGCATACAGTTCACACAATGTTGAGCTAGAGTGGTTACAGAGACGACGGCCAACCCAGCCCCCTGGAGGTGACTCCAGGTCAGGTGAGAAAACGGCACAACCTGCTGCACCATCCACCTGCAATGAGCCATCAGTGTAGAGGCAGTATGGATCTGTGATGGAGGACGTCACTGTTTCTATGTGTTCCAGAGCCAACTGCCGCAGTAGAGAAGGCAGCTCCGACTTGGAAGTAGGTGTAAAGCTCACATCAGGTGTTGGTAGCATCCATGGAGGGGGCCCTGGGGGGACGTCTGCAACCATTATATCTATATTAAGACCACGGAGCACAGAGGAAACAGACCTTATAAGAGTACGTCCAGCAGGCAGTATGGGAGGGACCGAGTAGTTTGGTCTAAGAGAAGTCCTGACTAACTGAGAGTAATGGGGTGAAAGATGTGGGAAATGGAGGCACTTGACAGTGAAGCAAGTAACATTACAATAAATTCTCTCGATTAATGGAGGAAGACGCAACTCACGCTGCATGTTCACTATCCTGGTCGACATTGGACAGCCGAGAATTATTCTCATTACTGTATTCTGAAATTTTTCTAAAGTTTCCAGAGTAGCCCTAGGAAGTTGAATCAAAGCAGGGGAAAGGTAATCAACAACTGAACGGATAAAAGCAATATAGATAGTCCTGGCTACTGGGATGGAGATGCCCGAGGAGTTGTTAGATAGCCATTGAAGTGGTGTAAGTCGGCGCTGGAGACGACCCAATAAGTCCTGGACAATGGGATGGTCGTGAAGTCTGGCAGGGACAATTAGCCAAATATTGACTGGCGCACCCAGGTAGCAGTACTGGGAACACATGGGAATGACAGTCCCTCCAATGGTGAATACTGGCTGAGCTTGAGGAAGGCGGCAGGTGAATATTCTGCTCTTATCTGGGGAGACAATAATGCCACAGTGAGAGGAGACCACAGAGGAGTCAAGAAACCGCTGGAGATCCCTTGGTGAGGTAGAATGAACACAGATATCATCAGCATAGCATGTAATTGTAGTTCCAGGAATATCAGGGAGAAAAGTGAGCAACCGATGCATCAGAATATTAAATAACAATGGGCTGAGAACACCACCTTGAGGCGTACCAAGATAAAAACTGCGCAAAGGACTGAGCACACCACTGAAAAACACACGGGAGGTCCTGTTACTCAGGTAGCCCCGAATCCACCGTAGTAGATTACCCTTTATCCCAAAGTCAACCAGTTGATCCAAAATGACGTCTCTATTAGCAACATCGAAGGCACTTCGAAGGTCAATGAAGGCCACCACACTGTCCCTGGAAAGGCGAGAGTACAGGTCGTCTAGGCAGTGATGTGTGCTCCGCTGGGGAAGGAAACCAAACAGCCATGAAGAACGGTGATCCTGCAGTCTGTACATGAGACGATTGAGTAAGATTCTCTCCATAACCTTACAGAAACAGGAAGTAAGGGAAATAGGCCTGAACTTCGCAGTGCCAGGCTTAGGGTTGGGTATTATTGTGCTGCTGGTCCAGGCTCGTGGTACACAACCGTCACGAAGACAAAGATTGTACAGTCGAAGTAGAGGGTTTCCAGGAACTTATTGAAGTAGGCGCAGCACAGCATAAGTAATACCATCATCACCAGGGGAAGAAGCTCTACCCCGAGATAGAGCACGACGCAACTCCTCCTCAGTTACCTCCTCTGCATCATCGTCATCATCTTGTAACAGAGCAGACATTAGACGTAGCCGACGGACAGCAGCACGGGAAGTGAGTGCATCTTGTATGTGGATGGGTAGACTGGCTGGGGTAAATTGTTCTGACTAGGCATCGACAAGTTGTTTGGCATAGTCGGCAGGAGTGTGATGACGAGCAGTGGCCGGTGTCTTTTTAACAACCCGACGGAAGAGGTGCCACATAGAAGCCACACTTGTTTGTTGGTTGATGCTGTCCATGAACCGCTGCCAAGACTCAGTGTGAGCACAATCCTGCAGGGCAACTAAAGCGTCCCTAGACATCTGGTAACGATGGAGTAGGTCAGGGGTTGGGTTGGCTTGAAACAATAGGCCATCACGTTCAGCCTCCTCCTTTGCCTCCTGTATACGTGCATCCAGCGTCCAGGAGTGGGCAGTATGGCGATGCTGGAGGTGTGGCCGGCAGACGTATAGCCTATAAAAGTCATGAGTAGCAGATACAAGATCAGAGTACAACTGTTCAGCTGATGATATGTCAAATGTAGGGAATACATGGGCTATAAATAAGAATTAAGTCAGGCATTATTTAGGGGGCACAGCAATACGCAAACGAGTGGCTGAAGCACCTGACCCAGCAGTTAGAGAATAATGAAACCGAAGAGCAATGTGATCAGAGAATAAGTCTGGCACGGAGGAGCACTGGACCTGAGATGCCATCATGCCAGACGAGAGGATGTAATCCAGAGTACCTCCGCGGCAATGAGTGGCACCACCAGTGTCCCAGTGTGTCAGATGATGCTTGCGGATGTATGAAAGGAGACGAACACCATTACGATTAATAGAGCCAGTACCATCACCCAAATCAGAATGCCAAGCATTAAAATCTCCCATATACACCATACCACGCACTGTTGGAGAAGGAAGAGCCTCAAGAGTGAGTCTAGCTGGGGCAGAATAGACATTACATAGTTGGAGTACTCCATTCCCAGGTAGAACCTCAAATAGCTGAAAGGTCATGTCAAGATCAGTGGAGGTACGGAGAAGGCGATGTGGCAAGGAGCTATGTATGTAAGTCAGGAGACCATTCCTTACCAGATGAACATATGGCACATAACCTGAGAGAGAAGGAGCTTGCCCAGCAGCGAGCGGCCGTCCAGGAAATGCTTCCTGGAGAAAAATAACACTGGGATGATGACGAAAAACATAGGCCTTGAGTTGAGTGAGCTTAGCATAACTGGTGATACCACATACATTCCAGGAGATGACATCCAGCCGGCAATCACTAGCGAACTCTGTATTTGGAGGTAGAAGTCCGGTGAGTGGGGGCAGATGAGCGACCTGGAGAAGAAGATGGACCAGGAGAAGGGACTGACTCGAAAAGCTTTTCAAGGCGAGATGCAACAGTATCCATCTTTTCGGTAAGGGTAGTGACAGTTGAGATGATGGCCTGCTGAGCCTCGACCAAGGTGGAGAGTTTGGAGTCATTGGCAGCCTGAGCGGCAACCAGCCCATCAATCCTGGCTTCAAGGGCAGAAAAGCGGTTTTCGAGAGCCGTACATCGTGCCATGAGGGTAGCAACAGACTTGCGGAGGGCCAGGCCTGGAGGTGAGGCAGGGCTGGTAGGAGGAGCAGACTGGGGAGGTGGTGGTGGTGGAGGCAGAGCAATAGTAGAGACACGAGCCTGGACCTTACATCGAGTACATCCATGCCACACGTTAACCCCTGGCTGAAGGCATCGTGGACACTTCCATCGAGACGTATCTTCAGGAGGTGAAGGCTCAGAGGTGGAGGCAGCAGGACGTGATGGTTCACCCCTGACAGGACACGTCTTGGAATCATGGTCGGCCGCACACCATGCACACTTCGGCCTGGCAGAACAATACCGGGAGATATGCCCAACTCCCCAGCACCTGTAGCACCAAGGCTGGTCATTATGAAGTTTCCTCACCTCACACGGTGGAAGACAAGGGAGGAAATCAAAGGAAATCTCATTTGGAGGTGGATCGGGTTGACTCCAGACAACAACAATATGGGGGAACCATCTTGGAAAAAACGACGGGCAAAGTACACACCAGGGTATCCTTTGGCAAGTTTCGGGTCAACATCAATAGGAAAACCGGTGAGGATGTAGCTGGGGAACTTACGAGGCCTCTCAGGTGAGTCTTCAAGAATGAGAGGCAGAGATAAAAATTCACCAGCCTTCACTCTATCAATGATATCCTGACGCTTCCTAGAGATGTAGACAAACCGGGAGGTGACAGCAGCCATCTTGACTTCAGCCAGTTCACGCTGCAACTGGAAGGCCCTGTTGACATCAGACAACCAACGCAGCTTTGTGTCCGTAGATGGGTTTTCAGAGAAGGAGAGTTTGACATAGGCATCTCTCGGGGCAAAAACAGGAAGATTGGACGAGGGCAAGGAGTTGGTATACAAAGAAGAAACACCAGGGTGAGGCAGAGAAGGTACGTCGTGCACAGCTGAAGCACCCTTGGCAGTCTTGGCAGCTGGAGGCAAACAGTCCACACCATCGGAATCCTGCGAGAGTCGGACGAGGCATCAACAGGTCGCATGGTAGAGGTTAAGGAGGTGGACGGCTGCAACCTGAGCTGCGGAGTGACCGAGGAGAGGGGGGGAGGGTTGCGAGAAGGCAGCTCAGGCCAGTGATCCTCAATTGGAGACTCGTCTTCCTCCGACATTGCCAAATCGGCCTCCAAGCAGGAATCCGCACTCTCCATCAGGCCAGGCAAGGCCTAGATGGAAAGCAAACAACAACACAAACAACTAAACACTCAATCAGCCAGGGACACACACACACACACACACAGACAATCACAACAAAACTATACACAGAACCACAACAGACAAACAACACCAGCAACACCACAGAAACAACAACACACAAACAAGAACTCACAAACAACACAAATAACACAAACAAGAGCTCCAAAACAACACAAACAACAACACAAACGAGAATGGAGGCAGAGCGCCACGAGTACGTCCACACTCCACCTGTTCTGGAGCGAGACTGTCCTCAGCCATGGCTGTACAGTTGCCAGCACTGCCGCGTGGTACAGGGGCTCACATGTTTAAGAGATTTAAGTGATGTAGTTCCTCAAGCAACAAAGTTCACTTCATGTGATAGTGTATCGAGGATACTCCATCTCACACACGTGGATTGTTAAACGAGCTAAATAATCACAGTGGCGCTACATCTCTGAATATTTGTGAGCCCCTTTCCACGCGGCAGTGCTGGCCAGTGTACAGTCGGCGGCAGAAGTCCTGTCGCCTCACCTGCTTCACTGAGACGCACAGTATTCATGGACTTGAGAAATACGCATGTTTTTTACACCTAATAATCTCGAGTCTATGAACATCGCGTGCCTCGGTGAAGCAAGTGAGGCTGTACATTTGGGGAGTAAGTTTAGCCGCTCGAACGGAAAAAATCCGTTCGAGCTTCTGTTCGAGTGGTACATTTGCCGCGTGATTTTAGCAGCTCTTCTTTATGGTTTAAACCGATAAATAGAATATTTGACATTTGAACGTAATTTTTAGGTCAAGTAACGCCATGTTACGTCATAAAAACCTTTGCCGGAGGTACTGATTCAGAATATATAGTTTTGGGAGTGAAACCGGTTTTGTTTTAGCGGATTTATAGTAGATGACGTAATTTTTACGTCAAGTTACGTTATGTTACGTCATACCAAAACCTGCGCCTGGTGATGGTGATTCAGAATATATATATGGATTTTGGATGTAGGTGTAACTGTTTTCGAGTTATAAGAGGACAAACAGAGACGGTTTGCCATTTATAGTATAGATTACATTTATTGTAGTACGTTATACAGGCTACGGGCTGGCGAGGCCATGTTCTATCGCCTAGAGCAGTGGTTCTCAAACTGGGGGCCACGGCAAGAATTTAGGGGGGCCACGGTGGGGTATTATGAATTGTACTGTACGTTTCCTAAAAATGTTGGGTATCTGAATTAAAGAAGACGAGTACCGGTATTACTTATTCTGATTTGGCAGAAGAATTATCATAGTGTTTAATCATCACTACCATATTCTTAATATTTACATACTATGGTGGTATTTCTCGCTATTTTTAATGGATGATTTTAATCTAAGATTTCACAGGTCCAGTGCCTCTCTGTGAGAGAGGCACAGGACTGCTGAGCTACTGAACCAACGTGTTCAGTACGTGTCTGTGTTTGATCGTTTAGCAAGCGAGGGGAGGTGGCCGAGTTGTTAGTTTACTGGACTCGTAATCTAACGGTCGGGAGATCGATTCCTCTCAGGTGAGGGCCCGAGAATATTTACTCTTCCGATCTGAGTTTTAGGCACTAACGATAAGGCCACCGAACGTCGTAAAACACCCTCGCTGGTACCATAACAGCTGCAGTATTTGGGAATTACCCTCACTTCCCTCCCTCTATGGCTGGGTGCCAGTTCGGAAGTCGTGACGTGTTTGTGAGTAGTAAATGACCAGGGCCACGGTAACGGGCTTGATGAAGCCTATGTCCAGTGTCGGAACATAAAAAAAAAAAAAAAAAAAAAAAGTGATTGGACCGAATGACCTCAGTCTGGCCTGGGATATCACGCACGAAATATGCGAGTGTATTGTATCCAAGAAACGCACAATTTTTTGGCTTCACTGAACCATAATTTATTATGTTCCATAATTTGTCTTACTTATTTTGTTGCATAATTCATGTGGTCGCTGCTTTAAATAAAGGGGGCCACAAGATTATTGAAATTTCCTCAAGGGGGGAATGGAGTGAAAAAGATTGAGAACCACTGGCCTAGAGTATTTAAAATTTTTATTTTCGGTTACCGTACCCCTGTAGTGTCATTTGATTTCTACCCACCGAACTTATCTAATTGGGTAAAGGCAAATGGTAGTTAACCTTGGGCTGGGCCTTACCAACTTGGAACCAAAGTCCTAAGTTAGCTAGATCAATTCTGCAAAAAAAATGAAACCATTATTGTATTCATCAGTGTTTTCACCACTGGTAACTGGTTATCGTTTTTTACTCTTTCAAATTTCAAATTCAAATTCAAATTCAAACCATTTATTGCCATAGGTGTTACATTGTTTAGGTAGATACATATACATGTATAGCTTGGCAGGGCCCGTTAATGATAAAAATTTTACAGGCCCCTGAAATTAATATTTTTTATGTATTAACTGGCATTAGCATTAATTAATCAAAGTTCACTATAACTTTATTATGCTAAGTTAAAATACCTATATATTATAACATCAAACATGTACATTTGCTTAATAAATGATCTGATTATTCACTCACGTTTACATTTACAGTTACATACATAGTACATTAGTATTTGCATACACATAAAGTCTCATCATTTACACTTAATAGTCTCCTACAAGTGCCTTTTTCAACTTAATTTTAAATGTATCTTTGTTTTGTGTTGCTTTTAGACTTAGAGGTAATGTATTTTACTGCATACATCCGTAGTAAGTTACAAAACGTTTCTGTAGTTCAGTGTGTGAAAAGAATGGTCTGAGGTTGTGTCTGTGTCTGGTGTTTATGTTGTGCGTGTCAGAAGCAGTCTGTAAATTAAGTACATTCTGTCTGTGAAATTGGTCATGTATTAATTTGAGACATTCTAATTTGTACACATCTGGAATTTTCAATATTTTAAAGTTTTTGTACAGAGGTGCTGTGTGTTAATGATAATTGGTACTACTCATTGCACGTATAATTCGTTTTTGAGTCATGATTAAAGAATTAATTATGGCTTTTGTGGCCATACCCCATACAACATTACAATAGTGGATATATGGATAAAATAGTGTGTAATATATAATTAGTTGTGTATCAATAGATAACAAGGGCTTAATTTTGTACATTATTCCCATTGACTTGGATAGTTTTTCATTTATTTTTTTCAATATGATCTCTCCAAATTAATTTATCATCTACAGTTACTCCTAGATACTTGACTGATCGAACCCTCACAATTTCATCCCCACAAATTTTTATGAGACTCACCAAAATTTCTGTAGCCTGAGAATACCAGGTAGTTAGTCTTCTGTACATTTAGAGAAAGTTTATTACTTACTAACCAGGTAGATACTTTGTCAAGTTCATCATTTAAGGTTGTAATTAGGGAGTCTTTGTCTCTGCCAGTATATGTAATATTTGTATCATCCGCAAATATAGTAAAATTAAGTATTTGTGAAGCCTTTATTATATCGTTAATATAAAGTAAAAAATGAAGGGGACCTAGTGTTGATCCTTGTGGCACTCCTGTTGCAACATTGGCGTAAACAGATGTTGCATTGTTCAGTATAGTGCAATGTTGCCTATCACTCAAGTAGTTCTTGAAACCAGTCTTTATATTTACCCTTAATTCCATAACAAAATAGTTTCTTAATCATTATCTCGTGATTGATCGTGTCGAAAGCTTTCTTTAAGTCTAAAAAAACACTAATAACGAATTTATCATTACATAGATTATTTAAAATAAATTCAATTAATTTTGTTAGAGCTAATTTTGGAGAATAATTTTTCCTGAAACCAAACAGAGTCAACTAAGATTTCGTTCTTATCAAGGAATTCCATTAATCTGTCATACATTGCTTTCTTATAAATCTTGCTAATACATGGTAGTATAGCAATTGGTCTGTAGTTAATGATGGCATCTGTC
Organism: Petrolisthes cinctipes; assembly: GCA_033782935.1. Classification (NCBI taxonomy): domain Eukaryota; kingdom Metazoa; phylum Arthropoda; class Malacostraca; order Decapoda; family Porcellanidae; genus Petrolisthes; species Petrolisthes cinctipes. Next base: position 3,083,387 of record JAWQEG010000740.1, on the reverse strand, counting down.
TTTCCTCCTTTATGTATTGGAATACTTTTGGCGATCTTTAACTTTTTAGGGAAAATACCGGTTTGAAAGGAATTGTTAATCATTTTTGAAGTACTGGAGCAAGAACTGGTGCAGTTTTCTTGATAACTTTAACATTAATATTGTCATGTCCCGTCGACGATTCTTTAAGTCCCTTAATTATTGCTGCTATTTCCTCAGGCGAGGTGTCTGTGAGAAGAAACTCACGTTGTGTATGTGAGAGATATGACAAAGGGTTAATATCGGTACGTGGTAAAGTATTGGCAAGGTCCTGACCAACATTACAAAAATACATATTGAAATGGTTACTCAGTATCAGAGGATCAGTCACTTTGCGATTATTTATAGTTAGATGTTCTATTTTAGGCTTATCTTTGGATTTATTGACTATTTCGTACACAGCCTGCCAAGTTTTTTTGCTATCACCTTGGCTGTTTACAAATTTCTTCTGAAAGTAATTTATTTTAGCATTTATTAACATATTATTAACCTTATTTCTATATTCTTTATATTGGTGGCCAAAAGTTAGAGTTTTTTTTAAGTATTTTCTATAGAGTTTATGTCTATCCCGGATGTGGTTAACTAGTTCTGGTGATATCCATGGTTTACTTTGACTCTTGCCCGTGATTCGCACACACTTCAAAGGCACTGTTTCGTGGACCACATAGCTGATAGTATCAGAAACCGCGTTGTAAACCACGTTAATATCGGCGTCTAAATTCACTTGACCGATTTTATGTTTCAACTTTTCACAAATAAGATCTTCATCCAAATTATTGTAATCACGATAGGAAAATGTTGTGTCGTGAGTAGGATCGGTTTTACCTTTGCAGCATAAAATTGTAAGAAATTATCTGACACATCTGTTAGTAAAATACCACTTTTGTAAACTAAGCTGTTGCTCTTTACCCAGATGTGGTCAATAATCGTTGTACTTAACTTATGGACTCTAGTAGGTTTATTAATGCATGGGAAAAAACCGAAACTAGATAAGAGATCAGTATAAGCTTTTACATTAGTATCGGAATTGCTTAGTAGATTAATATTGATATCTCCAAGTAAAATGCATTCCTTCCGTATCTTACATATGTAACTTAAAATACGTTCATATTCCTCTAGAAATAACTTAGAATTAGCGTTGGCTCTACGATATATTATACCAATAATTATAGGTTTTCCTATGAACACACATTCAATAAACAGAGTTTCTAATATATCACTAGATATATAAGTTTGGTGTGGCTGATATAAGCTATTTTGCCATCAGCTCTTGCCTTTTTTAGTTCCGGAAGTTGGACCTTTCTTGCTGTCACCGACGACTCACATAGGTCTTCATTTATATAAATGTTAGTATTCTTCAACTTAGCTGAGTTCCGTAAGGCCGCTTGACGATCTTCCAACTTGCTGAAGCGAGCAACTACGGTGCGGGGACGAGTGGAGGTGTATTTTGGCCCCACCCTGTGCGCTCGCTCGAGCTGTATCACTCCCATCTCCAACTTGTCTCACTTCAGGTGTTGAATCTTCACTTGCGTTTCTTCCCAGGTTTCGTTCGGAGTTTCGTCAAGGCCATCGAATCGTAGGTTGTTGCGTCTTGAATAGTCTTTTTGATAGTCTATACGGCTCTGTAGTCAGCTGAATAAACTTATCTTCAACTTCAGATTTCTTGTATAATTCCTTCTTTAACGTAGTCACCTCCTCGATGAGTGTCTTCTTATCAGCCCTTAAGTCTTCAACCTCCTTCTGTGTATACTGAAGCTAGCGAATCAGTTCAGTGTTACTACTCTCAACTTGCCTTAGTCTGCTTGATAGGTCCTTCATTACCATCTCCATAGCGTCTCTGTATGCTTGTTGTTGCATATCAAGCATGGTCTTAATGTCCTCGATTGTCAGCATTGCTCCCCGAAGGCACCGGACCAGAACTCCCTCAATCACTCTATCTCTCCACGTTGTTTTGGACCAAGCACGGAGCAAAACACAGCAGGTCTGTTCGCTAAGGCAGTCAGACAATCTCTTCCTATCACCACCACTGGTAACTCCACTGTTATCGTTATTTACTCACTTTTTATCAATGAATCACCTTATTCCAAGTCTTCAGTTGCTTATGAAGGAGAATGTTATACAGCTATAGTGGCTAATAACCTGTCTTAGTAAAAATTGGGGTGCTTTCCAAACTAGTCCCTCTGATCCACGGTAGAGGGCACTTCCGGATAATGCAAAGCAGAGCCGTAGATATAGAGAGTTTGGCCAACCATCGGACAGGCGCCATGTTGTTACCTAAGTAGACGGACACACTCAAAGTTTATATTACGCGTCACAGTTTTGTTGGCAAAATAAATGGTTAGACAGTAGGCCTAATCATATTTTATTTTACATCATTATGCTTAAGGGGGGTACTTCCTTTTTGTTACATTGGAGTGTCTTCACTGTCTTGATTCCTCCCAAGTATGCCAGGAAACAGGACTAGATGGTGTTCTGTTGCTTGGAATAGTTTGGAGGAATCATTTGTTCCACATTTACCAACACTGTACTTGCCACTTAACATAATATTAGACAATGTAATTAGAAATTAGGGGAAATGTTCTTTTTGGTGAATTGGAGTGCCTTCATTCTTCCAAAGTAGGCTATACCAGGAAATAGGACCACATTGAGAATAATACCTGTGTCCTGTTGCTTGGAATAGTTTGGAGGAATTAATTGCTCCAGATTTACCAACAAGAAAATCTCCCCTTAAGTGTTAACTACCTTGTTCACTCTAAGCAGACGTACGTGAAATTGCATACCCTAACCTCTATATAACTCTGAAAGGGCTGAAGAAAATGTGCTGTAATTTTCACACCTATTTCCTAAATGACTTCCCAAACAGTCAAAATATTTCCTAAATGACTTCCCAAACGATTACTATAGTCGTTTTGAAGTTACAGAGGTTAGGAGTAAAAATTTTCACATAATCTTAGAGTGAATGGGGTAGAACTCAGTGAAAGCAGTACAGTATTCTGAAATATAATTTGTACAAAATTAGTCCTCTGGTCAATATGTTACCCCAGGCCTGGGTTAACTATTTGATCTTCCTCACAACTGCTCTCGATATTGAATCAAGGTGATATATATATATATATATATATTGTTACGTCCCCAGCCCCGGGTAGACTGAGGCACGTAATCAGATTAATTATGTGGAGGAAGAGGGGCAAATCAAACCCAAAGCCTGAAAGTTACAAGGCTTTATTATCTCTTTAATCTTTTATATCTTGTCTCCTCCCGTGCTTCAATATATTCCTAAACTATATACAATAATATAGGGGAAACCTGGAACTACCCTAGGAATATAATAACATACAATATTCACATCTTCTACTTAATAGTGAAGATGTTGACACTACTAAAACATAATGACGATGTGACATAGTGAAGCATAGTGAAGATATGTCACACCGTAACAATATATATATATATATATATATATATTCTTCTATTCACTGATAAGTTAATTAATTAAATATACTATCATTTATAAAATTATGTAAAATATAAAAGTTTTAAAGAGAGCTATAGTAAATGCTGGCACTATACTAACCGAGCAGAGAAACGAGATGTTGTTTGGGCTCCAATCTTGTCTTTTGACTTTATTAGCCCAAAGGTGCCCCATCTGGGTATCTCTTGGGAATCTGTGCATTGTTTTGCCCATTCCTTGACGCGTTGAACATCCCCATGCTACACAACAAGGCATTGTTTACTGTGGCTATAGGATCTGGCAGGCCGAGTCGCTGACGGAGACGTTGGGTAACAACATGGCTCCTGTGTGTCACGTGACTCCGTTCAACCAATCTGCAACAACTCGATTGGAACCTCTAGTAACAGTCTAGTTGGTCAAACTCTCTCTCTATCTACGGCTCTGATACAAAGTCCACGAATTAAAAAGATAAATAATTCTTTGGTAAATAACTACATTGTTATGTAATACTGTGAATATCAGTTACGTGACAAACTATACAGTAGTATAAGTAATACAAATACGAGATATTGACGGGACTTGCTCATATATGCTCTGCTTACCAAATTAAGGATTGATTGTTTTTGTTTATTATGGCAGCAACTCACGGCAGCTCATAATACTGTTATTTGATAGTGTAATGAAACAATAACGCCATATAAGGAGCTGAAAGGCCTTATTCCATACGCGAGTTAAACTGTAGATTACGCCTAGTAGCTATGTTGGCTCAGTCAATTCATATAATGGCTGGCAAAACAGTTTTAATCTCTCAGAATAGACAGCAACTCATACAAACCCCAACGACTGAACCACCAATGAACTCCAGTCACAAAGAGAGTGTGTGATATCAATGAAAATTACTGAATATGATTTGTGACCTGCAATTTCACACATTCTCACAAAGAGAGTGTGTGATATTAATGAACATTACTGATTATGATTTGTGACCTGGAATTTCACACACTCTCTTCGTGACTGGAGTTCATTGGTGGTTCAGTCATTGGGGTTCGTATGAGCTGCTGTCTATTCTGAGAGAGTTGCCAGATATCTCCACATGCCAAACAAATGTGGGACAGAATATGCTTCCGCAACTGTACAAGGCCGTCCCAAATCCAAGATGATACATACGTCACTTTCTGTGGGATCTTGCTGAGGACGGACACTCGGGCAGTCAGTATAGGCTAGGCTACTTGGATTTATATAGTGGATGAAGAATTGGGGCAGAATATGCTTCTGCAACTGTACAATATATCCCATGTTTGTACTGCACAGTGAACATTTTTCATTTATCTTTATTGGTACTAATGTAAATAAAACCCCTATGTTATACTTAATAATTTCATTTGGCTTCCTTGCCCTTCTCTCTCTCTATGCCCATCATATAAGGATCTGTCCTGTCACCCACAATTTTCAAAGCAGATACAGCCACCCACAGAAATACTACAGCCCTACCTCCTCACTACATATCTGTACTTCATACAATAAAATTTTTAGTATTATATTTATGGTGTTAAATGAACAAAAGTACACATTTTTTCCTTGGTTTTATTTGATTAATACATTACTCTTTGGGTTTCACATAATTGTAGTTTCGGAAATAATATTTATTTAAGACAGCCTTTCGGAAATGACTCGCATAGAAATCTTTGAGCTTGGCAACCATGTTACTGATGAAAGAGTAATATCTTTGGATGTACACTACCTTTAGGTTATGGAAGGTAGGATATATACACCACGAAATGACAGAACTTTCTGCCTTCCTTTGCCCTCTCGTGATATGTAAACACAGCGTTGGTGGAGCTCACACGCGGGATGTATCCTGTGGAGCTGCTCATGAGTGACTTCTGGATCAAAACTTTGACTATCAACTTCTAACAAACAAACTAAAACTGTTTTTGCCAGCCAATATATGAATTGACTGAGCCAACATAGCTACTAGGCGCAATCTACAGTTTAACTCGCGTATGGAATAAGGCATTTCAGCTCCTTATATGGCGTTATTGTTTCATTACACTATCAAATAACAGTATTATGAGCTGCCGTGAGTTGCTGCCATAATAAACAAAAACAATCAACCCTTAATTTGGTAAGCAGAGCATATATGAGCAAGTCCCGTCAATATCTCGTATTTGTATTACTTATATTGTATAGTTTGTCACGTAACTGATATTCACAATATTACATAACAATGTAGCTATTTACCAAAGATTTAATAATCTTTTAAATTACGCAGGCTTTGCATCATCCAACCCTCGGCCATGTTGGAGCCTTGAAATGAAAATGCCACGATGCAGCGCAGTATAAACAAAATGTTCATTTGTCAACTGGTGAGGGGTTACAGGTGTATTTAAATTTCAGTATGCATATCATGTTTTTCCTTTTATGCAGAAAGAAGAAGCTTAGAGTACTTGCATGGCCACATAAGTCAAAGTGTACCACTACCGTTAAAAAAAAAAAAAAAAAAAAAAAAACTGTGTTAGAAAAACTGATCATAATAATAGTATACTGGAGGTAAGACAGAATTGGCTTTTTGATTCTTCATATTCAGGCGTACACTTAGCTAGCAGCTTCCACAGCGAGCAGAACTCCTCTCCTGGCCTGCCCTGCAAGCCGCGCTGCCTAGACGCCGTAAGCTGCACCTCCACTTTCGTCTCACAACACTCTAGCCACGTTCCTGAATCTCCAGCCACGTTCCTTACTCTCAAGATACGCTACTAACCCTCAAGCAACACGGCAGGCAACCCACGGGCATACCAAAGCAGGCAACGCAGCTGAAGTCACCTATCCACGTACTTGGGTCCACTCTCACCATTGTTATACTTCCTGAATAAAACCGTGCCTAGTATTGGTAGTCTACTATACACCCTTGGGTAGTAACGGCCTCCTGACGTTACAATATCATAATAATAACTGAGCGAACTTGGAGACACAGCTGGCAGCATGAGATGTAGAATTTCACCTATCAGCGATGCCAAATGCTTGACAAATTAATAATATGAATAATAATAAACATATTGTACAGCGTAATAATTAGAGTCTCTTCGTGTGTCCTGATAAAATCACCTGTCTTCTCTCAGGTGGTTTCAATTTCACCATCTTCTACAAATCTTCTACAAATATTTTCTGAAAATCGTAGTCTATCAATAGCCATACTATTGTTTCTTGTTCTTGTTTCACTGTTGTTTGTAAGATATTCTATAATAGGCCCCGTTCCACCAGCATATGGTGCTCCGCAGGGCCTCCCTCAAAATAATTAAACACTATAATCACTTCCAATTCTCATATCATCCATGTCCTAACACTCAGCCAACAGATGTGTTTTCAATCTTTTCTTAAAAATCGTGTAATTTTCACTACTCCAGACATTAATGGCAATCCATTAAAGAGCCTTGGTGCACACCTTTCAAACGCTCTAAAATCCATTGTCAGATTGCTCCTCGGCTCATTTAACCTGTATTGTTCGTCATTATGCCTGCGTTCCATTTACTTGAAAACCTTTTATAAGATTCTTTAAATATTCTGGTTTTCCAAATTTCAAGGCTCGAAATGTTAGAAGACATAATCTTGTACACAATCCTCGCCTTGATTGGTAGCCAATATCCAATTTTCTATTACATCAAAATTTGAGTGTGTTTATGACGTTACATAGCAGAAGTAAATTTCATATATTAATTAATATTACTCTGATTATTATAGGATTGTTTTATTGCTAATTTTCTTACCGGCGGTTCACTTGATTGTAATCTGAGTCACCGTCGTTCTGTTGCATCATTGTGCATGCTCTTCAAGATCTGCAGAAGTAATGTGCTGCATCCTCTTAACTCGTCTCTGCCACCTCTGTATGTTCCTGCCTCGATCGTGGTTCCAGCTCGTGACACTCGTGGTGCATTGGACTCCCATAGGTTTGCTTACGTATTGCCGCGCTGTAGAACCTGTCAGTACCAAGTTAGTGTTATTGGTCTTGGTCAGTACAGTCGATCGTTTGTCCCTAGGTCGGTGTCTCTGTGGAATGGCCTTGGTGAATCTGTCTTTGATGGTGTAAGACTGGTTGTCTTCAAGAGTAGGGCTAATATGTTTTTATTAAGCTAACTGCTCATCTTTCTTTCTCTAAGCTGTCTTCTTTTCTTCATGTTGGATTCATGGGCCTGGGGTCCTCGGACTGATAGAATGCTTGCATTCTCTCCCAGCTTTGTGTCTCTGGTCTATTTTAATAATAATAATAATAATAATAATAATAATAATATTGTTTGAAGGATAGCAGGAGATCTTTTGATTTCTTACTTCGACTTTTTCACCTACCAAAGGCTCTGCTGGTATTTCAAATATAGTGTAGTGGATAGCGAGCGATCTACGGCATATACAACATACGCATCCCGGCTCTCACCTGTCGCCGCCAGCCACACCTGCGTGCGCAGCCTCACTCTGCACCGGACGGTATAAAAGGGGCCAGAACCACGCTCAATGGGGGGAAAAGATTGGGGCAGGATTCTTCAACAAGACATGGCCGAGTCAACACCAGCAACTAACGACACCACTTCCCCTGCTGACCGTCTTGTTGGCAGGGTGAAGTGGTTTAGTCACTTGAAGGGCTATGACTTCGTTACGAGCAACAAAGAGGATTACTTCGTCCACAGGAAAGGCATCCTTCTCTCTGCTGCCACCACCTCACCACAATCACTGGGGAACGGAGAAGTGTCCTTCACTGTGGAGGAAGGGAGGAAGGGCGTGGAAGCTACCAACGTAGCCGGACCTGATGGTGGGCAGGTCCTAGGCTCACTCCATGCCCATAGGAGGAAGATGGCCGACGCTCAACCACCGCAGCGACGGTAACAGTCTTCACCGTCTTCACCAAGACTGCTGTTGCCTTAGCTGCAGAAGGGCTAGGTCGTCTCTCTGACCTCCTCCATTTCAGGAGAAATGGCTTACCACCAATAGCCATTTCTCCTGATCTGCAACCACCCACCACCACCAAGAAACGAGGCAGCAAGCCTGCACGACGGGAGAGGTGCAGAACGGACGCGCCACCACCACCCCCTCTGGCCCACCCCCATCGCCGGTTGATGCTGCCTAGCCCACACAACTGGGGGAACAGCGGGAAGGCACCACCACCACGACCTGAACCTTCCCTGTAGGACCCCGAGACGGAGGAGGACTCAGACACCAGCTCCTGCTCCACCTCAGCCACCACCAACGACTACTCCACCGACGACAACATGGACCTGGAAGACGGAGGGGAGTGGCAGACAGCATTGAAGAGTAATGTACTCGTGGGTCGTCCACCTCAGCTTTTAGCGTATTTGTGGAAATACCTGCTGGAACTCTCACTTAACAGTTGGGCTGGTTTTTAGACTTACCACCCACTCGTCGTCCTTGACTGAGAGCTGGTGCCAGTCAACTTCGACACTTGACTGAACTTACCACTCTCTTCTTCCTGGGGAATTAAGTTAATTACTCAAGGTTTTGTGTAAACTCTTGGACTTGTCTCTATTTACTGAAATATATCAGGTTACAGATTACAGGTTATACAGACAGCTTGTGTTTCTCAAGAATATATATAGGAGGTGAGTCTGTTCTCGCCTAGGGGCAGGGCTATAATGCGCCTCTCTTCTGTCGATCCTTCCTCACCGCTCGAGGAAGAGATTGGGGCTTTTCTTTATCCATATATAATTGATTTGGTGTTTTTTGGCCCCAGGAACCAAGAGCTACTACCTACCGGGCAGATAAGGGGACCGAGCGCTGGTCGCCGTGGGTGGGGTACCTCTTCCCCCAAAGGGCCACTCGTTTTAAAAAGCAGCCCCAATGGCTCGAAAGTTTGCCCACAACGGTGCTGAGACCCCCTTCCCCAACATCTCCACGCCCAGACACCCAACCATCCAAAATAGGACGGCCCCTACAGGGCAGTCCCTCCGGAGGGCAGCACTGTTGGCCCGTACTGGCAGCCTAATGCATGGGAACCATTTAGTCTGGTCTCTCACTGGCAACCTTACTAGTATGGGAAGCCCTCTCTCCCCGAAATCGGGGCAGAGCAGCCAGAGCCCTCTCTAGTCTAGCTCGCCAGGTCTCAGAGACACGCAAGCCCCCTCACCACGTCAATGCGGTTCCCGTTGGGGGGAGCAGGGGGGAGAGAGAGAGGGAGGGAGAGCAGGAGTGGGATGGGAAAGGAAGACTTCATTTTAATAACAGTTAACACATAAAAGTAATAGAGTCAATAAATCACGGTATTCAAAGAATATAGCATCAAGGCAGGTAAATAGCTATAAGTAATTGAAAAGACAGCGAGGATAGGAAACAGAAGATATCGTACATCTGGACATGGGTTCAGTGATACCAGATCAAATATTGTTGAGGCAAACGTGAGGTGTTCAGGAACTCTTGTAGTCAAAAGTACATCCACGTACAATACACACAGTGGGCATTGTCCACAAATGAATCCGTACCTATTACCCAAACACCACAGCGCACGCACTTACTCATCTTGGAGAACACACTCTCATCGGTCAGGCACATTCGCAGCAAATAGTCCTTGACCAGTCAGTGATGGATAGCCGTGACCAGCACAGGAACGTCCGAAAACTCGAAACATTTACACCCATACTATAATCAGGCAGATGACAGAAGCAACGAATCCACGTGTTCACAGTTCGAAACAGCTGTTCGCACCTTTCCATCACAGGCTGGTCATGGACTATCTGCCGTGACTGTACATGGAGCTATGGTCAGGTCAACTGTCCGAGTACAACTAACCTCCTTTCCAGACTCCAACCCCATATCCCGATAAATCGTGAAGTCATGCACAGAGCGTACCAAATTTCATACACATTGCCCGCCCACTGAAACTACCTGGCGTAGCTATATTTACCTTGGATGAATGCTTCCTCTTTGACAGACAAGAGTAGACTGACTCACTCTCTTTCTCTCTGATCGCTCATTATCTCATAGTCAATGCTTCACCAATAAGGATTTTAGTACTACTGGGAGAAGGATAGGCCACTCTTATGGGAGTTTTGGTGGTCGTGGTATAGCAGGGCCACCTACCGGCTGACTGGAATTACTAACACCTGGTGCCATTACTTTATAACAACTCTGTAGGCGGTTATTACCTGGGGGTGCACCAAACTCACAAGGAATTACACTAGGTTTATTGGGTATGTCTATACAGGGTGTTGTATTGTGTGGTACACTCTTCTCTCTAAACTCCAGGGAGCCGGGGTTAAGGTAAGTGTGGATAGCGAGCACTTGAGTAGGCAGGTACGGTGGCTGCAGGTATGTGCACTGCAGGAGGCAGGTGTGCAGCAAGCAGGAGAGTGGTGTTCTGCTAGTAGGCTGGTGAGCAGCAGACAGGAGACTGGTGAACTGCTAGTAGGCTGGAGAGGGCAGCAGGCAGGCAGGCAGGCTGGAACTGGAGCGTCGTGGGCTGGAGCGGACTGGTGGTGATGTGTACAGTGGAGGAGCTGCCTGGTGAGTAAGTCTTTGAGCTTGGCGGTTTGGCCCAGGCTGCTTTTATACCGTCAAGAGCGGGGAGAGGCTGCGCACGCAGGTGTGCCTGGCTTCGGCAGGTGAGGACCAAGATGTGCAAGTGCTCGCTGTACACTACAACTTACACAGGAGCGGTGGGAGTTTTTTCATTATTTTTGTTTTTATTTGGGTTGTTAAAGTTGATTTTGTGACTAAAATGGGGATTACTGTGTGCTCAATAATAAACTGTTCCACCAACTCTAAGTGGAATAAAGGTAAGGCATAGAATTATCATTATTATTATTGCTATTATTATTATTATTAGCACTGTAATTTTATTCTCCGGTAATTAGTCTGCAGCTAAAGTCTCTAGTTGTTGTCATCGTTTGTGATTATTGGTGGCAATAGTCATTAATTATCATTTTTCTGCTTCCCCAAAGATCCTAAAAGGTGAGTTTTTACATAACTTACTAAGCTACGGAGTCCAAATTTGACTGATTGTGATGATTATACCCTATCCCTTCCTTTATCACCCTACCCCTATCCTTCTCTCTATCATCTACCTACTCTTTATTACTTTTCCCATCCCTCCCCTTTCTCCTCTAGGCTATCCTTTCCACCCTATCCCTTCCGTTCCACCCTTCAACTGTCCCTCTTTTCTTTCTATTTCCTTAATTTCTGCTTGCTATCTCACAGCTCTATCACTTTCCTCTGGCGCTATATTACCTCGCTGTTGCAGCACCAAATATCAATTAATAAATTAATCCTATCGAAAATGTCCCAAATAAATAAATAATAAAAAACAGATTATCACTACTAAGGACATTTCTTGAAAACCTCTTAAAATATGCTTTAAATAATTACATTAAGTACAAGCATTTAGTAATAATAAGGCTGCTGTATAGTCGGTTTCAAATATCCAGCTAGTTTGGGCGGGGAGGCTACGGGACTTCCTCACCCAACAGTGTTGTCATTTAACCCAAACAAGGCATAGGCTACAATATTTCATACCTTCGTTATTTAGTATTTGAAATAGTCTTCAAATCTTCAAAAATTTATTATATATGATTAACCTTGATTATATGATGTTGTAAATGTGTTGTTATTTAGGAAAATAACAATCCTTTATGTATGGAAGTGAATCTAGTACACATGACAACAGCGTACTACTCTGCGTTGCTGTCATATCTGTGGTGAAAGTGGCCAGGTCACCCCTCCTGGGTCTCAGGTCACTACCCCCTGGTAGGGAGGGAGAGAGGATGTCTATAGGTGTGGTTCAACACCTGAGACATTCATTCATGAATCCATACTCGTAAATACTTTATATTGAAACAGTAAGGAAGCTCCTTAAGTATCTACTCGGGTGAACAGACTCTAGAATATACTGTACAGTATATTGGTAATACCAGGTGAGCAGTACAAATGGATCTAGAGGAGGCCAGCCTGTCGTGTAGCATCGTGGAGAGTCGGTAGTTGCAGTGGAGCTTGTGTAGTAGTGTAGAGCAGGGGCACAACTTGTGGTCAGAGTGGGAACACGTGTGTTGCAGGTGTGTGTCGATGGCAGGAGTAGGGCAAGATCTTCCTCTGTAGCAGCTCCCTGGATAGTCTGCCTCTGAAGGCTCAGCTTCCCCTTTTATCCTCTCGCTTCAGATTCCCGTATGTAGCATACCCCAAGTGACCACACGCATTACCTGACCTGCTGCACACATCTCGATTCATACCTGGAGAGAGGGGGAGGCTGGTGGCTGCACTCCCAAGAGTAGGTTAAGCTGTGTCAGGGGGCGGGATTAACCCACCCGTCAGACTGTGGCTTGTCTGGGGCTGGGGAGAGTACAAAGGAACAAGGAGTGGTGTACCAGCACAAGGAATATACAAAGTAATACGGAGTGGTGCATATGGCGCCACTACAATGTATATATACTTTATATGTCGGATATATACTATTGAGCATTGTTTTCTAAGTCTTTGTATATAATTAATTTTATATCGTTATGTGTGTTCCGTTTTTTTCATATTACACTAACAAAGAAATATATATAATAATTTTCAACACTGACAACACTTCTGAGATAAACTGTAAATTGACTCACCCACACCTCATGCCACCACTGAACACTACGACCTCACATGGCCATATGAGTTAAATAAAACTCAATAAAGTCTGCCAGTCTCACTTACATTCTTGCCTGTACCCAGAACAAGTTAACTACCGTATGTATTTGTATAAATACTATAAGGAATATTATTTACAATACACACACAAGCAAAGAGAGTGTGTGCGTGTGTGTTCTGTCTTGCTGTCAACCAAGCAAAGCGAAGATGTGTTTGACGTCAAATCCTAGGGGTACAGTAACTCTCACACCCTGACCAGAGCAGAGTTGAGACATGGCAACGCTGTAGAGTAGGAAGGTTGCCCGCCAAACTAGCTTCATATTTGAATCCGACTATAGTGAACAATAATAATTGATATGTAATAGTATTGTAACATCTCTCTTGGCGGTTACTACCTGGGGGTGCACCAAACTCACAAGGAATTACACGGGGTTTATTGGTTATGTCTATACAGTGTGTTGTATTGTGTGGTACACTCTTCTCTCTAGATTCCAGGGAGCCGGGGTTAAGGTAAGTGTGGATAGTGAGTACTTGAGTAGGCTGGGCTAGAGACCCTATATAGAGAAACAGGACAGCCAACATTTCTGCTGCTAGCTTATTGGCTGGTTGAATGGGGCACCATTTTTGCTCCAACTCGTCTCTGCATGCTAGCAGGTTCGGCACAATGTATATTTTCCCTTGACTATGATGCGTGACTGATTACTTAGTAGAATATTGTTATATTTATATAATATCTTCTTTAGATAAACCAGCAAAGATATTTTTTAGTCGATCTTCAACTCAACACATAAATTTTCCTTGAAAACTTCCCTAAGCCTTACAGAATGTCGAACTGTATGGTGACGAATCATACTGAATGCTACTTTAACAGGTGTTGTGTTGCAAATTTGGGCATATTTTTACTTTATTTATGGGAGGTTGTGCTGCAGTGGGGTGTAGCAACAAAGATTGCCCTGGTATGCACCTGTTTACCTTCCCCAGGGACCCAGCAAGGAGGAAACTGTGGGAAGTTAAGGTGACGAGGAAGAGCTGGTCAGCCAAAAGCCATCGACTTTGCCAAGTAAGTTTATTTTTTATATTAATTTGTAATTAGCCCATTAATAAGTAGATTTGCGTGGTTGTAGTTTAAACCGATGGAACTAGTGGTATGGAAATGAAAATTTTCATAAACGAAGTGTAAAGGCTGAGGTATTTAGTCCTTTAACTTTTAATGGAAATAATTGGCAGGAAAACGAGTTTTTCTTGAATTAATTGTATCTGTTTTTCTTCGGATGTATGATATTATCTTTTAATATCTAGTAATAATAGAGGATGTAAATGATTAATAATTACATCAACCTGACCTTAGAGAACCGTATAATCTCTACCACACCTAACCTAACTAATCGTTTGATGGAAGTTAGTGTCATTTGGTTTCTAATTTAATGTGTTTTTTTTAGCCATTTCTCTAACCAATGAACCCTTCCCTCCCCAATTTATGTGTATTGATAACATGGTACCGGTATTATTAGGGATCTATTCCATCAGCTCCTACAGGTTAGGTTAAGTTAGGCTTAGGATAGATTACATTACATTTGAGAAGGATATGTTAGGTTAGCTTAGTAGGCCTATGGTCCTCATCCAAAAATTAACCATTGTCCATTTTAATCTGATTGTTTATCTATCTATAGCTCTGACGCCTCGTTCCCTCCGGGAACTCTCCCCAAGGGGTTAGAAGTGCCTCCAGTTCTCCCTGTTCCAACACTCCCTCCTTACTCGGTCAAGCCCCCTTCTGCCCCTCACGTTTCTCTCCCTTACATACTCTTCCACTTTGTTCTGCCATCTAACCGGTGGTCTGCCTCTCACACCACGTCCCACAACTTCACTTCCATACACCTTCTTTACAAATTCCTCACCTTGCATTCTCTCCACATATCCAAACTACCTCAAAGTATTACGTTTCACTCTCTCAACCACTCCACACTCAACACCAATTGCCTTCTCACTCATACCACATCTCTCATACACACTCTCATTACTTTCTCCATCCCACCTAGTAAGTCCACATTCTCCTCTCAGATAACTCATTTCCACTGCACCTATTCTAGACAGATGAGCCCTACTCCATGTCCGTGTCTCCGACGCACATGTCAGTGTTGGCAGGATTATACTATTTCGTTGTCCCCTTTTCACTTCCATATTCACACTTCTACCCTTCATAATCCTTCCCAGTGATCCTATGACCTGTCTACCCCTCACTGCTCTCTCCCTAATTTCTCCTTCCATACTTCCATGTTTACACAGAACTGTACCCAGGTACTTAAACTCCTTCACTTCCTCCACCCTCTCACCCCTCAGAGTTATCTCACACTTCATCCCAGTTGGTACTCCCACTCTGTAAGTTGTACCAAAGTCAATCACTTCAGTTTCTGCTCTCTCAAATACCATCACTTTACTTTTACCCACATTCACCTTCAGTTTCCTTTGTTTACACACAGACTGAAATTCGTCCACCACTCTCTGTAATTTCCTTTCACTCTCAGCCATCAACACAGTATCATCCGCAAATAAACTTGCCATCAAGGACCAATTTGCTTCATTCAGCCTCAACTTCACCCCCTGCCATTCACTTTGGCTTTCATCTCTCTCATACAACCATCCATATATATATTGAACAACCATGGTGACATAACACATCCCTGTCTCAGCCCTACACTAATATTAAAACTCTCACTTAGATCACCCTCTACCCGTACACATGCTTTTGCATCTGCATAAAAAGCCTCAATGCCTTTCAGAAAAGACCCTCCAACACCCTAAATTCTCAACACCTCTGTCATAGCTCTCCTATCAACCCTATCATATGCCTAATCTGATTGTTAGTAGAACCTTTTATATTATACAGTACTGGTAACGTATTCACATGATATCGTCGTCGTCACAAGCTAGTATCCGAGTATTGGTTTCCGTCGTTGTTAACCTATCTTCGTGGTGGATGTTTATGTCTGATGTGACTTGAGAGGCCTAGTCTGTGGTGGAAGAGCCGTGGGCACAGTTTGCAAGGGAGGGTAGGGGGAGGACGTGGTTGCTGTTGTCTCTCTCTTCTTCTCCTTCGTTTTGCCTCTTCATTTTCTTTTCTTTTTTCCTCAAAAGCTGTGGTGCCTTGATGAACAGCTCTCCTCCATGTTGCATGGTCCCTGGCGGTTTGCTCCCACGAGGAGGGGTCGATGTTGGTTAGGGCCAGGGTGCGCTTGAGTTGGTCTTTATAGCGCAGCTTTGGGGCTCCTCATGGTCTGGTTCCATTGGCAAGTTCGCCATAGAGCATTATTTTGGGGAGCCGGAATGATTCCATTCTTTGGACGTGGCCTGCCCAACGGAGACGGTGGTGAATAATGGTGGCTTCGACGCTTGTTACTGAGGCTTGGTTTAAAACCGCAACTTTGGTGGTGTGGCTCTTCCATGGGATTTTTAGAATCTGCCTCAGCTTGTATTGCTGGAAGCGCTCTAGGCTTTGGATGTCGCTTCTGTAGAGGGTCCATGTTTCACATGCATAAAGGAGTGTGGAGAGGACTATTGCCTGGAAGACCATGATTTTTGTGGCCATAGTCAATGCATGGTTATTGAACACACGGCAGCTGAGTCGACCATAGGCGGAGTGGGCTGCCCTGATCCTATTTTCCACATCCTTTTTACAGGTGGGAGTAGATGTCAGGATGCTCCCTAGGTAGGAAAATTGATCCACTTCTTCTAGTGTGTGTTCGTTAATTGTAGTGTTGATGTTTGGGAGTATCTGACCAGGTGGGTGTTGGATAAGTGCCTTGGTCTTGTCGGTATTAACTTGCATCCCAAAGCGTTCATATACGGTGTTGTAGGTGGTGGCTGTCCTTTGGAGGTCCTCTGCACTCTGACCTGGGGTGGCATTCTCATCAGCGTACTGCATTTCTCATAGTAGTGTCTTGGTGGTCTTTGTTTTTGCGAGCAGTCGGGCGAGGTTGAAAACCCCTCCATCCAATGCGGAACTGTAGGTCAATTGTGGGTGTGTCAGGTGGAATTTCATTTAGCATGGCTGCTGTGTATAGGGAGAAACAGGTTGGAGCCAGCAAACACCCCTGTTTGAGGCCGCCGTTGATGGAGAAAGGGCCAGAGAGAGAGCTTTGGTGACATACGCTGCCGACCATTCCGTCATGGAGGCCACGCACTAAGGTGACAAAATCCGGTGGGCATCCGAACCTAGCAAGGACTGCCCACATTGCAGGACGGGGTACTTTGTCGAAGGCCTTTTTTATGTCCCAGATGATGAACATTACTGGTTGTTGTTGTTCAAGGCTCTTCTCATGGAGTTGTCGGGCGCAGAATATCATATCTATTGTCCTGCGGGAGGATCGAAAGCCGCATTGGGACTCTGGTAAAATGTCTTCTGCAAGGATAAGAAGGCGGTCAAGGAGAATACGGGCAAAGATTTTGGTTGCGATGCTTAGTAGAGAGATACCGCGGTAGTTGTTACAGTTCTCTCGGTCTCCTTTTTTGAAGATGGTGATGATGGTTGCATCGCGGAAGTCACTGGGGAGAGTCTTTATCTCCCATATTTTTAGTATTAGGAGCATAAGACGGTTTCTCAGCTCAGGGCCACCATGAGTGAGAAGCTCCAGTGGGATGTTGTCGGGTACTGGGGCTTTGCCGGGTTTCATGCATTTTATGGCTTTGTCGAAGTCCTGGATGGAAGGTGGTAAAGACATCCAGTGGCGGACGGGATACTGCGGGGTCATGCGTATGAGATCGTTAGGGGTGTTGGCTTGATAATTGAGGAGGTTCTCAAAATGAGACTTCCATCGTGATAGAATGCCCTCGCTGTCGGTCATGGTTGTGGCTCCATCCACGTCCTTTAAGCCGCCCACTGATGATCTTGTAGGACTGAAGACCTCTTTGGTAGCTGCATAGAATCGGCGCAGGTCTCGTTGGTCAGCGTAGTTTTGGATTTCTGCAGCTTTTCTTTGCCACCAAGTGTTTTGGACCTCCCGGATCCCCCTTTGACAGTCTGCTACAGCTTGTTTTTGTATATGTTTGTTTTCAGCTGTAGGTTGGTTCTCCAAGATTAGTCGTGTCTGACGTTTGGCTTCAATGAGAAGAGAGATGGTTTCATCATTCTCATCAAACCAGTCCTGGTTTTTCTTGCTGACAAAGCCGATTGTTGTGTCTTGAAGTTGAGTCGGGAGATCAGGAGTCTGTGGTCCGTCCAACAATCGTCCGCCCCGGGCATGGATCGAGTGATGCGGATATCTTTTTTGTCTCTGGCTCTGGTCAGGACATAGTCCAGTATGTGCCAGTGCTTGGACCGGGGATGTTTCCACGTAGATTTCGTCGGTTCGGTAGCCTGAAGAAGGTGTTTGTAACAATAAGTTCGTGCTCGGCACAGAGACCCAGTAGGAGTTGACCATTGGCATTACAGTTCCCAATACCGTGGTGGCCAATGATACCCTCCCACAGGCGACGATCCTTGCCTACTCGGGCATTAAAGTCCCCTAACACAATGAGCTTGTCATTGGTGGGCACTGCCTGGATGGTGTGGTCAAGTTGGGTGTAAAAGGCAGCTTTGTCTTCTTCATTTGATGTGAGTGTAGGGGCGTATACAGAGATCAGGGTGAGGTGTCTGTCCTGGATAAGCGGTATTCAGACAGTCATCAGGCTCTCATTGATGGCAGTTGGAGCGAGATTGTGCTGCTGTACGAGCTGTGAATGGATGGCAAAGCCAACGCCATGTATGCGTGGTTCCTCGGGGGCCATTCCCTTCCAGAAGATGGTATATCCCGTCCCAGCTTCCCTGATGTTACCCGCTTCTGGTAGTCTGGTTTCGCTAAGGGCTGCCACATCGATGTTGAAGCGGGCAAGCTCCTTGCAAACAAGGGCTGTACGTCGTTCGGGGCGGTTGATGTCTGCCACGTCTTGGAGGGTGCGGATGTTCCATGCACCAAGGGTGAGGTTTTTTGTTAAAGTTCTATTGTTTCGACCTCAGTGATGAGAGGTCCACCAGCCGCGTTAAGCTGACCAGACAAGTTTGCCGTGTCCGATGTTTACCCCACCTTTTCTTGGGACCTCCCCTTGTGGGGTGAGCTGCAGTAATCCTAAATAGGCCAGCCCAGTCACGGGTCCAGCTGCCGAACTCTGGTGTCACGGCAACGTCATCAGAGAGCGACCATCACAAACCCACCGCCCGTGTGCAGTCGCGGACTGGGGGTTTCCAGCGTTCCAGGCCTACCCTCGTCACCCGCGGTACCGTCGCCACGGGACTTGAAGGATGAAGGGAGGTGTAGAAAACAAACGACAGAAAGCCAGTCGCTGGGTATATTGTTTTTGGTGGTCGTGGCTGTGCGACGGCCATGCACACTCACTTGGCCCACATCGCTTCCACCGCGGCTCAAGAGATGAGACAGGCAGCCTCAACGATGTTGGTTGCATCGGGCTGCCGGGTTCTTGTTCCACCAAGGTCCGCCTTGTCGCCTGCCCGCCAGGCACTGCCCTCTTCCGCCGGTTCTAGTTAGCTCCGCCGTTGGGGTCTTGTTTGGTTTTATTTCAGAGTTTTCCTTCTCCTAGCCTTTGCCTGATGAGGCATACCCTACTGATATATGCAGTATATATAAAGATTATGTTAAGTAGCATCCCACTTAACTAGGATAATTTGTATATTACAGGAACACTTTGAAGAGGACCAGTTTGAAAGAAACAGGGCTGATGGCTGGAAGAAATTGAAGCAGAATGCACTTCCGACAGTATTCTCTCATCAACACCCTGCAAAGCACAGAAAACAACCAGCAAAACGCAACACCAGCACCTCAGTGGTATGTATGTCATAACTTTGTTGAAAGGGAAATAATCTGTTTTGGTCAGATACAAGATTGGAGTTTATACTGTACAGTATTCACTTTACTACACGGTGAGACCAAATAACCATTACACCATCAGAACCCCTTCAATCGAATGAAGAGTAATTAGCTATTTTTAATTATTAGAGTATAGTACAACAGGATATTCCCGTACTCATCATCATACTCTACTATACGTGGAAATTTTTTGCAGGATGAATTGGTTGAGGACCACACGTATTGTACCGGTAAGAGATACCGTGATGAGCCATCAACATCTGGTTGCTCTAGCCAGGATGTATGTGCAGCATTACCCTGTATCAGTCCTGAAATATGTAGTCCTTCACGTATTCCAATTTGTAAAGAAATGTTGGTAAGTTTTCTTGAAGTACTGAAATATCCCATACAGTAGTGCATTGGACTCTTGGAGCCGTAGGCAAGAACATATCGTCGGGTCCCGATGCCCAATGCTCGTGGTGTAGACGGCCATATAAAATGTATGGTCTTCATACCCCGAGCATTGGGACCCAACAATATGTTCTTGTCTACGGGCCTTGTTATCACATGAAATGTATGTTGTATATGCTTTTGTATCTAATGTCACAACCCCAGCCAACAATTTTGTTCATTATTTATGGATATTCATTGACAATTTTTCACTCATAGTGTTTATCTTCTTTTGGCTGCTCCCCTTAGGGCAGTGTTTCCCAAACTTTTTTTGTCGTGGCCCTGAACACAAATTTATTTTGGCCTGGCGACCCTTAAGGATGAAATATTATTTTAGTATTATTTTAGTTTTATCCATTTGAAAAAAAGGTTAATAAATTTTACCGTAAGTAACTAATTATTAAATACTCGTATATGTTTTGTTTTACCTTCATTTATCGCACTTTATTATTCACAACTATTTTCCTGTCCCAGTTTGAATGACCATTTATATTCCACAATTATGATGTTACTAATTATGTTTGAATTAGTTTTACTTCTACTCTCTCTCTCTTATTTATTTATTTTTATGTATTATTAATTTTGTAGCCGACCCTCATTTGGGTCGCGACCATGGGTTTGGGAACCACTGCCTTAGGGGTTGTTACAGCAGATCACTCATCTCCCTCTTGCTCTGTCTAGTGTATCTTCCTTTGTTACACCCATCACCTGCATGTTCCTCCTTCACTGCATCCATAAATCTTCCCTATTGATCACTCATAGTAAATACGGTATTTTTCAGGTGGACAACACTGCCCCAGAAGACTTTTGGAAACATATGGCTTATTCACTTCAGTGTCCATTCAGTCTTGTTGAAAAACAGCTCCAATACCATCAGAAGCAGGAATCCCTCACAAAACATATTCACCATTTATTAAGTGAAGATCAGGTATCAGCACTAGGTTCATCTAGAGCAAGAGTCAGAAAATGGAGCAACGAAACTTTGCAAAAATCATTGCGAATGAGATTCTCTTGTGGAACTAGGGGTTATGATGATCTCATTAACCCAGGGTTTCCACTGCCATCACTAAGAACATTACAAAGGCATATTGAAGGTCTTTCTTTTGAAAGTGGCTTCTTGGATGGTATTTTTGCCATCTTGAAACCAAAAGTAGAAGCACTAACACCAAGTGGAAGACTCTCTGCACTAACAATAGATGAAATTAAAAGTACACCTAGATTGGAGTATGATTCTTCATTGGATCAATTTGTGGGCAGTGTTATCCTGACTAACCAAAGTGGTTTAGCTGAGAATGCTTTAGTCATAATGTTGAGTTGTATGACAACTAGATGAAAACAGGCAGTGGCATATCAGTTTACAAGTTTAGGAACGGCTGGTACTGAGCTGAAAGAAATGATCACGAATGTTATTGTCAAAGCCGAATCAATCGGCCTGAGAGTTGTGTCTGTAACATCTGATATGGGACCTGCAAATGTAGCAATGTGAAAAGTGTTTGGAGTTGGAGTGTCCAGAGTATCAGGTGATACCATTGTTAAATGCTCTGCAGAACACCCAGCAGATAGTGAAAGAGATTTGTATTTTTTTAACAGAAAAAGGTCAGGAATTTTCTTCAGACTCTCAGTACTAAACCAGTTCAAACTTGTATGAATTGGAATGCAAAAATGAACTGAAGATTGCTCCCAGGCTGACAAAAAGTGTACTGCATCCTGAAGGTTTGAGAAGATGAGGGTAGGCACAGCAAAAACATTGTTTCATCCTTCTGTCACTGCTGGAATAAGGTACATGGTGAAAGAAAAGAAAATGCCTCCAGAAAGTGACACATCAGCTTGTTTTTTGGAAATGATTAGAAAATGGTTTGAAATTGTATCTTCAAAAAGTAAACTACTGGCACTCACTGTCTTTGAAACAAAAGGAGAAGTATGATCAGACCATTAAATTTTTCAGAGACATAATCACAATTATCAGTAGTGCAAAATTTGGAAGTGCTTGGAAGCCATTTCAATCAGGTATCATTCTGATTACAAATTCTTTGTTGCATTTCCAGGAAATGTTTCTTGCAACCAATTCTTTCCTCGTGACTTCCCACTTGACTCAGTACTGTCTTGAAAACCTTTTTTTCATGTATTAGTGTCAATTCACCTGTCCCCACTGCTCTTCAGTTCAAACAAAGTTTAAAGTTGGTAACTGTGTCTCAATACTGGTAGTTGGTAGCTATGACCCTGATGATAGTACATTTCTTGCAGATGGTTTAAATAATATAGAGAATATCCCTCCCACTGAATGTGATGCTGATTTTATACAGGAAAGAGATATTAATAGCCAGATACCTGAAGAGGAAGAAGTTTCACTCTATTACATTGCAGGATATTGTGCTCACAAATTCTTAAAGAAAATATACTGTGTGGCTTGCAAGGATGCAATTGTAATGCAGGGAAATGAAGAAAATATATGCTTTTCTTTTGTTGATTACATTAGTTATAAAAAAGAAGTTCTAGTTTATCCATCCAAAGCTGTATCAGATCACCTTTCTAAGGCTGAATTACTCTTCAAGACTTATACGGACTCAGTTGTACGTAAGTCTTCATAAGGGAAAGTCTTGTCAAACTGTACTTTAATGAATTTCAATCATATATAGTGCCCTTTCCTAAATGCCACAATGTTGCCAACTCATTGTTAACCACTTACTTCATTACAAGGTGTCACTATTGTGCAAAAACCATATCCAAATCAAGCAAAGAAAAAGGCAGTCAAAGTAGCAAGAGTGTTGCAATGCATTCACTGAGGTGAAGGGTATAGGGGTGTACCGTATGAAGACTTATTGTATACCACTGGTTATTTGCCCTGTTTAGCATTTTTAATCTTCAATAACAAACATCCAGTGATGGGTATGCAAGTGGAGAACCTGTTGCAATTGATGCAAATGTACTTTTAATCTATCTGTCTACAGGATAGATCTGATGCCTCACTTCAGGAATCTTCTGATATGGCCATCCTTAACAGCAGTTTCCAGAAGAAGTGAGGATCAGAGCTATACAGTACTATAGATAGATACATAAACAGTACATATGCTCTTATTGCATCAGGAACTGCACTTGCATATCCATCAATGGGTGTTTATCACTTTACTGGGATTACACTGATGTGCTACTAATTAGGAATTAGTTATTATAACAGTATCACTACAGTACTAATTTTGCAATTCATTTTTGTAATCACCTGTGATAAATTTTACACTTAGGTTATAATTATTATTATTACTACAGTACTGGAATTACACTGTTACTAATTATGCAATTTGTTCTGTAATCACCTGTGATAAATTGTACTACTAAGGTTAAGGTTATTATTATTATTATTATTATTAATGTAATGTGATGCTAATGATGTTATATTAATTTTGTTGTAATCACCTGTGATGGATAAATAATACAACTTAGGTTATAATTACTATTATCATTATACTGTACTGGAATTACACTCTTGTGTTATATATATTACATACCATACTGTATATATACCATATTAAATAGAGTATTGATGTAAATAAACAATTTGCCTAATAAGTGCAATGACAATAATAATAAAGTATTGGATATTCAGCTTTTATTAAACCTTGTTAGTCAGGTGTTTGAGATGGAGAGATTCTGTGCAACATGTTTGTCCATTTTACCTCACTAAGGGGTGTAAGAGTAAACTGTAGTATATTACTGCAGAGTATAAGACTTTTTTTTACAATACCTGTAAAATAGTTGAATGTTTTGATAAGGTAGTGCTTCAAAGAGAACCGGGGGATATTTTACGCTAGAGTAATATGATACTGTACTTAACCATTACATCGAGACAACAAATCCTCTCATATTTATGTGAACAGCATGTAAACAGTAGTGTGTAAACGTTGGTAATACCCCTACGAAAACCATTTTCTTACAAAAATTAATTAAACTAACCAAAAGTATCAAAGGTTTCACAGATACCCTAAACACATTGACTACTGATGTCGTCTTTCAATCAAACGTAAACATAAACAAACTCGTCTTGTTTTAGTAGCGTCGTCTGGCAACTGGTCACGTCCTATCGTGTGCTTTAAAATAACGCCTACATGATGTATAATAAGTTTTATAACTTCAGGTATCTTTTAGTATTTAAAAATATATATACCTGTATAATGTATATGGAAAAATGCAATTTTCGTCAACATTTTGCCCACGAATGTCAGCAGGAGATTACTAGCTGGTATTATCCAGCAACTTGTAAATTTTTTCTATACTAACGTGAGAGGTATTGCACGAAACTAGCGGAAAATACAAAGTTGAGCAAATATGGCTGCTGTCCAATCTCTTATATAGGGTCTCTAGGCTGGGTTGCAGTCGTTGGGCCCCTGGGCAGGTACGGTGGCTGCATGTAGGAGCAACGGCGAGCTGGTATGTGCACTGCAGGCGGCAGGTAGTAGTGACGAGCAGGCAGTGGCGTCGGTAGCGGAGGCCAGGTGAGCAGCAGGGAAGTAGCGGTGAGCAGCTTGTAAGCCGTAGGGTACAGCAGCAGGCAGGTGAGCAGCAGCAGCAGGCAGGTGAGCAGTAGCAGCAGGCAGGTGAGCAGCAGACAGGAGAGCAGTGAACTGCTAGTAGTAGCAGGCAGGAACTTGAGAGAGGCAGGCTGGAACTGAAGTGTAGTGGGCTGGAGCGGGCAGGAGGTTGTGTGGCCAGAGGAGCTGCTGCCAGCTAGTGAGTGACCCTTTGAGCAAAAAGAAGATTTAAGGCTTTTTGCCTATCGACTCATGGCGTTGGTCATTAAGGCAGTCAGTCTTGTTACATCAACATATCTTCCCCCAGCCTACAAGGTTGCTATCCTTTTTTTTACAGCCAGGTACAGTCGCCAGCACTGCCGCGTGGTACAGGGGCTTGCATGTTTAAGAGATTTAAGTGATTCAGTTCCTTAAGCAACAAAGTTCACTTCATGCGCAAGTGTATCAAGGATACTCCATCTTATACACTTGGATTGTTTCTAGCTAAATAATCACAGTGGTGCTGCATCTCTGAATATGTGTGAGCCCCTGTCCACGCGGCAGTGCTGGCGAGTGTACCTACTTAGTGCTAGGTGAACAGGGACATAGGGGGCTGGGAAAATTGTCCAACAATTCCACTGACCTGGGAATCGAACCCGGGAATTCTCGTGTGCTGGGCGAGTATGCTAACCATTACATCATCAACACCCTATAACTATTGAGCGTGGTTCTGGCTCCTTTTATACCGTCCAGAGCGGGGTGAGGCTGTGCGCGCAGGTGTGGCTGGCGTCGACCGGTGAGGGCCGAGTTACGCAAGTTGTATATGCCATAGAGTGCTTGCTGTCCACTACAATAGTTTTATATTTAATAGTCCTACTCTAACTTCGTTTTCTTTCTTTTATGAATCAAAATAACAGAAAATGCATAAACATAGTAGTATAATAAGGGTAACAATTGTATATATAGTATAATAACAGTATTGCTATGCTGATGATAATCGCATCAGCGCTCACAATCCTATCACATTCCAACGTCTCCTTCGTAACTTTGCTGATGCGGCCACATCCTGTGGACTCATCGTTAACACTGCCAAAACTAAGCTTCTTGCTCGCACTCCCTCCACCAGACTTGTATGTAAGACCCTAACCCTACGTGCCAACAACCTCGATGTTGTCCAGGATTACACTTACCTCGGCATTCCCATTTCCTCACCCAGTAACACCTCCGCATATATTTCCCAACTTCGTGATAGGTTGCGAGCTAGACTTCACCCCCTCCGCTCCATTACATCAGGCCCACGAGGCGTCAGTATTCCCATTGCTCAGTCATTTTATATAATGTACAGTTGGCTCCACTTCCGTGTTTACCACTCAGCACTACCAAAGTGCTGCCAGAAATTTGAATCCCAAACTACGTGTGATCATGATTCGAACCACTCACTGCCGAGTGAGATGGCAAGAGGGGTTGGGTTGGGGGGAGTGACTCTGATACATTGTGGGTGCATAAAAAATCATCTCCGTTTCTCGGACACTGCTCACATCAACACAGTTGATTGTTTCACTCATGTTGGTGTCTGTAAGTTTGGCCTAGACAATAATCTCGGATGGTTTTATCAGGGATTATAACAAATAGTCCTGCCATTTTGCATGGATTGAATTTGTTTACAAAATATTGCATAATTTCTTTTCAGGTCCTGTTTTCAAAATATAGGATTGATAATTTTCTGAAACATTTATAATGATGATAAAGGTGGTGAAAAGGAGAGTGAGGTGGGAAAGTGGAGGAGTGCTGAGACGGTGGGGGGAATGGGGGAGAGAAGCCGAATGAAGTGAGAAACGACATGATGGTTGGGGAGAAGAGACATGTGATCGTTGAGTAGTTAAGACTTTCCACTACAAAACATTATCCTCTAGTAATCAGTTACACAAAGTAATTAATCAGATAATAACTCGACTGCTGCCGAGTAGCAAAATTAACTTTGCTTGTAATATCTTACAATACTAAGTAAGTGGTGGAAGAATTATTTATATTATAGTAATATTTTTACTATATTTTAAATGGTTTGGTGCCCCAGCGGACTCAAACCACTACCATTAAATTCTACAATAGGGTCCTTTAGTGAGCTCGAGATGCCACCTGGTGGCCGGCCTACAATCAGCCAAAAATCAGCGGACTTCTCCGAGTCCAGCTAGACTTAATTGACATTTTTCTTCACCAAACTAGCTACTTGTCACAGTTGTAGTGGTCACTATTAGGTTTACAGCAATATATCTAAGGGTTGTACATTAGTCATGATGTTATAAAAGAAAATTGTTGGCCAAATTATAAAACAATACAAAATGTCTTATAACACTCCAAAAAGTAATTCATAGTCCTGTATCGATGCTGATTTATGGATAAAAAATACCCTCCTGCAAGGAAATATAATTGATTGATTGATTGATTTATTGATGCCATTAGGCATCTGGCAGCGCAACAACAATGGTCATATACCGCCCAACATATAAAGGTCATCTACATCATTAATAAAATATGTACAAAAATTAAATAATTTTCACTACCTCAAAAGGGAGAAGCAGCATGAATAAAACCCATGTCTTCCAAAAGATCATATATTAATAAAAAAAACCTATTTAAGTTAGATATATACAAGAATTGAAATATTAACGAAAGAAACATTAACCTTTAACTACCTAAAAATTAATAGCCATAAATACAATAAAATTCACAATTTGTGGAGAAGGCCAGCCTCCTCCACATAGGAGAGGGTGTTCCCTCCCACACAACAAGCCTCCTCCCCGAGCACCTGGAAGAGACTGTAAGAACCGTCACCCTTCCGGTACTCGGAGAGGTGCCTACGACGAAGGTCCCCAAGGCTGGGACACTCGACAATAAGATGCCGTACTATCAAAGGGACCAGACAATCATCACAGGGAGTGTGAGCCCTCTCCATTAAAAAGCCATGAGTCAATAATGTGTGGCCAATGCGGAGACGGACAAGAGCCGTCTCCCACCGGCGGGACAGGCCACTGTAGCTCCACAATCCAAGGCGCTGGCGGATGTCACGGAGCTTGTTAGCCCCGATGGCGTCCCATCTGTCCTGCCAGCAGGAACGAACGGTAGCATCTATGTAGGGTCGAAGGTCCACTGCAGGAACAGGATGATGCCTGGCAGGTGGCCGGGAATTGGAGACCACAGCCTTAGCCAGGGCGTCAGCCCGCTCATTCCCATCAACACCCACATGGGCCGGGACCCAACAAAAAGTGACTTTGCGGCCACGACGACCCAGGAGGACAAGCCACTCAAGAATGGCCAACACCAGGGGATGGGTAGAGTTAAAATTGCACAAGGCCTGCAAGGCACTACAGGAATCGCTAAAAATAGTAAACGAAGGCTGAGGGAGAGTAAAAATCACTTGGAGGGCATATAAAATGGCCGAGAGCTCAGCAGTAAAAATGGACATGACAGAAGGGAGCCTGCCTCCACGGCAAAAGTCAGGAAAGACAACTCCAAAGCCAACTCCAGCATCAGACTTTGACCCATCAGTGTACACAGGGAGGGATTCCCTGTGAGTGAAGGCATGTTCTAAAAAGAGGGAACGAGCCACTGGAGGAGGAAGAAATTCCTTCTTGTCTGTAAAGCAGGTGCAGGGGAAAACTTCTGGAAGAAGCCATGGAGCCACCCTGGGGACCCTCACAGGACAAATCTGAAAGTCATCTATGCCCATCTCCTCCATAGCCTTCCTGACCCGGAAGCCAAAGGGCCATGGTGCATGAGAATGTAAAAGGTAGTACTGAGACATGATATCAGATGACACCGCCAAGCAAGGTAGGGTGTCAGGAAGTCGATGTAATCGATGCCAACAACGAACCATCAAGGACTGGCGACGGAGATCAAGAGGTGGCTCATTAGCGTCCACCAGGAGACTGGGGATTGGGGACGACCTGAAGGCTCCGGTCGCCAGACGTACTCCAGCATGATGAACAGGGTCTAAAACTCTGAGACGGGCATCGGTGGCAGAAGAGTACACCTCACACCCATAGTCGAGTTTTGACCTAATAACAACATGGTATAGGCGGAGGAGGGTGGCCCGATCAGCCCCCCAGGATGTATGGCTCAGGACCCTCAACAGGTTAAGAGCCTTGAGGCAAGAGACCTTAAGTGTACGTAAGTGGGGAACCCAAGTCAAACGTTTGTCAAAAAGGAGACCCAAAAAGCGAGTCTCCTCGACACATCGTATCCGATGACCATACATGAATAAGTCCGGATCCGGGTGGATGCCTCGGATGCGGCAGAAGTGCATAGCAACTGTCTTGGAAGGAGAAAATCGAAACCCATGAGAATCAGTCCAACGTGACACCCTGTCAAGGGCAAGCTGCATGCGCCGCTCCGCCACTGACATACGGTAAGCAGCAAACCAGACTGCTAGGTCGTCAACGTACATCGAGTTAGCTATACCGTCTGGAAGGGATGAGGCAATGGCATTAATTGCTACTGCAAACAATGTGACACTGAGGACGCTTCCCTGGGGGACGCCCTCCTCCTGTGCAACAGATGCTGAGTGGGTTGTACCAACTCTCACAGAAAAACTGCGACCACTGGGAAACTCCTTAAGAAAGCGTGGAAGGCGACCCCGCAGGCCATATAAATGGAGTTGCTGCAGGATGCCATATTGCCATGTAGTGTCATAGGCTTTCTCTAAATCAAAGAATACACAGACAAGGTGTTGATGTCGTGCAAAAGCCTCACATGCAGCAGCTTCCAACCTGACCAGAGCATCTGTAGTGGAACGGTATTTACGAAAGCCAGACTGGGACGGAGACAGAAAATCACCCCGTTCCAAGAAGTATACCAGTCTGACATTCACCATCTTTTCAAATAGTTTACAGAGACAGGAGGTCAAGGCAATTGGTCGATAATTGAGGGCAACACCAGAGTCCTTGCCCGGCTTGAGAAAAGGAAGGATTGTAGCAACCCTCCACCCAGAAGGGAAGACACCCTCCAGCCAGATTCTGTTATATACAGCTAAAAGAAATGAGATCGCTTGCTCACCCAAGTGTCGTAACATTGCATATGGGATGTTGTCTGGCCCAGGAGAAGTGTCGCCGCAGAGAGAGAGAGCAGAATGCAGGTCTCTCAGGGTGAATATATGGTTATAACTTTCATTCTCGTTCCCTGTGAAATCCAGGACTGTACGCTCCTTGGCTCTTAACTCATGCCTGACAGCCAGAGGTCGAGAGTCACGGCTGGAGACCTTTGCAAAAGCCTCTGCCATGGTATTGGCCACTGTCAAACCATCCATGATCTTAATTCCATTGACCTTAAGTACAGGTGGAGAACTAGGAGAAAACTTCCCCGCCATCTTACGGACTCTCCTGAACACTTGGGTGAGTGGAGTTTTAGTATTAATTGAAGACACATAGGCCTTCCAAGATGCACGTCGGGCCTTTTTTAAAACTCGTCTAGCCCGAGCCCTTGCCCGTCGGAAGTCCTCTAAAAGAGTTGGGTCCCCACGATTGCGACGAAGGCGAGAGAAAGCAGCGCACTTCTCCCGCACTGCAGTGGTGCAGACTGGTGACCACCAAGGGACAGGACGTTTGGGAAAGTAGCCAGAAGTTCTAGGGATAGAGTTGAGAGCAGCAGAGTGGAGCATATCAGTGAAATATGTTACAGCCTCGTCAGAGCTACCAAAATCGGCTACAGAAGAGACCGAAGAAGTTAGCTCTCTAAAAAACTGCCAGTCAGCCTTCTCTAATTTCCACCTAGGAAGACGAGACTGTGGTTCGTACCTGTTACCTTCTAAAAGTATAGGGAAATGGTCACTGCCATATAAGTCAGGCAACACTCTCCAAGTAAAATCCAACAGAGCACTGGTTGAGCAAAGGGAAATGTCAATGGCGGTAAAAGTCCCAGTAGGGCTATTAAAATGTGTCACATCTCCCGTATTTAAAACCCCTAATCCCTCATCCTCAATAAAAGAAGCCAATAAAACACCCCTGGGGTTGACCGAACTGTCACCCCACAGAGGATGACGACCATTAAAATCACCCAATAAAATAAAGGGAGATGGAAGGTCCCGTACAAGATGGTTGAGATCACCCCTCTCAACTGTAACACTGGGAGGAAGGTATAGACTGCATACAGTGTACGGGCGGTCCATAAAAACCTTATCTGCAACAGCCTGGAGCGGAGTGTCAAGCTCCAGGCTCGTGCATGGAATATCTCGGCGAACTAGGATGGCAGAGCCACCATGATGACCCTGCCCTTCAAATGAATTGGAATAAAATGCAGAGTATGCTGGAAGACTAGCAGGAATGTAGTCCCCAAGCATTGTCTCTTGGAGAGAAACACATGCAGGAGAGAAGCTAGAGAGAAGAACGCGCAGTTCCTCCCAAGAAGCACGCAAGCCAGGGCAATTCCACTGAAGGACCTTGAACGGTGTTACTTTAGTACTGATTTTTGGGAAGCCTCACGGAGGTACTTCCCACTACCACCTCGACCTGAGCGTTTATTCAAACAATAAGATTTGTCTAATCCTGGGCCACTAGAAGAAGAGCGAACCCGAGGAGTAGTACTTGGGGCAGTAATTGGGACCCGTAGACGAGTCCCTGAAGCATCTGATATGTTAGAAGAAGATGAAGGTATATAAGATGGGATATTCTTTGAAACAATTACATTGGTTCTGTCCTGTACAGCAGTGGTATCACTGACACAGGCAGATACATCAACATCCATAATACAGGTGGTAGAATCACTCCGCTGCTCAAGCTGAAGAGAAAGTGAATCTTTTGAAGTCACAACATCCGTTGCATCCACATTAACTTCACGCCCCTCTGATGATCCCGAAGGAAGCTTGCGAGGAGGAACTTCTGTTGAATCAAGAGATTCATCAGAGCCACGAGAACGCTTCTGGTGAAATTGAGAGGAAACTATGGATGAGTCCACAGAGATGGTTGCCTCACAAGGTGGAACATCTATAGAGTCAAGTGCCTCAGAGGAACCACGAAGGCGTCTCTGTGGCAGTTTAGGTGACTTAAGTTTCCTTTTGGGAGAGCGTGTGGCAGCGTGAACCTCTACCACATGGACACCTTTAGCTAAAGTCTAAGAACTGTCATCAGTTGAAGGGTCACCAGAATGAGTGTCTGATAAAGTTTCCAAGACAGAGAAACTATTATGTAGAGTAACCTTAGAAACGTTCTCACTAGAGCAAGAAGCAGCTGCCTCTTGAGAGGGTTGAGAGGGTGCTGCAACCAATTTAGGGCGAAGGGAGGAGGCGTATGTCTTCACACCACCATCCTTCTGTCGCCTGAAGTTGAGTTGCCGTCTGGCACTACCTATGCTAATGAATTGAGTATTAGCCAAGTGGAGGATATCCTGCTCAAGTAGGTACATCTTACATTGGCGAGAACGCAAGGGGTGAGAATCTCTGCAGTAAAAGCAGTAACTCTCTGACCGACACTCAGAAGTAAGATGTGAGTCAAGAGCAGAACAATTACCACACCGGGAACGGTTGTTGCAGTTCCTTTTCCCATGACCAAACTCATAACAACAGAAACACTGTAGGGGACGCTCAACAAAAGGCTTCACCTCAAATGAGGTGGGGTTAATGTTAATGCGATCTGGGATATGCGAGCCATAGAAAGTGAGGATGATCATATTTTTACTGCCTTTCATCTTCGTTACTCGTTGGACACTGTCTGGGCACATAGCGAGAATGTCCTCTTCAGAGAATTCATACAGGTCCTCATTATATATACGCCCCTTGCTATAATTAAATGTTCGATGTGGTTTAATAGATTCAAACATGCTATCAGAAGGACAGGGGAGATTGAGGAGCATCATGGCCTGTGTAAGATCTTTGGCTCTGATTAAAACTCCCTTACCATATTTCTTTATGTGGCCCATTGGTAATAATCCAATTTCTTTCTCAAGATACCGGGAAGCATGGATAATGTTACCACGTCCCTCCCTGTAGTAAGCCACAAACCAAAAGGGTGTAGGAACCCGACGTTCCTTTGGGACATGCTCTGCAGAATCATCAAATATATTAGGGCAGTAATCATTGTCACTGTCAACTACATTGATGGACCGTATCATCTGAACTTTACAATGAGTATCCCCCACCGTCAGAGAATCTTTTGACTCAAATGCTGCTTTGGCAGCAGCATTTGTTGAAAGTAATATAGCACCGATTAGACCTACAATCACTGTCATATGTGATTCGGATTCGGAGGACTACTCCAAAGCACTTAAAAATGGAGTGGATAGCGCCATAGGTAAAGGATGCGAGTACATTCGTTAACATTAACGTGTCCAAATCGTTAACAGGGTTCTTCGACACAAGACCCGACCTGCTAGGTCTACTCTTATTTGCAGCTTTCTGCATCTTACCACGACCAGAGAGTGACGTCTCGAGGGCCTGGTCGACCACCGCTCGAAGAAGAGATTGGGGCTTTTCTGTATCCATATATCATTGGTTTAGTGTTGTTGGCCCCAGGAGCCAAGAGCTACTACCTACCGGGCAGATGAGGGAACCGAGCGCTGGTCGCCGTGGGCGGGGTACCTCTTCCCCCACGGGGCCACTCGTTTAAAAAAGCAGCCCCAATGGCTCGAAAGTTTGCCCACGACGGTGCTGAGACCCCCTTCCCCAACATCTCCCGGCCTAGACACCCAACCATCCAACATAGGACGGCACCTAGAGGGCAGTCCCTCCGGAGGGCAGCACTGTTGGCCCGTATTGGCAGCCTAATGCATGGGAACCATTTAGTCTAGTCTCTCACTGGCGACCTTACTAGCATGGGAAGCCCTCTCTCCCCGAAATCGGGGCAGAGCAGGGGCCGGAGCTCCCTCTAGTCTAGCTCGCCAGGTCTCAGAGACACGCAAGCCCACCCACCACGTCAAGGCGGTTCCCGTTGGGGGGGTGCAAGGAAATATAAGGCAAAAAGTATAACAATGGTGTTATGATCGTAGTTTCTTACAAGCAGTGGTTAAGAAGAGTGTTTGTAAATTTGCCATTCAATATTTCCTTCAGCTGGTATTTCCCTGCCTGACATACGATGCATTCAATCTTGTTTGAGTATCACATGCGCGGAAGTATGGTCTGTCTGTCTTAACCTTGGTCAGTCTGTGTGGACCCATGGTGGAATGTGGAACACGCGGTTTCTGTTGAAACAATATCGAACCGCTTCCGGTGTAGCAGTAGTAAGTGGAACCCCACTGGAACCCATCAACTGCGCATGCGTGGGGGCCCAACATGTCATAACGCGCCACAGTACACAAAACACATGACCTTCGTTATGATAAGACATCTCTCCCTATGTATTTTCTTAATGTAAAAAATGGTCCGGCAGTAATATATTTTCCAATTTCGCATTTCGTTAACTATGTCAATATTTATGTATGAAATAGCAAACTCGATATGTTTGCAAGCGATTGGCACCGAAAACAGCGCATGGAATATCCCGAGTAAGAAATAAATGTCATAAATAAGTAGTCGCTGTACGAGGAGGGCATGATGAGCGCTGCTCTGTACCACACCGTGTTCGCGAGAATGTACAGTGACAATCTAACTCATTATTTTCCCTCGCCTAATACACGTTTCACTACAATAAGCATTCAATTATCATTCGTACTTGTAACATACCAAGTTCTTACTTAATATGTCTCCCTCCACCACATCATCGCTGTATATGACTTAATATATGTTACCAGTATTCTAGACAAGCTTACATATCTTAACCCTCTCATATTCTAATAGAAGATATCAATACAAACTTTGTTGTATATACAGTGCATATATTAAATTACGGTATAATTTACAAAATTACATGGCTATGAAAAATACTTTTAACACATTTTTTTCATCTCCCATTTTACCCAGCTATGCTACTACATAATTATATTTTGCTTGTCATTTTCCTATTCATATGTCTACAAGATTTTTCTTCCTTCTTCTCTTTGTCAATGATTTTGTTTAGATGTTTCATTCTCATTACACAGATATTTTACAAAACTCTACATATTTGGGTAAATCAATTCATATACGTTCTATTGTAGAAGCAAGTGAGCTAAAGCAGTGTTTCCCTTGGTGAAGGGAAACACTGCTTTAAACATTTATCTCATTTTAACCAACTGAGAAAAAAAAATGTATCTGAAGGGAGATAGTGCATAGCTTATCTCTATTAATCATTTAAGTTCATGATTTGCTTATGCAAACAGTGTCACAATTGCTGGCCTTATTTTCTAAATATGGAAATGTTCCTACAATTTTTTCTTTTCTTTTCAGTATATAGCCACCTATGAAGCAAAGAGCTTCCTCTTCTATCACTGCCTCTGACTAAGATATCTTTACCTTCCAAATCGAAATCTAAGTCCTCCACAGCTAGAACACTTTCATCATAGTGTGTATGCTGTTTGTGCAGAAATATGGCCTCAGTATGACTGGTTATGCAATCATAATATTCTTCCCTCCACAGTGAAAAATGCAAAAGTGTGAAGTGGGGTCACCTCACCCTTATACCAACTGTGTTGGGCAATTTTGGCTCATGATGACATTACATAATATTATACTCATCCCATTAATGCTGGTGTTCCTCAAGGAGCGGTCTTGGCTCCAACTTTGTTCCTCATTCATATTAATGATCTTTTGTCAGTTACTCAGAATTCAATTCACTCCTATGCTGATGATTCAACTATTCACAGTTCCTTCTCATTTAATGATAGTTTTACTCAACACAATATCTTAGAATACAAACTTGCCACTTCAATTTCATTAAATGAAGACTTAACGAAGATCTTTGAATGGGGACAAAACAACCTAGTTTCTTTCAATGCAAATAAAACTAAATATATCCCGTTCTCAAATAGATCAGATAATCAAGATTCTCACATTATTTTCAATAATACAAATATCCCCAAGTCCCACAGCATTAATCTCCTTGGTGTAACTTTAAATGAAAACCTCAGTTGGACTCCCTATGTAAAATCCATTGCCAAAACTGCATCTAGGAAGATGGGACTTTTATACAGAGCTTGTAATAATTTGACTGACGAGCAGTTAGCAGTAATATATAAGAGTCATGTGCGTTCCCAGATGGAATATTGTTCACCTCTGTGGGCTGGTTGTGGATTGGTGGTGTTAAGACAATTTTATAAAATTCAAAACAGAGCTATCAGACTGATCAATAATCCTATGATCACTAATGAATTCCCTCCCTTATCAGTACGTAGAAATGTTGCTTCCCTTGCACTATTTTATAGATACTTTTATAAGAAATGTTCGGATGAACTTGCCCTGATTATACCACCCCTTTGCGTCTTCCCACGGAGGACTAGGGCAGCTGAGAATGCGTATGAGTTCACACTGACTCCTCCACGTTGCAGGACAACTGCTTACAAAAATTCATTTACACCCCGTACTACTTCCCTGTGGAATTCTCTACCAAGGGAATGTTTTCTAGCAAGTTATAACCCCCAGCAATTTAAATCCAGTTGTTTTAAATATTTTATGAGTGGAGGATGCCAATAGGCAAATGGAACCATTTATTTATTTGTTTTTTCTTTTCCTCCACTCACTATATGTAATAAAAAAAAAAAAAAAAAGTATACAGTATTAAGATTAGCATCAGCAGGTCCTAATGGGTCTTATATCACTCTAGCAGTGTATGAAATCTATGAGTGATAGGGGATATATCTGAGCTGTATGAAGTTAAACGCTGGGCAATAAATTAGTTTCAAACAGAAAACTCTTAAGTAGTGTGACAGAGAATGTAGGGAATTCGCAGAGTTCAGACAGAGAAGGGCCGAGACCCTATGATAGGATTATAAAATTATATTAGTGACAAAATATCACATACAGTATAAATATAATAAGGTAGGGTCTTTCAAAACATCAAGTACAGTATAAAGAACTTTATTTCCAATAATAAATTGTTAATATTGTACATGACTCAAAAGACATACTTTTATAACAGCTGGTACAGTATATAATTGTGGGTTAAATAAATCAAACTATTTTAGAAGTAAGGATGAGTGTGGTAGCTATAGGGGAATAAGCCTTCTTAGTGTACCGGGGAAGGTGTATGGGAAGGTTCTTACTGAGAGAAGTAACAGGGAATAAAGTTAGTGAGGAGCAGGGAGGGTTCAGAAAGGGTAGAGGATGTGTGGACCAGATCTTTGCAATAAAATCAGCAGTGGAGAAATATATTGGGAAGGGTAGGAAGTTGTATGCTGCCTTCATGAATTTGGAGAAGGCATACGATAGGGTTGAAAGGAGAGCTATGACAGATGTATTAAGGATTTACGGAGTTGGTGGGCACTTGCTGGAGGGGATCGAGGCCTTCTACAGAGAGGCAAAGCTTGTGTTTGGGTCGAGGGTGATTTAAGTGAGAACTTTGATATCAGTGTAGGATTGAGGCAGGGGTGTGTCATGTCACCATGGCTGTTCAATATCTTTATGTATGGTTGTATGAGTGAAATGAAGGCAAAGGTGGAGGGCCTGGGTGCAAAACTGAGGTTGAATGGAGTAGATTAGTCCTTGGTTGCAAGCTTATTTGCGGATGACACTGTACTGCTGGCCGAGAGTGAAAGGGATTACAGAGGGTGGTAGATGAGTTTCAGTCCGTGTTTAAGCGAAGAAAACTGAAGGTAAATGCGGGTAAAAGTAAGGTGATGGTATTTGAGAGGACTAAAACAGAAGTAATTGACTTTGCTACACCCTACAGAGTGGCTGTGCCAACTGGGACGGAATATGAGATACCTTTAGAGGGTGAGAGGATGGAGGAGGTGAGGGAATTCAAGTATCTGGGAACAGTTTTGTGTAAACATGGAAGTATGGAAGGAGAAATCAGGGAGAGAGCAGTGAGGGGCAGGGAGGTCATAGGATCACTGGGGAGGATAATGAAGGGTAGGAGTGTGAGTATGGAAGTGAAAAAGGGACTGAGAAATAGTATAATCCTGCCAACACTGACATATGCGTCGAAGACTTGGACATGGAGTAGGGCTCATCAGTTTAGAATAGGTGCAGTGGAAATGAGGTATCTGAGAGGAGCATGTGGACTTACTAGGTGGGATGGAGAAAGTAATGGGAGTGTGTATGAGAGATATGGTATAAGTGAGACGGCAATTGGTATTGAATGTGGAGTGGTTGAGAGAGTGAAGCGTAATACACTGAGATGGCTTGGACATGTAGAGAGAATGCAAAGTGTTGAGTTTGTAAAGAAGGTGTATGGAAGTGTTGTGGGACCTGGTGTGAGAGGCAGACCTCCAGTTAGATGGCAGAACATTGTGGAAGAGTATGTGAGAGAGGGAAGTGTAAGGGGGGGAGGGGGGATGGAGTAAGTGAGGAGGGAGTGTTGGAACAGGGCAGAAGAGTCTCCTTCTGCCGTGGCCACCCCTTTGGTGGGAGTTCCCGGAGGGAACGAGGCGTCGGAGCTACAGATAGATGGAGAGATTTTAGAAAATATGGACAATATTAATCAGCATTATAATAGACCTGCTTACTCTAACCTAAAACAAGGAATATTATGACTTTTTAAACGCAATATAGGCTATATCTAACTGTACTCATATTCTTTTTGCATAAAAATGCATCAGCAAATAAATATATGCATTTTTTAAGGTTAAAATATCACGTGACCCCTGATTGCTCTGTGATTGGTCGTGACGTAGATACCTACGACGAGGATGTAAACAAACCTTTGTATCCGCGCCAGTAGTCACGTTCGCGATACATGATACACCTATGGGTGGTGGAATATACCATTAGGGCTGAAAGCAGTTCAAACCAGTTTCATCAGACACAACATCCTTTGAAAAGTGCCGGGTGGCAGCGTGAGGGAAACTACCATGCTGAGCTACTGATTGCTAGATTCACTCTGTAATTATTTGTATGTTAATTTCTATGCTATAATCAACTCCATATTGTCATCTTGTATGTAGAAAAAGGGACAATATATATTTACTCACATTATTCTTATATAAACTTGTATCTAACTTGTCTATATATCATATGTAAGCTTAGCATTGTAAATACCATCATTGTAATCTATCATGTTGGGAAGGGTGTGGCACTGTGTGGTACGAGCAGGCATCGTAAGAGAAGAGAGGCGCATTCAAGCCCTGCCTAGGCGAGAAGAGGTTCACCTTCCTACATATATCTTAGAGAGACACAAGTTGTCTAGTATAACCTGTACCTGATATACTTCAGTAAATTGAGATAAGTCCACGAGTTTACTCTAAACCTTGATTAACTATCTTAATTCCCCAGGAAGACTAGAGTGGTAATTCAGACAACGGTGGTAAGTTGACTGAAGCCAGAGGTCTATCATCGGGTGGTAAGTGAAACCAGCCCAAGAGGATAAGTGAGAGTTTCCAGCAGGTGTTTCCCAGTAGCTGAGTCTGAGTTGGACGACCCCACGATTACACCTTTCGCCCTGCATCGTTTAGTGCATCACCTAGCCCCTCGTATTTTATTTGGTATTATTTATCATATCCCAGGAAAGGAAACCATATTATGTTTGTTTTGTGCCAAGGTGTACAAACACAACAATTACAGCGCCAGAAAAGAAGTTTCTAAATGTGCCCAAAGACAAGAAGAAACGAAAACAGTTGTGGCTGTTTACTCGACGAGACTTCCCTATGAATCAACATGAATGTTACTGCTGTGAAGATCATTTTGATGTAAGTAACTAAGTATTAAAAGTATTGATTTTATGCATGGGTTATAATTATTAACCTGCGAATGATATGGAATTAGGGTTTACAGGTTGTGGAAGTGGTAGCTAGGTGCGATGAGATTGAGAGTTGGGGCTAGGCTTTATATGTGACTGAGTTGTGATGTTACTTTGGTGTAGTTAGTTAACTCAATGAAATATGAGCATCATAGTATATATATATATATATATATATATATATATATATATATATATATATATATATATATATATATTGAGATCATTGCATGAAAAAGGTAACCAAACAAAATATTTTTTTTACTATTGTAAGGTAGGATGCATTTCTAAATCAGAGAAACCCAAACAGACATAACTTAACCTAACTTAGAGTAGGATACATTTTAAAGTCTCAAACTAAAGAGGTGTTACATTATTGGGAAGCCTAAACGCTTGAGTGTCTGCGCTGCGGCTTAATAATAATGACTTCTAGTGCTTTTACTCCTGCAGAATAACCTAGAATATTTTCCTGTTCTTTTCAGTTAGAACATGATGTTGCCAACTACTTGTACATGAGGATGATGGGTGTGAAAGCATTCCTCAAGGAAGGTGTTGTCTCACACAAGTTCGAATGTCAGGGAAGGCTACAGCCATTGACTGAGAAGCAAATGGTTATGGCAAGAAAAAGAAAAATTCAAGAAATACTGCAAGAGAAAGAAAACATTCCTGGTGAGTTTGTTCATTGGAAGAATATCTTATTCTACCACTAGGTACTATAGTACCTAATATATTATACACCTGTATTAACATGATACGGTATGTGTACTACAGTATAGTATCAAGATTTGGAAGTAAATACAGTACTGTACAGTATTGCAATCCATATTCCTAGAATTTAATCTATCAAAGTAAACTTATATGAATCACTCTTGTGAATCAAGTACAGTAGTGGTATGAGGCTGTAATATAAATGTAATGGTACAGTAAGACTTTTTTCTCCTTTCCAGAAAACTCATCTACATCGAGTTCAAATGAAACTCACAGAGAATAAACAGAAGGAGTCAGTTTGTTTGAGCCTCCAGTGGAACACAAGGGTTTACAGGTAATGTTTGATTAATTATTTTTGGATCTGCAACTGGTATTCATGTCACTAAAGAAAAATTATTCTTATAATGTAATCATATTACATGTCAGACTGTTGGTAATTATGCATACATAATGTATGGTATATTCTGTACAGTGTACAGGAAAGTTAAGTTCCAGTTGGTATAGTGGTAGGCCAATACCCAAATACATTTTTATATAATGACTTACTTCTATATTGAAGGGTATATAAGTAGCACAATGTCAATACATATGAAATAACTGATTCAATTAACTATTTTATTTTAATAAAATACTATACAGTATAAGCTTTCTTTATTATGCAGTAGATTAATTCTAGTATACTTGTGTTTATTGGCTCAAATAAACTGGAATAGGCATCCAAAATTTAATTCAAAAATTCATAAAATTATGAGTTGACAGTATACCCAGTAATATTGCATACCATGATATCTCTCTCTCTCTCTCTCTCTCTCTCTCTCTCTCTCTGTCTCTCTCTCTCTCTCTCTCTCTCTCTCTCTCACTGTGGGACAGTGTATAGTCAGTCACTAACACTGTTCACATGTAAATTCACCCTGTTTCATTTTGATATTTTATTTCAGGTATTGATGCCAAGGAGATCGGTAGCCACACAGACCAACTTTGTATCACTCCGGGTTGATGTGGGCTGCAATACAGAAATACTTGAGGCAGAGGTAACACACAAAAATAATCCTCCATTCTCTCCTGATGTTTTGCTTTCAAGTGATGAAGAGGAAGACTGTGATGAGAGCAGGGATTATGTGCCCTCTACGAGTGAAGAAAGCGAAGAAGATTCTAAAAACCTACCGCTCATTGTCACTCGAGAACTCATCAGGAATAATCCAATGCGTTACATTGGATTTGACAGTGACAACTTAGAAATGGTAAATTTGTTAAGTAACAAAATTTCATATAGACAAAGGGACCAGATGATGACTAAGGTTGATGTAGTTTTCTTGGTATTGATGAGGATCCACACAGGCATCATAAGTGCCATCAATGCGGATTTGTTTGGCATTTCTGTAAGTATGGTAAGTAGGATGCTATCATGTCACATACCAGTAATAGCTAGTTGTCTGCAAGGTCTCATTCGCTGGCTTACTTGAGATGTTATTAGAAGGAGACTCCCGCATGCCTTCAAAGCGTACTACCACAGTGTAGAAACCATTATTGACTGTTTTGAGATTCAAATTGAAAAACCTTCAGTAGCTATGACACAAAGTATGTCCTGGTCATCCTATAAAAATTGCAATACTGTAAAGTATTTTATATCTGCAACTCCAATTGGACTCATAAATTTTGTGTCTACTGGAAGACCTGGTAGATGCAGTGATATGGAACTCTTGAGACAGTCAGACTACTTGGAGTGTTTTAGGGAAGGGATAACTGTACTGGCAGACAGAGGATTCAAAGAGATTGAAACAGATTTGGTTGCAAGGGGCTGCAAATTAGTACGCCCTGTGAGTGTTAAAAAAAATTAGCAGTTACCATCAAAAGATGTTTTTGATATGAAAGCTGTGGCTGCTCTAAGAATACACATTGAGAGGGTTATTCGAAGGGTCAGGCTCTTCAAGTTTCTCTGCATGCACTCTTGTGTTCCGCTGTCAATGGTGGATTTTCTGGATGATGTCGTCAAAATTGCATGTGGGAGGATAAATAGTCAGGAAAGAATCATAAAAGTGTAGGATAAGTTTAAAGTTAAAGATTTGCAGTACTGTATAGTAAAATGAAGTATTTACAAAGTGCAATAGGTTTATTTATATGTTGACCATATTTCATATACTGTAATACATTATTACTGGAATAATTATTTGTAGAGGTAATAAATGTAAAGTTTCTAATTTTTTTAATTACATATCCTGATGATACACTATCAAGGAACATTTATGGAAAACTATATTCTAACTTGATGTTGCAACATTCAAACAACATAGTGTATCAAGGAACATTTTGGGAAAAAAAAACTATTCTAACTTAATGTTGCAACATTCAAACTAACTACAGTAACTAAGACAGAAATCCATAAGACCTACTAAGTTCTACAAATACAGTCTTTTCCCAGAATGATACACACTTCTGTAGGAGATCTGTGCAGTATTCATGGTCATATTTTACTCTTGATATTACTACATGTTTGTTGTGTTTGAAGTTAGGGTCCGCAACACAGAAAAGAGCTGTATTTTTCCTAGCCATGTGCATGAGCATCTGTACCTGTGCTACATGTTTTGCTGCAGGAGTTCCATCTTTCTTAATGTATCTTCTAAAACTCTTTTCACTTGTTGGGCACTTAACCTCGACTATAGCCATTCCATCTGATGTTATGCCATGTGGAGATGCACCCAGGACAGGTAAATCTCTATCAAAAATTACACCAGACTGCTTTATACACCCAATCTGTTTCTCCAATTCTAAAAGCACTTTTGGTTCCAGTTCCTTACCCCTCTGCATAGCTGCCGTGTCTTTTAGCTTTGTAGCACCAAAGATAGACATTACTAGTTGACTGTTGGATTGCACAGAAGCAGTAGCCTCACTGTATGCTGTCACGATATATATATATATGTATGTGTATTTGTTTGTGTATTACTTGTGTATGTCTATATAGGTGTATTTATGTATGTTTATAACTTCTGTATGTGTGTGTTTTGTGTGTGAGGGAGAGAGAGAGAAGCCAGCCACACCTTAGTTAACTTCTCATTAACTCACCCTCCTCTCGTTAACTACCCCTCTCCACCATACCCTCCTTCATTCCTCCATTCTTCAATCTTTCCTAGTCACGTAGGCTCCTATTCAGAGGTGTTGAGGAGGGGTAGCTTAGTAGTTGGGATCAGTGACTTCGTGGCAGGGCAACCGGGCACACACTCGACCTCCTCTCCTCTCCAGTGACTGGAAACACTAGAACTGTACCTGTGACCCGAGGCTGAGTATTTGTTTTTCTATTGTGTGTATTGTTCACGGGTGGTATTTGCCATGTTTCCTCCAGTTAGGTTAATATTATATCGATGTCTGTGTCTTGGGATTACTCATCAAGTTACTATTTGTATTTTGGGCTCACTATCAATTTGTTCTTGGGTATTATTATTACTGGCTTATTTATTTCTTGTGTATACTATATTTGTGAATTAAAGTAATTTGTAAGATTACCTGCCCCTTTGCTATATTCTCCTTACCCCGAACCTTGGTATAAAACTAATTTATCATCAAAAGCTATACGATCCTCAGAATTCTTGTTAAGTGTCAGCTTGCCACCTCTAGGGGCAGCTTTGCAACTGTGGTTTGTGACATAAAAATGGTG
Organism: Petrolisthes cinctipes; assembly: GCA_033782935.1. Classification (NCBI taxonomy): domain Eukaryota; kingdom Metazoa; phylum Arthropoda; class Malacostraca; order Decapoda; family Porcellanidae; genus Petrolisthes; species Petrolisthes cinctipes. The sequence goes on along the minus strand of JAWQEG010000740.1, from coordinate 3,039,441 downwards.
CCGTGACCAGGATTATAGTTAACGTGTAATTACTTGTTGCTTGTTAACTTGTCAACTATTTACATCCCCTTAGTGTTAACCACCTTATTTTCCAGCCAGTGGTTTTTTTTTTTTGTGATCTATTTTTCGTGTTTAGCTATTTATGTGTTAGGAATTTTCTCGTGTCTAGCTATTTGTGTGTTAGGGATATTTATTGGCATCTAGTGTTTAATTGTGTGTGAAATTTTGTGCTCGGCCTCTCTACTTATACATTATTTTTCGTGTGCTTTTGGAAGGAGTGTCTATAGGACTATACACGTGACAGTAGTGTTAGTCTTATCTCGTAGCGTTGTTTCTATCCGGATCTTTTGCTTTTATGCCGTACGAACGACCACGTCGTTTTATCCGGATCTTTTTTGTATACGCCGTACGAACTACGCTATCTACTCAATAGCTTCGATTCGGTTCGGATCTAATTGTCATGCCTTACGAACGATGTTATTGACTTCCTGATTCAGTGCCCCTCATTTTTCAAGCATCATGCGTTTCGTTTAGAGCTATCTTTTTCTAGTGAGTTTCTCGAGGTTAAGGCTCATTCAAGTATCTTGTCAAGTATCATACCATGTATCCTTGTCACAATCTCTGATCACAAACTCACTAATAGTTCTGCGAACGTATCCGTAGGCAACAGCCGTTGCTGATCACTGCCAAACTTTTTTTCCCTTTGATACACTCTCCAGTATTCAATAGGTCTCTTTTTGATCTGGAAGCTTTTGTCAAGAGCCCTACAATAGAGGTTCTGTCTGACCTACGTAAACAGGATTGGTTAGACATTGCAAACTCTTACAAGGTACCATGCAGTGCCAGGGCTAAAAAAGAAGTGATAAAGAACGTAGTAGTCGAAGGATTAGTAACCCTAGAAGTTCTTCCCGCAGACGCTATAGATGTTTTGACGCCTGGCACCTCCTCTGGGGATAAAACCCCTAAGAGTTCGCTTCTTTCCCATTTCAACTTGCAGACGCATCCTCCTGGTGAGGAAACTCCGACTCCTCCTGAAAAGGAGAAACTCGCTCAATTAAATTATGATATACAACTTAGGCGCTTACAGATGGAAAGAGAAATAGCTCAACAGAAGTTAGAGATGGAGGATAGAAGAGCGCAACAGATGATGGAAAGAGAGCTGGACTTAAGATTCCGCGAGGTAAAATTGAAAGAAGAACAGGCGAGACAAGAACTTGAATTGAAAGGACAGGAAGTAGAACTTAAGGCCAAAGGAAAGTTCAAAGCCTCTGAAGCCACTAATTTGTTACCTTCATTTGATGAGCGAGACGTAGATGGATATTTTCGTTCCTTTGAAAGTCTTGCTAAAGTAAATGAATGGCCCGAAAGTCATTGGCTTACGATATTGTTCCCGAAACTTGCTGGTAAGGCTCAGAGTATTCAATACCCTAGAACAGTTTGAAAATTATGCATTTGTGAAGGATAGTATCATCAAGGCTTATGAGATAACTCCGGAGGCATATAGGCAAAAGTTTCGCAATATGATTAAACCTTTTTCACAAACTTTTGTAGAATTTGCCACAGAAAAATTGAGATTGCTGAAAAAATTGATGAATTCCACTCACACTAAAAGCCTCGAATCTTTGATCAATCTAATTGTCCTAGAAGAATTAAAAAATAAGATGCCAGTGAATATTCTGCGACACGTGGAGGAAAGAGTTGCCACCTGGGAAAGTGCCGCAGAGATAGCTGACTCATACTCACTCTTGGTACGCAGTCTGGGGAGGACGGAGAGTCGGGCCCGAGTTACTGGGTCTTCCTCTGACAATACTCATGGTACTGGGGGTGGTACATCTCGAGGTCCCAATAATCATTCTAATAATTCCAATAATGCCTCTTCTATGCTGTGCACATATTGTAAGAAACCAGGACACATGATATCACAGTGCAAACACCCTAATTGTAAGAATGCCAATAGAGTTCCAGTTGATAATAGAACATTCCCGTCTAAGAAATCTGTCTCTACCTGTAACAGACCTAGCTCCACTGATATTTTTCAACCTTTCATACAGAAAGGGCATGTATCCTTAGGTCTAGATAACATTTCTTCACCCATCACTATTTTGAGAGATACAGCTGCAGCACAGTCAGTCCTCTTCAAGGATGCTTTGCCTAATGTGGACTCTGCCCTAACAGGTGAGAAAGTGTTGCTCACAGATCTTTCCACTGCTACTGCTTATCCCCTTGCTAGTGTGTACTTAAAATGTCCACTGATGGTCGGAGAGGTACAAGTAGCGTTAAAGGAGACTCCGTTACCTGTCCCCGGAGTACAAATGCTCCTTGGTAACGATCTAGCAGGTGAACTAGTTGTTCCTACCCTTAAAGTGTCTGATACTCCTTTACCCGCTACTTCGGATGATGAACCTCTTTATCCTTCCTGTGCTGTTACTCGCTCTCAAAGTAAACTCAAGACTCCATCTTCCACCAAAGCTCTTGAAACTTCCTTGGAGTGTCTAAATAGCAAAAACATCACTAAGGAAGAACTAATACAAGCTCAACAAAATGACACTTCCTTGTCTAAGATTAGAAACTCTGTGGTGGAAACTAAGGATCTAACAACTCTTCCGTGTTTCTATTACCAAGATGTTCTATTGAGCTCAAGCTTACAGACCTCCCCACCTTGACTCTTGGGCTGAGTACCATCAGATTGTAGTTCCTCAGTCTGTGCGATCCTCTTTGATTGGTTTAGCACACGAGGGTTTGTCTGGTCACTTAGGAATCAACAAGACCTATAAGAAATTACTTGTTAACTTCTATTGGCCAGGTATGAAACAAGAGGTCAAAACCTACATTAAATATTGTCACACTTGTCGGGTGGCAGGAAAGCCAAATGAAGTGATTCCTCCTGCCCCTCTGAATCCTATACCTGTAACCTCCGAACCTTTTGAGAAAGTGGTACTGGACGTAGTAGGGCCTCTTCCTAAAACCCGTAAAGGTAACCAGTATTTATTAACAGTAATGGATGTTACCACGAGATATCCTGAAGTTTTTCCTCTCAAGACTGTTACTTCTAAAGCCTTACTCAAACCTTTGTTGCATTTCTTTACCACGTCTGGTGTCCCTAAGGAAATTCAGACCGATCAAGGAAGCAATTTCACCAGTACCATCTTTCAAGAGGTTACGAGGGAGTTAGGATCGGCTCATACGACCTCGAGTGCTTGCCACCCTCAGTCCCAGGGTTGCCTGGAACGTTTTCATCAAACTCTCAAATCAGGGTTAAAGAAATTTTGCTGTGAGCATGACCTGGATTGGGATGAACAGCTGGACTTTCTCCTGTTTGCTATAAGAGACTGCCCACAGGAATCCCTGGGGTACTCTCCTTTCGAGCTGTTGTTTGGTAGACAGATTAGGGGTCCTCTAAAAGTTGTGAAGGATAAATGGCTAGACTCGACTCATACCTCAGTTTCAGTAGAATCATACATCCAGAATCTTCGAGTAAAGCTAAGTAATGCTCGTTCTTTTGCCATCAAAAACCTTCTTGCCTCCCAACAGAGAATGTTAAAGCAACAGCATAAGCCAGTTCTTCGTGTTTTTAAACCAGGAGACAAAGTTCTGTTGTTCCTTCCCATTCCAGGCTCGCCACTTAAGGTGAAGTACATGGGACCTTATCTGGTCGAGAGAAGATTAGGTAAGGTTAACTATGTTATTTCCACTCCTGATAGGCGAAAGAACACCCAAATGGTCCATGTTAATCTCATCAAACCCTATCATTCCAGAGAAACAGAGGAAGACCTAACTGCCGCGAGTACTTTGGTGGTGGAGATAATGAATCCTGAACATAATCCTGAAAGTCTGTCTGAGCCTGAGTCACCTGGTGATTCCACTTTGGAAGATTTACCTCCTGTTACGGGAAACCCTTTAAACTCTTATTGGCTAAGTAATATTACTAATTACATGACACGGCTGTCTCCCACTCAAATTCATGACATTTTTTCCCTCTTAACTAAATTTCCTCAGGTTACATCTGATCTTCCTGGAACTTGTACATTTATGCACCATGATATTGAATTACTTCCAGGTACCAGACCTATTAAACAGAATGCTTATAAACTTAACCCAGAGAAGAAAGCCATAATGAAAAAAGAAGTAGAATACTTGTTAACAAATAATTTAGCTGAACCTAGTTTGTCACCATGGGCTTCACCCTGTATCCTTATACCTAAACCTGATGGCTCATTCAGATTTTGCACGGACTATAGAAAAGTAAATCAAGTGACAGTTCGTGATTCATTCCCTCTTCCTCGCATTGATGAGATAATTGATACTATAGGTCAGTCTAAATTTATTACTACTATTGACCTCCAGAAGGGCTATTACCAAATCCAACTTACACCCAGAGCCCGCATCATCTCGGCCTTTGTTACCCCATTCGGCTTGTTTCAGTATAAGGTTCTGAGCTTCGGCTTATGTAACGCCCCTGCAACTTTCCAGAGAATGATCACAGGGATTGTTCAAGACCTGGAGGGTACCGCTGCTTATCTGGACGATATTGTGGTCGTGGCGGACACCTGGCAGACACACCTGACCCGTTTACAACGTCTGTTCTCCGTACTTCAAGAAGCTGGGATCACCATGAACCTGGCTAAGTCGGCGTTTGGACAGGGTTCGGTGACCTACTTGGGACACATCGTAGGACATGGCGAGGTGAGACCCAAGGCAGCCAACGTGGAAGCCCTACTTGCCCTTCCCACTCCTACTACACGTAAGGAACTCCTACGGTTCCTTGGGATGGCAGGCTTCTACCGAAGGTTCTGCAGCAACTTCTCCACCGTGGCAGCACCATTGACCGATCTGACCAGCTCTACAGTCCCCTTCCGGTGGACTCCCGCCTGTGACCTGGCCTTCACCCACCTCAAGACCCTGTTGGCTTCTCAACCGGTGGTACGCAACCCTGACTTTAGTCAACCCTTCCACTTACAAATAGATGCAAGTGGAGTCGGAGTCGGGGCGGTTCTCCTCCAGCCTGACCCTTCTACAGGAGTACTTCATCCGATCGCCTACCACTCTGCAAAACTCAAGCCACACCAGAAGGGCTATTCAACTATCGAGAAGGAAGCCCTGTCCCTGGTGTCTGCCCTACAGAAATTTGACTGCTATCTCCACCTCACCCCTCGTTCTACCTTGGTGTTCTCCGACCACAACCCACTGGCCTTCATCCACTCCATGAAGACGAAGAACCAACGTATCCTCAGATGGGCTCTCCAAATCCAACCCTACAACTTGTCCGTCCAGCACATAAAGGGAGTGGATAACGTCCTCGCAGACTCCCTCTCCCGTGCTCCCGTCTAGAGCGGATCACCTCACGCGCCTCACTGCTCCTGGACCCTTCTTACCTCCGTCTTCAGCCTTACGGAGGTCTTTGGCGGTGGGGTGTGTCACGATATATATATATGTATGTGTATTTGTTTGTGTATTACTTGTGTATGTCTATATAGGTGTATTTGTGTATGTTTATAACTTCTGTATGTGTGTGTTTTGTGTGTGAGGGAGAGAGAGAGAAGCCAGCCACACCTTAGTTAACTTGTCATTAACTCGCCCTCCTCTCGTTAACTACCCCTCTCCACCATACCCTCCTTCATTCCTCCATTCTTCAATCTTTCCTAGTCACGTAGGCTCCTATTCAGAGGTGTTGAGGAGGGGTAGCTTAGTAGTTGGAATCAGTGACTTCGTGGCAGGGCAACCGGGCACACACTCGACCTCCTCTCCTCTCCAGTGACTGGAAACACTAGAACTGTACCTGTGACCCGAGGCTGAGTATTTGTCTTTCTATTGTGTGTATTGTTCACGGGTGGTATTTGCCCTGTTTCCTCCAGTTAGGTTAATATTATATCGATGTCTTTGTCTGTGTCTTGGGATTACTCATCAAGTTACTATTTGTATTTTGGGCTCACTATCAATTTGTTCTTGGGTATTATTATTACTGGCTTATTTATTTCTTGTGTATACTATATTTGTGAATTAAAATAATTTGTAAGATTACCTGCCCCTTTGCTATATTCTCCTTACCCCGAACCTGGGTATAAAACTAATTTATCATCAAAAGCTATACGATCCTCGGAATTCTTGTTAAGTGTCAGCTTGCCACCTCTAGGGGCAGCTTTGCAACTGTGGTTTGTGACAATGCTTTTGATGCAGTTACTCGTGCTAATCTCAAAGCATGTCAAAGAGATGACTGTTTCCTTTTCTATCAATTTACATATATCTGAAGTAGTCTTTACTTTACAAAACAGCAAAAACCCGTCACTTGTCAGTACACCAGTTTGTTCTTTATAGAAAGCTTGTAGCAACTGATCAATGCCCAAAAGTTCTAAATGTTGAGGGTTGTTTCCATAATAGTCATATATAAGGCCACTTTGTGATGGAAGAGCAAGGACCTCCTTAAAAAACTGCTCACCAATATCTTGTACAGCTGCACTTGATCTCCTTGCTTTCTCCTTCAGACTTACAAGGCTAGTACTTTTTGTTTCAATAGTAACATTAGAAAGTCTAGCTTTCTTCCAATAAGATTTTACAGAGTTGACAGATTTCTCACCACTGCGTCTGAGAAGCCACCAGACAAAGGCAGCCGCATGCTTACATGGTACCTGTGCTGCTGCACAGTCTTGACACTTTACCTCAAGTATTTCCTCTTCCTTTTCATTGATGACGGCAACAACACGGTAAGGCTTTGTTGTTATTCGATATTCTGGTGTTATTCGTGCAGCAATCTCACACATTCCATCTTTTCGCTGCAACTGCACATAGCCAACAGCATCATCACCATAATCCTCCCCCACAGGTCTGGAAGGCACCAACAATAATAGCATTAATGGACATAAGAATTTTTTTTTAATAGGTTGGATCATATTTCATAAATTAAGTATGAATTAACTTTGTCCAGTTATTTCTGATATGCCGGTAATCTTCGGTTTATTTGCAACCAAATGTTTCTAGACAATAAAAGAATAAAAAAATAATTTCAATACATAGTTTATTTCCCTATAATTTGAGATGAGCTACACACAGTACCTACAAATATGACATGTGACTGTACCTTTTCAATTTCACATGCTTCATGGCTGGATTACAGAGCCTCTGATAATAATCAGCGAACATCAGGGGGTCTACTTTGGTTAGATTGCGTGAGTCAGCCTTCACATATCCAGGAAGAATGGCCACCGTCTGACATGTCTGTAAAATGAGTAAATATTGTGAAATATTATATGAAAACTAAACCAAATTCACTCAGGCTATCGATAATTATTATTACTGTGAGGTTAGGTTGGAAGGCTTGACTGGGAAGTACCGGTAAGGTCACAGCTAGAAGAAAACGTTTGTTTCTTTCTAACTTAACCACGTCATTGAGTATTATGTCATTCTTTAATAACATAATGAAATTTAGCTCAAAAATAAAACAATAAAACTCCATACTTAAGAGAAATTATAGACAAAAACACACACTGAAATGGAGGGTCACCCAATATATTTGATCAAACATCCCAACCCTATTGTAAAACTGGTTGACTGTTTTAAACCAACATTTTCAGTTTGACCTACCCTACTAGTGGCACAAGATAAATATAACAGGACGGATTATTTTTACAAGTTGCCACAACTCGATTTTCAAAATTTTACTATTACCAGTGTTTATATTTCACTATTACAAACAAATTTTCTATAGATCATTTGCCTCAAAAATGCGTTATAGCTTTAATTACCTCTTATAAGTGTAGTGGGTGTCGTATTTTTCAGAGTCCCAAAATTTCGTAAAATTGGCTTTTTCATACATTTCTTATTACAATATGCTCTATTTAATTTATACTACAATATTTCTTAGTAACATTTCCGTCATAAATGCGTTATAACACTAATTACCTCTAATAAGTGTAGTGGGTGTCGTATTTTTCAGAATCCCAAAATTTCGTAGAATTGTCTTTTTCATACATTTCTTATTACAATATGCTCTATTTCATCTTATACTACAATATTTCTTAGTAGCATTTCCGTTATAAATGCGTTATAAGGCCACTCACGATTTCTAACCTTCAATGTCTTTGCAAGTCAAAACAATATGGCTGCCATCTGCATTGAAATCAAAACATAGGTCAGCTGATTATATGTGGTTGTCATGGTAACCATGAGCCCCACAGTGCGGCATGGTGGCACATTTTTTAACTTCAAGCCAAGTCTAACCAATCAGTTTTTCACACAATTCTATCATCTCGTTATTGACCAATCATAGACCTATAACACGTGACTACGTCACTGAAACTTCAGTCTCTCCATTTATCTTGCCAGTACAACATTACTGTCTGTCTGTGGAGGAGGTATATCCTTGGCTCACCTGGTTGTTTGGTTTTACGAATTTTTACTGGAGAAACACAGATATACAAAAAAACATTTGTGCCTCTTATTGAAAAATACATTTGTCCATGGTCAGTTATTATGACTGATTGTTGGAAAGTTTAAAGTGCTTTGAATATAAGGTCATCCAGTCCACCTACCACCCATACGACAATTACCAGAATACAACACTACCTACTTTTCAACTCAAGAACCAGTACCTTCCACATCATTTTCTTCCAATTAAGGTAAATTGGTGTATGAAACAAGGGGTCTGATATGGTCTTCCTAATTCTATAACAAATTGATGTTTTGGTTAAGACTGAAGGATGCCAAGGTTAGGTCCCGAAGGATGCCATGATTAGGTCCCGAAGAATGCCAAGGTTAGGTCCCGAAGGATACCATAATTAGGTTCCGAAGTATGGCAAAGTTAGGTCTCGAATTATGTCATGGTTAGGTACCGAAGTATGGCAAGGATGCCTCCTAGGTTATGTTATGTCAGGTCAGGTAAGGTCTTTTTAATTCTGTAATATGTCGATGCTATGGTTAAGACCGAAGGATGCCCGATCCAGGTTGGGTCAGAAAAAAGTTGGCTCGTGTTTTTAATTTTCAATATTGTTGCTAATTTGAAAACTGGAAAACCCGAGCCAAGTTTTGCCAAAACTTGGCTCGGGTTTTCCAGTTTCCAGGAGACGGACAAGAGTCGTCTCCCACCGGCGGGACAGGTCACTGTAGCTCCACAAACCAAGGCGCTGATGGATGTCGCGGAGCTTGTTATCCCCGACTGCGTTTCATCTGTCCTGCCAGCAGGAACGAATGGTAGCATCTATGTAGGGTCGAAGGTCCACTGCAGGAACAGGATGACGCCTGGCGGGAGGCTGAGAATTGGAGACTGCAGCCTTAGACAGGGCGTCAGCCCGCTCATTCTCATCGACACCCACATGGGCTGGGACCCAACAAAAAGTCACTCAAGAATGGCCAACACCATGGGATGGGAAGAGTTAAAACTGCACAAGGCCTGCAAGGCACTACAGGAATATCTAAAAATAGAAAACGAAGGCTGAGGGAGAGTAAAAATCACTTGGAGGGCATATAAAATGGCCGAGAGCTCAGCAGTAAAAATTGACATGACAGAAGGGAGCCTGCCGCCACGGCAAAAGTCAGGAAAGCCAACTCCAAAGCCAACTCCAGCATCAGACTTTGACCCATCAGTATACACAGGGAGGGACTCCCTGTGAGTGAAGGCATGTTTTAAAAAGAGGGAACGAGCCACTGGAGGAGGAAGAGATTCCTTGTCAGAAAAGTAAGAGCAGGGAAAAACTTCTGGAAGACGCCATGGAGCCACCCTGGAGACCCTCACAGGACAAATCTGGAAGTCATCAATGCCCATCTCCATGGCCTTCCTGACCTGGAAGCCAAAGGGCCATGGTGCATGAGAATGTAAAAGGTAGTACTGAGACATGATATCAGATGACATCGTCAAGCAGGGAAGAGAGTCAGGAAGTCGATGTAATTGATGCCAACAACGAACCATCAAGGACTGGCGACGGAGATCAAGAGGTGGCTCATCAGCGTCAACCAGGAGACTGGGGATTGAGGACGACCTGAAGGCTCCAGTCGCCAGACGTACTCCAGCATCATGAACAGGGTCAAAAACTCTGAGACGGGCATCGGTGGCAGAAGAGTACACCTCACACCCATAGTCGAGTTTTCACCTAATAAGAACATGGTATAGGCTGAGGAGGGTCCTCAGATGCAGCAGAAGTGCATAGCAACTGTCTTGGAAGGAGAAAATCGAAACCCATGAGAACCAGTCTAACGTGACACCCTGTCAAGGGCAAGCTGCATGTGCCGGTCCGCCACTGACATATGGAAAACAGCAAACCAGACTGCTAGGTCGTCAACATACATCGAGTTTGCTATACCGTCTGGAAGGGATGAGGCAATGGCATTAATTACTACTGCAAACAATGTGACACTGAGGACGCTTCCCTGGGGGATGCTCTCTTCCTGTGCAACAGATGCTGAGTGGGTTGTACCAACCCTCACAGAAAAACTGCGACCACTGAGAAACTCCTTAAGAAAGCGTGGAAGGTGACCCCGCAGGCCATATAAATGGAGTTGCTGTAGGATGCCATATTTCCATGTAGTGTCATAGGCTTTCTCTAAATCAAAGAATACACAGACAAGGTGTTGATGTCGTGCAAAGGCCTCACATGCAGCAGCTTCCAACCCGACCAGAGCATCCGTAGTGGAACGATGTTTACGAAAGCCAGACTGGGACAGAGACAGAAAATCACCCCGTTCCAAGAAGTATACCAGTCTGATATTCACCATCTTTTCAAATAGTTTACAGAGACAGGAGGCAATTGGTCGGTAATTAAGGGCAACACCAGAGTCATTGCCCGGCTTGAGGAAAGGAAGGATGGTAGCAACCCTCTACCCAGAAGGGAAGACATCCTCCAGCCAGATTCTGTTATATAAAGCTAAAAGAAATGAGATCGCCTCCTCACCCAAGTGTCGTAACATTGCATATGGGATGTTGTCTGGCCCAGGAGAAGTGTCGCCGCAGAGAGAGAGAGAGACCAGAATGCAGGTCTCTCAGGGTGAATATATGGTTATAACTTTTATTCTTGTTTCCTGAGAAATCCAGGACAGTGCGCTCCTTGGCTCTTAACCCTTATAGACCGACTTTTTTTTTTTTATCTTCACCCCCAGCCGACTTCTGGGGGTCAATTTTCAACTCTCATGTAGGAAAATTTTGTTCTTACAGAATGAAAGAGCTTGAATTTACACACCAGGAACTGAAAACGGGAACCTCCTAGGTGTTTGCGTATGACAGAGCGTCAAAGTCCGAAAATAAATAAAATAGTATCCCCTGAAACGCATGAAAGAAAACCTCATACGCTCTGCATACGCTCTAAACATGTAAATAAACACCTAAACAATGCGTCTAAGTGGTTTTCAATGATAATAAACGTATTTCAGTGTAATTTTGTCTGTCTAGACTCTCCTGGAGTATAGTAGACAGGACGCCCAGGTGTAACACTTGGCACCGTAGGTGGCCCTCTAATGTCGCGCCGACATGTAGAGGTACTCGGTAACTCTAAGTCTTTCTCCATGTTCGCAACACTAACTTCACTAAGAACAGTATGACCTCTCTGCTTGAAAGCTCGGAATGGAATGATGCCCACTGTCACTGTCATACCCAAAATTTTGGGAAGAAAGTGACCCATTATCTCTTCAGAGATTAGCACCATAGACCCCTTTGTTGCGGGCAGCCAGCCACCCTGGATATCAGGTGTGAAAAGCCAACAATACAACATACAACACACGCAGCTACATCTATGCTTCTATGTGTGTGTAAATAGGCTAGAAATAGTCTGGAAAACATAGCCAATAATATTTCTTGAAAACGAGACATTACTATTACTCCTTGTGTATACACGACTGCATGTATACATTCGTGTAGGCCTATGTATATTTTGGCTTGCGTCTCCATGAAGGCAGCGACCCAGTTTATTAGCTTCTCAGATAAACTGTTCGCCCAGGCAGCCAGCTGCCCTGTATCAGGTGTGACACTGATAGCACACACAAGACAGAAAAACACGTCCCACTTGAGTACAGTGTGCGTATACACAGTACTACGCACTGTACACGGTGTATACAAGGTTGTGTGTGTACGTATTTATGTGTAATATACTGCATGTAAATGCCTAATATCAGGTGTGACACTGATAGCACACACAAGACAGAAAAACACGTCCCACCTGAGTACAGTGTGCATATATACACAGTTCTACGCACTGTACACGGTGTGTACAAGGTTGTGTGTGTACGTATTTATGTGTAATATACTGCATGTAAACGCCTAAAATATTCAATGTAACTCTAAAATACTGTAAAGTCAAAATAAACTACATCAACAAACATATTCCCATGCATATAAGGGGATACATTTGCGTATATGCGCGCGTGCGCGCGCGTACGGGGCAACATATCATCCACAAAGTTTCCTCTGTGTCTGGACAGAAGAGGAGGAGGGAGGGAGTGCGTACCAAGCGGAGGGAAGGGGACTGTAGTGGTGAGATGGGGTCCTTGTTGGTGGGGGTAGGTTTAGGCTCCACCCACCAGCATACGCAGTTGCCAGACACCACTACCACAGTCAAACCTTTTCTCAAGGACGTTAGCTTTCCATCGTTACCAACGCCAGCTCGCTAGCTACTCGCTACAGTTTTTTATAGGTACGTCGACATGTCGGTTATTCGGAGCGAACCATTAATTTTTTTATCACCGACATGTCGGTTGATCGGTCTTAAGGGGTTAACTCATGCCTGACAGCCAGAGGTCGAGAGTCACGGCTGGAGACTCTTGCAAAAGCCTCCGCCATGGTATTGGCCACTGTCAAACCATCCATGATCTTAATTCCATTGATCTTAAGTACAGATGGAGAACTAGGAGAAAACTTTCCCGCCATCTTACGGACTCTCTTGAACACTTGGGTAAATGGAGTTTTAGTATTAATTGAAGACACATAGGCCTTCCAAGATGCACTTTGGGCCTCTTTTAAGACTCATCTAGACTGAGCCCTTGCCCGTCGGAAGTCCTCTAAAAGAGTTGGGTCCCCACGATTGTGTCGAAGGCGAGAGAAAGCAGCACGCTTCTCCCGCACAGCAGTGGTGCAGACTGGTGACCACCAAGGGACAGGACGTTTGGGAAAGTAGCCAGAAGTTCTAGGGATAGAGTTGAGAGCAGCAGAGTGGAGCATATCAGTGAAATATGTTACAGCCTCATCAGAGCTACCAAAATCGGCTACATAAGAGACCAAAGAAGTTAGTTCTCTAAAAAACTGCCAGTCAGCCTTCTCTAATTTCCACCTAGGAAGAGGAGACTGTGGTTCATACCTGTTACCTTCTAAAAGTATATGGAAATGGTCACTGCCATATAAATCAGGCAACACTCTCCAAGTAAAATCCAACAGAGCACTGGGTGAGCAAAGGGAAATGTCAATGGCGGTAAAAGTCCCAGTAGGGCTATTAAAATGTGTCACATCTCCCGTATTTAAAACCCCTAATCCCTCATCCTCAATAAAAGAAGCCAATAAAACACCCCTGGGGTTGACTGAACTGTCACCCCACAGAGGATGACGACCATTAAAATCACCCAATAAAATAAAGGGAGAGGGAAGGTCCCGTACAAGACTGTTGAGATCACCCCTCTCAACTGTAACACTGGGAGGAAGGTATATACTGCACATAGTGTACGGGCGGTCCATAAAAACCATAACTACAACAGCCTGGAGTGGAGTTACAAGCTCCAGGCTCGTGCATGGAATATCTCGGCGAACTAGGATGGCAGAGCTACCATGGGGACCCTGCCCTTCAAATGAATTGGAATAAAATGCAGAGTATGCTGGAAGACTAGCAGGAATGTAGTCCCCAAGCATTGTCTCTTGGAGAGAAACACATGCAGGAGAGAAGCTAGAGAGAAGAATGCGCAGTTCCTCGCAAGAATCAAGCAGGCCACGGCAATTCCACTGAAGGACCTTGAACGGTGTTACTTTAGTACTGATTTTTGGGAAGCCTCACAGAGGTACTTCCCACTACCACCTCGACCTGAGGGTTTACTCAAACAATAAGATTTGTCTAATCCTGGGCCACTAGAAGAGGAGCGAACCCGAGGAGTAGTACTTGGGGCAGTAATTGGGACCCGTAGACGAGTCCCTGAAGCATCTGATATCCATAATACAGGTGGTAGAATCACTCCGCTGCTCAAGCGGAAGAGAAACTGAATCTTTTGAAGTCACAACATCCGTGGCATCCACATTAAGTTCACGCCCCTCTGATGATCCCGAAGGAAGCTTGCGAGGAGGAACTTCTGTTGAATCAAGAGATTCATCAGAGCCACGAGAATGCTTCTGGTGAAATTGAGAGGAAACTATGGATGAGTCCACAGAGATGGTTGCCTTACAAGGAGGAACATCTATAGAGTCAAGTGCCTCAGAGGAACCACGAAGGCGTCTCTGTGGCAGTTTAGGTGACTTAAGTTTCCTTTTTGGAGAGCATGTGGCAGCGTGAACCTCTACCACATGGACACCTTTAGCTAAAGTCTAAGAATTGTCATCAGTTGAAGGGTCACCAAAATGAGTGTCTGATAAAGTTTTCAAGACAGAGAAACTATTATGTAGAGTAACCTTAGAAACGCTCTCACTAGAGCAAAAAGCAGCTGCCTCTTGAGAGGGTTGAGAGGGTGCTGCAACCGATTTAGGGCGAAGGGAGGAGGCGTATGTCTTCACACCACCATCCTTCTGTCGCCTGAAGTTGAGTTGCCGTTTGGCACTACCTATGCTAATGAATTGGGTATTATCCAAGTGGAGGATATCCTGCTCAAGGAGGTACATCTTACATTGGCGAGAACGCAAGGGGTGAGCATCTCTGCAGTAAAAGCAGTAACTTTCTGACCGACACTCAGAAGTAAGACGTGAGTCAAGAGCAGAACAATTACCACACAGGGAAGGTTGTTGCAGTTCCTCCTCCCATAACCAAACTCATAACAACAGAATCACTGTAGGGGATGCTCAACAAAATGCTTCACCTCAAAAGAGGTGGGGTTAATGTTAATGCGATCTGGGATATGCGAGCCATAGAAATTAAGGATGATCATATTTTTACTGCCTTTCATCTTTGTTACTCGTTGGACATTGTCTGGGCACATAGCGAGAATGTCCTCTTCAGAGAATTCATACAAGTCCCCATTATATATACGCCCCTTGCTATAATTAAATGTTCGATGTGGTTTAATAGATTCAAACATGCTATCAGAAAGACAGGGGAGATTGAGGAGCATCATGGCCTGTGTAAGATCTTTGGCTCTGATTAAAACGCCCTTACCATATTTCTTTATGTGGCCTATTGGTAATAATCCAATTTCTTTCTCCAGATACCGGGAAGCATGGATAAGGTTACCACGTCCCTCCCTGTAGTAAGCCACAAACCAAAAGGGTGTAGGAACCCGACGCTTCTTAGGGATATGCCCTCCAGAGTCATCAAAGATGTTAGGGCAGTAGTCATTGTCACTGTCAACTACATTGGTGGACCGCATCATCTGAACTTTGCAGTGAGTATCCCCAACAATCAGAGAATCTTTTGCCTCAAAAGCTGCTTTGGCAGCAGCATTTGTATTAAAAGTAATATAGCACCGATTAGACCTACAGTCACTGTCATAAGTGATTCGGATACGAAGAACCACTCCAAAACACTTAAAAATGGAGTGGATAGCACCATAGGAAAGGGATGCAAGTACATTCGTTAACATTAACGTGTCCAAACCGCTAACAGGGTTTGACGACACAACACCCTACCTGCTGGGTCGACAACCGCTCGAGGAAGAGATTGGGGCTTTTCGTTATCCATATATCATTGATTTTGTTGTATTGGTCCCAGGAACCAAGAGCTACTACCTACCCTAGGCAGATGAGGGGACCTCTTCCCCCACGGAGCCACTCGTTTTAAAAAGCACCCCCAATGGCTCGAAAGTTTGCCCACGACGGTGCTGAGACCCCCTTCCCCAACATCTCCCAGCCCAGACACCCAACCATTCAACATAGGACGGCCCCTAGAGGGCGGTCCCTCTGGAGGGCAGCACTGTTGGCCCATACTGGCAGCCTATAGCATGGGAACCATTTAGTCTGGTCTCTCACTGTCGACCTTACTAGCATGGGAAGCCCTTACTCCCCGAAATCGGGGCAGAGCAGGGGACGGAGCCCCCTCTAGTCTAGCTCGCCAAGTCTCAGAGACGTGAAAAAACGAGTATAGTAAGTTGAACAAAGTTAACTTTAATGTTGCAAGGCCATACACGAGTTAAGTGTATGCTATCTGTTCATTACATTATCGTTACCGTACAGACACCAAGTTAAGATAACCGTAGGTAAACAGCATGGAGGTTATCTTAAGTTAGTTGGTATCTGTACTGTAACGATAATGTAATGAACCGAAGGCATGGGATTAAAACACTGACTGCTTACCAAGTATATATATTTCTTTTTCCAAGGTGACATATGTCTCCATGTAGGTAGATGTACTTTCTTCTAATCTTCAACATTTTTCTCGAGTATGACCTTGCAACATTAAGGGTAACTTTGTTCAATTTACTATACTCGTTTTTCCACGTCTCTGCCTCTTCCTCTCGTACATTACATTTATCCTTAGGTGAGTGTAATTATGTTCTTGTTTAATTACAAGGCATGAAAAGCCATTCATATCTACCTTACAGGTGCACATTATTAGAGTTTAACAGAGCTGTAACTTCTGTTGGAACTTGTTGGGAGTTGTAAAGCGGGGCTACGGGAAAAACAGCTGATGATATAAACAGAAATTGTTGGCACTCTCTCGCTCTCTCTTATTTCTTTTCTTTTTTTTAATTTGAGGTAAATAAAAGAAAACAATATGACCTCTATGTCTTCATTATTCTGTTAATCCATTCTTTCAATCCATGTACAATGTAGATAGTTAAAAAAAAAAAAATCTCTTCATGCATCAAATGTGATGAAATATATTTGTACAGCTGGCATCCTATATGGTGCGCTGCTGTGTGATTGGCTGAAAGGCCACAAGAAGGAGGAGGCGGGGCTGAGGCAACTGACATGGGTTACAGAACGCGAATATGCATACAGTCAATACTAGTATAAACAGGCTCCGCCCTCCTATCGTATTACCAACAACGAGTGTAGAAATAACCTTTGTAAAAAGCACTTTTACCTGTTTGTATGAAGCGTACTTTATAAATAATTGTTGGGATTACATGAAAGAACATTAGTACATTAGGCTTCTCCCCTTCTTATGGTATTGTATAAAAAGTACATCGTGTAATAACTGTCTAGGTGAATGGCGACATTGCAAACCTTGCAAAAATTGTGTATAATTCCACCTCACAAAGTAGAGGTAATAAATTTGAATGCATGCCATTTGTACATCATATTCAGCTGAAATATATCTATACTTGTATATTGTATGATTCAAAAACATTTATTAATACTGTAGCGGCCACATATATTGCCACTCTATGTACCACACATATATGGCCACTCCTGTAACACCAGGTATACCACTCCTATATCCCTGTGTCTATTCTTAGCCAGATGGGAACACTAATCCCCGACCCAGACAGACCTAAGCCGCCCTTGGGAGCATGCCTGCCTTCAGCCAAGCTGCCTCATGCCCCCTGGGGACGCCAGCTGCAGTCTCCCTTCCCCGCGCCAGGCTGACTCATTCATGGAAACATCTACCTGCCCACGCTCGTAGGCCAGGTGATCACGTGGTAACACATCATCCGGGACCTGGGTTGGACCATATATAAGGGCCCAGGCCTCCTGGGTCAACCACATACACTCGAGCACTTAAAAGAAAAGGTCCTGCCTGCCACCACCCTGTCTACCGCCACACCTGCCTAGCTGCCCCAAGCCTATCCGTGTTCCCGTCTTGATCACACGGCCATCCTCCTGCGTCCAGCCAACTCTCCTGCAGCAACCACGGCTCACCTATGGCACGGCACAGCAAACCAGCATACTACCATATCCTGTGTGACCTTTGTGTACTACCAATAAACTGTATTGTGTATTCTAGAATCTGTTCACCCTGGGTAATGATGCAAGATCCTCCTTGACGTTATAATTGGTGACCCCAGTACAGCTCTGTTACACGAACATACTGGTAGAAAATCCATGTAAAACTCGACACGCGTCTAAGCAATTCCACACTCCACTCTCCAAACAACGTGTTGCTCCCGGATGACTCTCCAATCTCCACAACTCCACCACTCCACTCTCCATTCCACGTGTTGCTCCTGGACCATTCTCCAAGCTACGCAACTCCACCACTCCACTCTCCAAGCCACATGTTACCGCTGGACCACTCTCCGCTACCACTCGCCATCCTGCACATCGGACCACCATGAGTGCATCCTCCACTCCACGACTCTATGCCATCCACGACGCCTCCAACAAGGTATTTCTACACAAACATTGTACACTATTCCCTCCCTGTGCTTTATTTCGTGAGCTACATCCCCACTGTTCTTCCCCCTCCACCACGCATAACGTATTTGCCCCCATTTTCACTTCCTCTTTTCCCCAGCCTATTAACACTTACCTACCTACCTACCTCCTTGTCCCTGCCTCACTTACCCCTTCTTTGTACCCTTCCACGCCCCTTCACCCTGCCCTTCACTTTTTTCCATCATCGCCACCCATATTATGTACCACTAACCCCTGTTGCGCACCTGCCGTGTTTGCCCTCCACGTCCCCCCCACACACGACCCATATATTTACCCCCAGTGTTTCAATCCCACATGCTACGCATAGTATCGTTAGAACCATGCATTCTGCCCTTAACCACACAACAACACCTTTCGTACTCTTGGTTTGTATACACTTTCATTATGGCCACGCCTACCGACACACACTTCTCTCTAAAAATCTCCAAGCGCAGCCTAACCTCACTCTCCATGAATACGGCAAGCGTGCAGACGACCTGATGTCCACTTACACCGACGGTGCCCACTTAGAGCCCACTCAACACACTACCGCCACCATCGCCACGCCACCCACACCTACCACCGGGCCACCACCACTGACACATACCCAACTCCAACCACCGACACCACCACCACAACCTACCCCTTAACCTCCGCAACAACCACAAGTACCACAGACATACCAACACCACTACATCACACCAACACACCATTACCAACACATACAAACTCATCCACAACCCCTCATACCATCCTCACACCAGCAACACCCGACACCTACACAACAATTTAACATCACCCCGCCACCAACACAACCACACCTTAAACCACAACAACTCTCCTCTTTAGCACAACACTTACAAATATTCAACGAAAACATTGACACAATCTGTGTGACGGTGATGGGAGATGATCGATAATTTAATTTATAATATGATAATTATAAACTTACCTTGCCCGGTTTAATTTATGATCTTCGTTGGTTGGCTGCAGCGAAGAAAAAGAATCAGGGTGATTTCCCCGTTTAGGCCTCAACCACCCCCGCACATAGAATTGTTAATGTTCTGGGGTTCTTCCCGATATATATGTATTTATATAGATAAACAAATCTACTGGTGCATTCAAACAACCAATTGCAATTTTCTATATTTATTTAACTCCAGTAGCCAACATGAATAATTAAATTTTCACACACACGCATACGCTCACACAATGCTAGCTAGCTAACCACGCTCTCGCTCAAGTCGCTTCGTCCCGCTCTTATACGTGACGATTCTCTAGTGATAGTCTTGCTTACGTTAACACTAATAATTCTATCAATGCTAACACTCAATTTATATATATATCACAGGTGCTGTTTTCTGGACCTCCTACTCAATTACTTTAATATCAATGAATTTTCAAACTAACACAAGTTTGGAATATTTTCTAATGTCTCACACTTGGTAATTATTTTCAGAGTCTTGCAACACACACTCGTAATTTTTCAAGACCAGCTCCCCTCTCACCTTTAATTTTTACTGATCACCGTCGATGCGATTGACCAGTTATACAACTATAAAGCCTTGTGAATCGTGGAATATCCATCAACTCGATGTTTACGTTGTTCACTTCCCCACTCAACACGTGGAGGTTAATTAAGGCAAGCAAGAAGCTAGTTATACGAGTGTTGTCTCTTCAAGTGTCCTGTCCAAACTAAACTATATTTTTCAATATTAACTGAGAGGCTGGAAGTTCAAATTTTTCCTGGCTCCTCCCCCTATCTGTATTCGTTTTTCCTAACTTGCTACGATTTACATTTTATCCACTCATTCCTTAGTTATACATGCAATTTCAATTTACCTATGGCGTACTATTAATTCCCGATAATTTCCCTCCACTTCACGATCATTTGCAATACCATAAATTACCCTGGTAGCATAATTTATTAATACAAGATGTAGGTAACCTACGAACACCTTATAGGACTCGACGTGGCAAATTTCAGTTAAGACCTGACCCCTTACCCTTTTTAATTAAGACTACTACCTGGTCTATTTTAGGCTGCGGATTAAGACTGCACCCACATATTAACCCACTCCTACATCCTTTGTCCTTCTCATGGAGTTTTTCCACTACTCTAGAACATTCTATGCCTTGACACAAGTATGGAATTTTCCCACTCTGTCAGCCTATTAATTATGCTTACATACGCGATAATTTAAATTATGTTACGAGTCTATGGCTGACTCGTGACATTCGCACACACAAAAAGACATTGTTTTATGCGATGTTTAATAGATTCGTGAAGTGGTAACGACGCCTTTGCATGTATAACTTTACAATAATAATTCATCCACACTTCACTCATTCTTGTATGTGTCAATTACTATCACCAGTTATGTGTTCATTTTTGCCAATGAGTGGAAAACTCCCAACTGTTACTTTAGCTTTTCAATCTTAGGAAGAAACTCCGAGACAAGAAAGAATATACCTGGTAATTTCTGCTCAGTACAATTTGTACACATTTAAGCAATATATAAGTGTGGTGTATGTAATGCATTGTGTATTTGTTACATAATATGTAGGAAATGCAACAATATCCTGGAAAGCAATTTTTTTTTTTCATTTATTCCTGGAAGGCAATTTATTGTTAGTAAATTATCCAAGCCTTGGAAAAGGAAGCCTCTCTGAATCCAAGTCTTGGACAAGTTTTCATACATATAACATCGGATTTCCCCAACAACACTAGGAACCCCCTTGAATCTGAGTCGTATAAGGTTCGTGCTCGTTGCGCTCGGAGAGGTAACAATTAACGATCAATTTGACCCGGAGAACACTTCTTCCGGCCGATCTACGCATAAATATTTACTCGGTTAACTCTAATTAACGAGCAATTTGACCTGGAGAACACTTCTTCCGGCCGATCTACGCATGAATATTTACTCGGTTAACTCTCCTTCAAGCAATCGTGACATAAGGTCTGCCCCGACATTAGCACTTCCCTTTATGTATCGCAATGTGAAGTTAAACCGTTGCAAATAGAGGGCCCAACGAA
Source organism: Petrolisthes cinctipes (assembly GCA_033782935.1). Lineage (NCBI taxonomy): Eukaryota > Metazoa > Arthropoda > Malacostraca > Decapoda > Porcellanidae > Petrolisthes > Petrolisthes cinctipes. The sequence continues at coordinate 3,018,013 of JAWQEG010000740.1, read as the reverse complement.
TAAGTCGTGCGTCGGCGTTCTTTGATGTACGCAAACTCTCCAGAGGCATGTGATCAGTTTCTAACACAAAATTATCACCATACCGATAGTAGTAGTATTTCTTAATACCTTCTACTACTGCCAGAAGTTCCTTTTCCACTGTACTGTAATTTTCTTCAGCAGACTTCAGTTTGCGACTGTGATATGCAACAGGGAATATTTCCCCATCCTTCTCCTGGAATAAAACTGCACCAAGACCATACTGAGAAGCATCAGTCCTAAGTATAAATGGCCATTGGTTGTCAGGCAACTGCAAGATCTGTTCCTTGCAAAAAAGATTCTTAAGTGAAACGAATGCTTCTTCTTGCTCTGACCCCCATGAGATTTTATTAGGAGCGTTCTTTCTTAAGAGCTCACTAAGTGGATGTGCAATGACAGAAAAGTTTGGGATAAACTTACGGTAATAACCTGTAAGACCCAAGAATGAGCGCACCTGTTTTTTTGTAACAGGTCGGGACGCATCCTTGATTTTCTTTATCTTGTCATTCTGGCACCCACAACGTCCCCCACCTACAGTGTGACCCAAAAATTGTACCTCCTGCTGAAACAATTCACACTTAGATGGTTTGACTGTCATGTTATATTCCTGCAGTCGTTGCAAGACAGCTTGCAATATCACAATGTGCTCCTCAAACGTGGTTGAGTGCACGAGAACATCGTCAACAAAAGCTTCAACCCCTTCAATGCCATGCAATACTTGACGCATGACACGATTAAACACGGCGGGAGAATTAGTGAGTCAAAAAGGTAGTACCTTGAAATGATACAGCCCATTTGGCGTGGATATAGCTGTGAGGAGACGACTTCGTTTCTCCAGTTGTATCTGAAAGAAACCCTTAGCCAAATCCATCTTAGAGAACACCTCAGAATTACTAATCCTAGCAAAAATCTCTTGTTGATCACACATGGGTTCTGCATCGACCCTAGTGACAGCGTTGACACGCCGGTAATCTCCACAAATGCGCACACCACCGTCCTTCTTCCGAACCACAACAATAGGGCTAGAATAAGACGAGTCCGACCTTTCAATGATACCAGCTGCTTCCATGTCATTAATTTCCTTACGTACTGTGTCAATCAGCCTTACAGGAATAGGATAAGGTTTCACCCTCACTGGTCTGTCGCTTGTAAGCTGAATCTCATGACAGGCTACGTTAGCAACAGCAGGCCTGTCAGAGAACACACGTGAATATTTTGCCAGTACCGCATTGACTCTTGCAAGCTGGTCTGGTCTTAAATTCTCCGAAATGGAGACCTCAGCCACTGTCTCACCTTGACGAGCTTCAGTCGTCTGCGGAGTATATCCCTCTTCACCCTCGGGGATTACCACAGCAGCGCTAACCATGTCTACTGCTGGGGAAAAGTGACCACGGACTAGACTTAACACTTCACTCTGTTCTGAGGTGATGTTACAACAGCCTGCCCAAACTGTGGTAACAATGGAAGTACACCCCTGTTGGTTGGTGTAATACTCCTTAAGCATATTAATATGGAACCGCTTGGCTTCACCTTTGATTTTAACTATGTAGTTAAGGTCATTCACCTTTTTGACTACTTCAAAGGGACCCTTCCACTGAGCCAACAACTTATTATGAGCTGTTGGTAACAGAACAAGGCACTTCCCCCCTACCTGTAGCGTTCGGAGCTTAGTTTTCCTATCGTAGTAGGACTTCTGAAGCTCTTTCGCTTTAGCTAACTCTTGCTTTGCAATCTCGCAGGTTTGCTGTAATCGTTCTGCCAAATCAATTACATAAGAATAAGTGGTTTTCACCACGGGATCCGATTCCTCATCGTGCCAAAGTTCACGTAGAACCTGAAGTGGTCCTCGAGCAGGTTTACCATACACTAACTCGAATGGACTAAATTGCAACGATGCCTGAGGTGCTTCGCGTTACGCGAACAGTAGTGGCGAGATATACCTGGGCCACTCCCTAGGTTATTCTACTGCCATCCTCCTCAACATTTTCTTGAGAGTACCATTAAACCTCTCACACAACCCATTACACATTGGATGATAAGGTGTTGTCCTCAACCCCTTAACTGAGAGTAATCTCCACAATTCCTCCATCATAGCGGAGTTAAATTGACTGCCTCGGTCGGACAATACCTGCTTTGGTATGCTGACACGACAGAATATATCCAACAAGGCTTCAGCCACTGTAGTGGCTTCTATATCACGCAGAGGCACTGCTTCAGGCCATCTGGTCGCGAAATCCACACAGGTAAGAATATACTTGGCACCGTCCGTAGCCCTCGGAATAATCGGTCCAATGATATTAACCGCTACCCTCTCAAATGATTCTGAGATAAGCGGTAGTGGTTTAAGAGGTGCGGGCTTCACCCGACCCCGGTCACACGTTTTCTGACAAATGTTACATGACCTCAACATTCTTCCTATCTCTCTCCCCATACCTGGCCAATAGAAATGAGACTGAATCCTATCAATTGTTTTCCTCATCCCCATATGACCCCCTAATGTAGAATGATGACCCAAGGTGAACACAGCCTGTCGGTATTTCTCTGGTACGAGAAACTGAACTCTCTCTTTCCCATCGGGGTTTACTGTACGACGGTAAAACCTGTTTCTCCTCCTGACATAACTGGTTACAATACCATGTCGATCTCTGCTATCACCCTCAAGTGCCTGCTTTCGAACAAGTGCCAATGAAGGGTCACTTGCTTGCTCTGCAACTACATCCTCGCAATTGACGAGGTCGGCGGCAGTTGTCACTTGAAGTGGAACAACGGTTTTCTTCGCCTGCGTCATAACCCTGGTTACAGCAGCTGCAACAGTCTGTGTGGAAACTTCCACTGAACAAGCATTCTTAACCCCTGGTATATTTCCTATTACCAAATCTGACACAGGATTTTGCATGACTGCTGCAATTACCTGGCCTGTATAGAATGGGCTCTCCACTGCAACTTTAGCAAGTGGATAGAGCCTCCTGGTACCATCAATCATAGTGATAGTTACCTGCTCCCCTGTAAAATCATTAGAAGCAACCAAACCATCAGCGACACAACACCCCGATGACCCATTATCTCGAAAGACTTCAACAGATATCCCGTTAACAATTCCGGGACAAATATGGAAACCAGACTTACCTTTCGAGACTCCTGTCGCGTTCAGTCAAAATTGATGAGGTTCGTGAACCGACTGAGGCACTCGTGGTTCTACCCTAGGTTGAACCGTCACAGGTGAATACTGTGGTTCACCATGTGTTGCAGCTGCCGACCGCTGATAATAACTCTTATTTCCACCATGATTATTACTATTTTTCCAGTTACTCTTTCCTTGGTAACGGTACTGATTTGATTGCTGCGAATAATGATTATTACCTTGTTTCTGCGTATAATTAAAATGAGGGTTAGGTTGCTGACGAACAATTTGACCCTGCTGCTGTGAATGATTTTTACTCGACTGGTTATATGAAACAGCAGAGTTCTGGGAAGGCTTATTCGACGGATTAATTTTATTATTAGACTGAATCCGCGTGTGATAACCATACGCGGTAAAATGTGCGTCTGACATTTCCACCATCGTTTCCAACCTTTTCACCTTGTTGGTTTTCAGCTGAGCCGACAATTCTGGAGGACAAGACTTCTCCAACTGTGTGCGAAGCAACAAGTCCTTTACCCCCTCCAAAGTCTTAGGTGTTTCGGCCTTCTCCAACCACTGATCCAGGTAACTGGTCTGACGTGCACTAAACTGTGCAACAGTCTCCTTATCCTGTAAGAATGCACGCCAAAACTGATTCCTAGCGTCATCGACCGTCAACCCATACGCCTGTAACAAAGCCTTTTTCATGTTCTCGTAGTTTCTGGCGGTAATGTCGAGTCGGTGAAGAATACTAAGCGCTTTTCCATCGAATAAGTTAATAAACTCGAGCTTCTTTATATCATTATCTAATCTATAAGTGTCTGCAACCATTTCGAATCGCTCAATAAACGGCTCAATATCGTTTCCCTCTACGTATTTTGCCAGTTGTAATCTTGGGGTCACGGTGGTTGAACTTGCAACATTACTTCCACTCGAGCTTTGACCTTCATTCGCACGTATTTGCAGTGTCAATAATTCCTTTTCATGTACCCATTTTAATTTTTCTAGCTCTCTCTGTTCCCTTTCATTTTCTCTCTGTTCCCTTTCATTTTCTGTCTGTTCCCTTTCATTTTCTCTCTGTTCCCTTTCATTTTCTCTCTGTTCCTTCTCTGCCTCTCTTATACTCGCCCTTTCAAGCCTTTCTTCCTCTTGACGGCTCTTTACGTACGCTTGAATTTCGGCCTTATCTTCAACTCCCAATTTTCGGACCACTTCCAATAAATCTTGTACGTTAGACATTTTTAATTTATTTTCTATCGTTTCTGTTGCCTTAATTTCTGGGCAGTTATAACTATCTACTCGTGAAAGTGTGCGCGTGTGTGACTGGAATTAATACAACGAATCGGGCCCCACGTTGGGCGCCAAATATGTGACGGTCGTGGGAGATGATCGATAATTTAATTTATAATATGATAATTATAAACTTAACTTGCCCGGTTTAATTTATGATCTTCGTTGGTTGGCTGCAGCGAAGAAAAAGAATCGGGGTTATTTCCCCGTTTAGGCCTCAACCACCCCCGCACATAGAATTTTTAATGTTCTGGGGTTCTTCCCGACATATATGTATTTATATAGATAAACAAATCTACTGGTGCATTCAAACAACCAATTGCAATTTTCTATATTTATTCAACTCCAGTAGCCAACATGAATAATTAAATTTTCACACACATGCATACGCTCACACAATGCTAGCTAGCTAACCACGCTCTCGCTCGCGTCGCTTCGTCCCGCTCGTATACGTGACGATTCTCTAGCGATAGTCTAGCTTACGTTAACACTGTAATAATTCTATCAATGCTAACACTCAATTTATATATATATATCACAGGTGCTGTTTTCTGGACCTCCTACTCAATTACTTTAATATCAATGAATTTTCAAACTAACACAAGTTTGGAATATTTTCTAATGTCTCACACTTGGTAATTATTTTCAGAGTCTCGCAACACACACTCGTAATTCTTCAAGACCAGCCCTCCTCTCACCTTTAATTTTTACTGATCACCGTCGATGCGATTGACCAGTTATACAACTATAAAGCCTTGTGAATCGTGGAATATCCATCAACTCGACGTTTACGTTGTTCACTTCCCCACTCAACACGTGGAGGTTAATTAAGGCAAGCAAGAAGCTAGTTATACGAGTGTTGTCTCTTCAAGTGTCCTGTCCAAACTAAACTATATTTTTCAACATTAACTGAGAGGCTGGAAGTTCAAATTTTTCCTGGCTCCTCCCCCTATCTGTATTCGTTTTTCCTAACTTGCTACGATTTACATTTTATCCACTCATTCCTTAGTTATACATGCAATTTCAATTTACCTATGGCGTACTATTAATTCCCGATAATTTCCCTCCACTTCACGATCATTTGCAATACCATAAATTACCCTGGTAGCATAATTTATTAATACAAGATGTAGTTAACCTACGAACACCTTATAGGACTCGACGTGGCAAATTTCAGTTAAGACCTGACCCCTTACCCTTTTTAATTAAGACTACTACCTGGTCTATTTTAGGCTGCGGATTAAACTGCACCCACATATTAACCCACTCCTACATCCTTTGTCCTTCTCATGGAGTTTTTCCACTACTCTAGAACATTCTATGCCTTGACACAAGTATGGAATTTTCCCACTCTGTCAGCCTATTAATTATGCTTACATACGCGATAATTTAAATTACGTTACGAGTCTATGTGACAATCTGTACACCACACCCATAGCACCACCAAGAATGGACCACACCAGCCCGTCAATTGCCATACCAGACACCATCAGTGCCGCTACACCTATGTTACCAACACCAGCAGACATCACCAGCCTGCCTACAGCCACCAGAGACCCAACATACACCCACAATCACACCACAGCACTGGCAGAACCCAAACTTCTGCAGGTATTATCAGAGGTTCGGCCATGCGGCACGCAATTGCCACCCTCAGTACAACTGGGGTTTTGTCGCCAATCGCCGTCCTGCCAGACCTTCTCAGGGAAACGAATAAGGCTGTATCCAAGCCTGTATTGACGTTCGTGATACATGATACACCCATGGGTGGTGGAACATACCATTAGGGCTGAAAGCAGTTCAAACCAGTTTCACCAGACACAACATCCTTCGAAAAGTGCTGAGTGGCAGCGTGAGGGAAACTACCATGCTGAGCCACTGATTGCTAGATTTCACTCTGTACTTATCTGTATGTTAATTTCTATGCTTTAATCAACTCCATATTGTCATCTTGTATGTAGAGAAGGGGACAATATATATTTACTCACATTATTCTTTTATAAACTTGTATCTAACATGTCTATATTTCATATGTAAGCTGAGCATTGTCAATACCATCGTTGCAATCTATCATGTTGGGAAGGGTGTGGCACTGTGGTACGTGCATGCATTGAGAGAAAGGAGAGGTGCATTTGACGCCCTGCCTTGGCGAGATCAGGTTCACCTTCCTACATATATCTTAGAGAGACACCAGTTGTCTAATATAACCTGTAACCTGATATACTTCAGTAAATTGAGACAAGTCCACGAGTTTACTCTAAACCTTGAGTAATTAACTTAATTCCCCAGGAAGACTAGAGTGGTAATTCAGACAACGGTGGTAAGTTGACTGAAGCCAGAGGTCTACATCGGGTGATAAGTGAAACCAGCCCAAAAAGGACAAGTGAGAGTTTCCAGCATGTATTTCCCAGTAACTGAGGCTGAGATTGGACGACCCCACGAGTACATGATGTTGGCAGCAGTAAGGGATATGTAACATTCACAGTGTCTTGTTTATTTATTCTATATTGCAACAGAATAGTATTGTGTACGTGGGGGTGGCTTGGGCGCTTTCCTAGTTGGCAACACTGACGGAGCGAGAGCGAGACCAGAGCGATACCAGCTGGGGGTTGCCAGCTAATGATGGGCTGTGTAACCTATACCTACTTTAATCAGGCATTTTCCCTGTGTGCTTTTCCCAGGGAAAAGGAGGATTTGTCTGTTGTGGGTACTCTCATCTGGGAATTAACAAGGACGGACTTAAGGAAGGGTGAACCAGAAGAGTGAAAGGGAGCTGTGAGAGGAACGACTGGCCAGCGTTTACTCTGGGGGTGTATGGCATCTACACATTCCTGTACTACGTCTGCGGAGCATCTCTAATCTCCAAATTCTCCATCAGTTAGTTATTTTAATTCTATACACATACACAGTGAACATATACACATAATAGTAACATGTTCTAGGGGTATTTTTGTATGCCTATGTATTTTTTATAATTTTTATTATATGTTGTGGTGAGTGTATAGAAATTAATCCTAACAGGACTTGTTTAAGAAATTTAGAATGACAAAAACTATAATCCCAGGGAATTCACCAGAGGACTCAGACAGTAGTAGCAGTTTTGAGGGGGAACTAAACTTTCCACCTACTCCCAATACCACTAATATACATGAGCAAATGAGGGGACTAAAAAGTCCAGTGCCAGGGCAGTTAAGAAGCGGATATCAGTTCCATGTAGAGGGAAGTGACGTAACATAGGAAACACGGGAAGACATGTGTAAGTTACCGCCAAAAGGGCGGGGAAAGGTTAATAACAACAACTACAGTTGTACAAGCTACAATTCCAATGGCGACTGCAAGCACCAGTGCTGTTGGGGGAGCAGATCCTAGTCAGGCGACAGGGCAGAGTGTCACTAACCCAAGTATACAAGGCAATTTGGCGGTGGGTAGTGCCCCGGGTATCAGCCAACAAATATTATGAGAGTGTTTACCGGTGAGGATTCAGTCCCAAAGTTTGATGGGGATCCGAATAAAAAGTATACAATAGAGGAATTTATACGGAGACTCAAGCAGTCTTTCGTGGAGTACAATATTACTGAGGATAG